>OY720445.1:38162327-38220682 GCA_963082915.1 Dolichopus griseipennis
TCTTTTTTTTTCAGGTAAGCGGTGGTCTTAGTTTTGAATGTTGTTATCAGGTGAAATCTTAAATAGAGCACCATTGAGCGTGGCTATATTACCGCCACCCTCATTGATTGAACTTTGTAAAGCAATGGCGGCTATTGCCACACTTGCTAGTTCACAAAATATTGATGATGATGATATATTTTTAGGTAAGGCGAATATTATGTTATTTTTTTTGTAATGTGAACATTTAAGAATTTTCTTGTTTTTGTATTAAATAAATTTTTAAGAATTTAATTTCAAAATTTGGATTTTATTGAATAAAATTTTTTAGTATAAATTCATTTTTAAAAATTCGTATTTCCAAAGAATTTGATTTAAAGACGTTTAAGGTATAAAAAGAAAATTAATTTTGGATGTTTTTATTTGTTTTGAATTGTTGTGGTGGATATTAAAGAATTACTTATATATAACCTTATTATAAGATTACTTATATAAAATCTTCTTTAATCTTAGTAGTGACATTCAGTAAGTAAGTAAAAGTACTGAATCGGTTTTAAAATTCCATAAAATTAATAAAGCAACAATATTTTCTATATCGCTCCCTTAATATAGTTTTCCTTTATTCCAGCAATTACTATCAGTCTTAATTTGACAGCAATATAACAATATAAAATAGTAACATATAAACGCGGGAGTTTTTTTTATCAAACTTAAATGCTACTAAATTAAATTGTGAAAAAGTTTTAAATCAATCCTGAAAAAAATAATTCTCATTCATTACTGAAGAGATACTGTAAAAATGTTGAAAAGAACTGCTTCCATTCACTACTGAAAAAGGTACTAAAAAAAACTACTTTTATTCAGCATTGAAAAAGTGATGAAAAATTCCAGAACGGAAGAAAAATAGCTTTCACTGTATTAGTGTAAATGTGATGAATTTTGTCCTACCATTCTTATTAATTTCAGAAAAAACTAAGTACTTACTTCCATTTAGCGGTATTTTGAAGTACTTTTGGGTAATCATTGTAAATACGATTTTATACGACAATTTGAACCATTTTAAACACCTTTTTTAAAAAATATGAATTTACAAAGAAAAGATATGTTTAACTTACTAATAGTTTCAATCTCAATTGTAATCTTCGTCCCATTTTTCTACATTTAATGCACAATTCATAAGTAGCTATACGAAATAATATTAAAGTAGTGTAAAATCAAAATGGTACCTAATAAATATTTCAAACAAAAAAATAAAAAACTTCAAACTTAATTAATGTACAACTCGTTATACATTAAAAGCTCATAACAGTGCTAACTAATTTTACAAAATCAACATGATATCATTAAACATAAAACAGTTGTAAGACATATACACACATCTTTCAATTGAATTTTATATTTGCCTTCTACTTTTTCCTGTTTTATCTTTTCTCTCACTCTATGTTCTTTTTAAATTTCAATTAGCATATCATTAAAAATTCTTAAGGTGACATAATAATAAATTGCAACATCTATGACATATACCGCTTCTGTTGCATGATGAGATACACTCTCAACATAAACAAGATACATGGTAGATACATATAGATACAAGAATAAAAAAAACATCTCTCTTAACAATTGTTTTGTTTGTTTTTAATTTATAAAATCAAATACAAACAGACAAACATATGTTATTTTATTATCATCACTAGCAAAATGTAAATAAGAAAGAAAATGAAAACGCGTAAGAGAAAATTTTTTTTTTTGTATGTGATTTTAATCTTTATTAAAATGTCATCATAGTAATTTTGTATTTAATTAGAATATATATCATGAAAGAAATAAAATGTCATGATATATTTTGGTTTTTTTTTATGAAAATAATTAAAATAGCATGCTATAAAATTTTATTGTATGAATTAAAATGTAAATATTTAAATATATGAATGTATAGTTATGTTATGTTATGAATAAATTGTAGGAATGATAAATAATAAATGAATTTATATTCTTTTGTATATTATTAATTATGTAAGTTTGTTTGTTAAACCTACATATACGAGTGTTGTTAGAATAAAAAATTTTTAAATTATAAAATGATAAAATAAAACATTATAGTATGATAGTTTAATGTTAGGTTGTTGTTTTATAGGAAGAATAGGAAGGATAGCATTTACAAAAAGGCGGAAAGACTTGTTGAATTTCTATGAAGGATATGTGTTTTCATCCTGCATATTCACATATATTCACATACACATTCTATTATTATAGTTTTTATTGTTATTAGATGCACAAACATTTGCACAAAGTGTAAAGTTTAAATTAATAATTGCAAAATAAGATTTCCGATTACAGTTATTAAATTGTTGCAAATTTAGAAATATTTAAAGTAATAATACAATATCTTAATAGTTATTTGATAAGTACAGTTAATAACAGTTATCAAAAATTTGTAATAAGTAACAAAAAAGTATATAATAGTATATATTATTCCAATATAATTAAATCAAATAAATTTTAATTTCAATTAAATTTTGACATTTGACTCTTATAAATCTTTTACAGTTCGAACTTGATTATCTATCAAATTAAAGATTTAAGTAATAAATATATTTATAAATAAATAAATTTTTATAAAATGGTTTTAAAATTACTTTTATTATTGACTGAGTTCAAAAAACGGTTATCAAATACCCTCCCAATCTAATACTCCTCTAATAGCTCTTTAATTTCGAATTCCTGCATATTTCCGATCCAAGTTGACAGAAGTCCAATTATTAATTTATTATTGAATATAAATCTAATGTAATATAGCAATACATATATACTTGCTGTTTTTAAACATTAATTAATAAGTTTTATTAAAAAAATAAAATAAAATAAGTTTTATTAAATAAAAATAAGTACTGATACATGTAATACTGGTGCACATAATTTGAAATAAATAATTCTTATACTTATAACATTAAATAACAAACAAACGGCAACACTTAAATATATTAAGGACTATTAAAATACGTATGACAATTATTTATAAATAAATAAAGGTTAAAATTATATTTAGTATTTGTCCTTTAATATAAATTAAAAATCTAAAGAAAAATCATTGTAACCCTCATTTAACGTTCATGTAGTCGCTACAAGAGCCAACAACAATTATACACATACAGTGTCGCAGTATGAGATTGGGGAAATAAAACTAATAATAAAATACATATATATTAATAAAACAAATTAACTGTTAAAAATAAAAATATAAAAAAAAAAACAAGAAAAAAAAAGAAATGTAGCGTGACTTTTTATTACCTTTAACTGTCATTGAAAGGTTCAAACTGTTTTTTATTTTTTTTTTAGAAAAGAAAGAGGGCGTCTGACTTGGAAATAAAAAAAAAACTGAAATAACCTAACAAATTTTTAACTTAATATTTTTTACGACGCATTTAATTTTCACTCGAAGAATGGTTTTTTTTTTATTTTTAACTGTTTTTAGTTTATATAAAATATATACTGTTAATATTTTATTTTTTATATATTTACAGTTTTTAGCATATTTTCACAAACATTGTGAAAATGAATGCCCATATTTAGTTTAAATCTGTCCATCTATCCGATGGGTATTTAAAAAACGTCTGTGTCATTTAAAATAAAACAATGAACTTTTAACTTCATTTACGCACTGCAAAAAACTAAATATTGTGGAAGAGCTTTTTTCTGGAGTCCCAAATGTTACGAAATTACAGCCCTACATATTTAGAAAAAGGCGTATTTACATTGTTATAGCACTAGTTCTAAATAGGTAGATCTTTAATCCTTAAAATGACAATTGTTTTTATAAACTCGTATATACTGGTAAATACTCGTATACAATATAAAGATTAAAGTGTTGCCATACGGTATTATTTTTCCGTAAAACTCAATTTTTGACAAGTCTTTGACTCTTTATATCTTTCAAAAAGTTTAAATAAGAAACTAAACTTTTTTGTGAAGAGTAAGATTTTTAAAAATAAGTAAGTATCATTAGTTTAGTGCCGTCTACCTGTTAGGAAACCTAAGTGATCAAAAAGGAAAATTCCCTATTTTTCATTACCTGTCAAATTCTTTTGAAGTATCCTTAAAAACCATCTGTTTTTTTTATTACTTATTTTATTTTTCACAATTATACAGTTATACTTACTTGTATATAATAAATTATAACAAAATTCATAACATTGAATGATTTTCTTTGATATACCTATATATATAAATAAGAGTGTCTTTGTTTTTTTTTTTTGAAGTTTTATTTATAAAATGTCATTTTATTATTTTGGGGTGTTGTAATTTTTGGATTATTTTTTTGATGAAATATCATACAAAATGTCAATTATGTGTTAAGATATAAATAAAAATAGAAAATAAAAATAAAAAAAAATATATTTTATTAGTTGGTAATAATGATAAATATTAATAAATAAATATTATTGTACATGTATCTATACCTATACCTATTACCTATACAATTCCTATATATTTTTATTATAATATAAAAATAAAAGTTATATAATAACTGTTTATAAGTTTTTATCCTGTCATTTAGATATAAAAATAAAAAAAAAACTTTTGAAAGTTTTATTTGTAAAGTTTTTTAATCTGCTTTTTTTAAAAAAAAAAAATAATGATTATTTGTAGTTTATTTTATTTATTATGTACATATACCTATTTATAAGTATTTTACAAATGAATGACCAGACCAGACTATAAAAGATAAACTCATTGAAGATCATTTATTTTTAACTTTCATAATTATAAATGTTCAAAATTAACTTTTAAGACATTTTTAAATTAAAAAATTTTTTTGGATAATTTAAGCCGGGTTTTGTACTTTCAAAAATTGCTCAAGATTTTCTTGCTTAAAAGTTTTTACTGTTCAAAAGTATGTCTATAGCATAGGTGCATGTTAGAAAAGAAGGAAAGGAGCTGCACATGTCCTTACAGTTTTGAATTTTATCTTACTCAATTAAATTGTGCTAAGCCTTATAATAAATGTAGTTATATTGTAATAACTTGATATTTTGGGAAATATGATATTTCTGTATCTGTGAGTTTTATTATTCAATTAAATTTCTTGTTTATATTATTATTTTAATTTATTTTAATTAATGATTTAGAATTATTAGTTATTGATTGGCTCATTATTTTGAATCCTTATGGTTATAACGAACGAATGGTATCCGAATGGAATCGAAAATAAAAGGTTGGTGCTCTAACAACCAGTTTATATAACTAGGTGAATATTAAGACTTCTATTCTTTATAGAACTTTTAATCAAAATCAATTTGAGTTTTAGAAATGGATTTAAAATGGATTAATGGATTTCGGTAAATTAAATTGAGCTTATTTGAGTCGCGCTAAAATACATTTTAACTCAAAATTTGGGTCAGTTGAGGCCTAAGTTAACTTAACATTTAAGGGAGCTAAAGTTTGAGTTAATTGAACGAGTGAGCTTTTATGTGTAGATCGAACTGTGAGCTAGCTTAACATTTGAGTTCAAGTGTAGCTCAAACTATGAGTAAGCTTAATTTTTGAGTTTACATTTTTACAACGCTGTTGTTAAACATTTAACGAGTATTACATATTATCATTTACTTACCTTTTTAAACAAGCTTATGTTGCAGGTAACAGGATATAAGAGAGTCCTTTATTTATTTTGTATCTTGACATTATTAATAAATTATACTTTAATCGTGCACGTGCCACTATGGCGCTTTACACAATTTCCAATGTTAATATCAAAATTATATTTCAAATTAACTTGTTTCTGTATAAATCAAATGATTAAATATGATTGAAATCAAATTATAAATGTCCTTGTTGCTCATTTGAGTCCTTTTTTTTTAATATAAATTCTTTAGAAAAAAAAGAAAGCAAAAACTAATACTTATATCACAAAAGTTTTTATAAACTTTAAAAGTTTAAAAAAAAAGTTCATATTCAAAAAAAAAACTAATTATAAAAATTATAATTTCATTATAAGTCCACGCGGCAATCGATTAAAATTACTACAAAATTTTTTTATTTTATAATAATTTATAAAAATCCAAGTAAGTCTAACATTCTTATAAATTCTCAAGGTTCTACCCCTTCAATTCAAAAAAAAAAATACGAAGAAAGGGTAAAAAATTCTGTTCCCATCCAAAATTAAGAAAAAAGTAGCAAAAGTAAACTCTCGTATTTCACTTCGTTATATACTTCTAAATAATTTAGTAGAAACTTTTTGCATCTTTTCAAGAACGACCCAAAAAGTTTTACTTTGAAAAATATTTTCTTGGAATGAGTGAAAATAAAAGAGCCAAGCACAAGTTTCGAAAGTTTTTTTTTTGTCCCAAAATTTATTTGCAAAAAAAAAAAAAATTTGGAAAAACAAATAAAGGAAAACAAATCAAAATTAAATTCTCACGGTATACCTACCTACCTACCTACCCTTACAGTATAGATTTCATTTTTTTTGTACTTATGTACAGTTCAACCATTTCATATTTAAGAGTACAAACCTCTCTGATAAAATAACAAATTAAGAGTTTTTTCATACCCGTTTATATTTTTTCGAACAATATTCGGAACTGGGATTAAAAAGAATTAGAACAAGTAAAGAAACAGTCAGTCGACTTAGAAATACCCTACACCTATTTGGTTGGTAAGGACATATCCATAAGTCATTTTAACACCATAAAATCTGTAATTAATTTGATCGTAAGACATAGCTAACCAAATTAACTTTATAATACTAAAAACATTTTCTAATTACACTATCTATTAAAAAATATTGCAAATTCTTACTAATTTATCTATTTAAAAATATTAAACAACAAACAAACTTGAAATAAATGAAAATATATTTATTCCAATTCAATTACAGAATGAAAAAATTCTAATTATTAAATTTTGTGATAAAAAAATAATCAAAGCATAATATATTTAATAATCCAAATTTTTCAAAATTGCAATTATTTTAAATGGTTAGTTTATATACCTAATAGAAAAGCTTATAAACGCAAAATATGCAATAAATGTATTTCTAAAATACAATTACAAATTTAGACTTTTTCATATAATTCATTTAAATATTCAAATAAATTTTACATAAATGCAGCAAGTACCTTTAAACATAGCTGAACCACTACAATTAAGTCTAGATTTCGGAGACACATAGGACATAGGAAATATATTCTTTGGCTTTGAAATTAAACTCGACCAGAACCAATTCCCATGGTACTTTCATTACTAGTAACCTAGAGTTTAAATTTCATCAAAATACCGGCATTATTTTTTGAGTTATGGTGTTTTTAAGATATATGTTTTTTAGTCCTTGAACTTGTCAAGGGTTCCAGAACCCGAAACCATGGTACGATTTCGCCCATATGCAGTCCCGTCATACTATCAATACTAGTTAACCCTTGTATACAATTGGAACGTTCTATCTTAATTTTATTTTACTAGTTTTATTAATTTCGATGATAAGCTTTTACACATTTGGGGGGTCTAAGAGAGGTCCTGAACCACCAGTTTAAATGATCCCAAATTAGGGGGGCACGGAAAAAATAGTAAAGAACACCCTGGGCCAAATTTGAAGCTTCTACATTTGTTTCAAGTTACTATTTTTATTAATTTCGAAAATATGCTTTAAGGTCCTCGGAACTGAGTGGCTGGTCTCCGACCCACTAGTCCAATGGGGCCCAAATTTCAAAGACACTTACGCAATAGGAAGGGACACCCTGATACCAAAGGTTGGAGGTTATATCTTCATTGGTTTCGGAATTACGTTAGTTTGGCCTAAATTCGATCAAAAAGTTCTCAGTTCCGAACCCATTGTCCAATCCTCACCGTACGTAATCACCGCCGTAGTTTCATTACCAATAACCTACAGCACAAATTTCATGAAGATAGCCTCTTTAGTTGTTGAGTTATCGTGATTTTTAATATATGTTCGTTATCCCTGACACCGACTTAAAGGTCCAGAATCCGAACCCATGAGCTGATTTCGCCCTTATACAGCCCGCGCTTTACTTATAGTACTAGTTAACCCTTGTACACTATTTGAACGGTCTATCTTAATTTGAAGTAACTATTTTTAGTAATTGCGATTATAAGCTTTTAAAACTTGGGAGGTCTACGAGGGGTACTGAACCACCTCTCCAATTGATCCCAAATCAAGGGAACACGCAAGAGATAGTAAAGAACACCCTTGTGGCAAATTGGAAGCTTCTACATTTTTTCAAGTTGTTATTTTTATTAATTTTAAAGATATGCTTTAAGGTCTTCGGAAATGTGTGGCTGGTCCCCGACCCAGTACTCCAATGGGACTCAAATTCCCAAGACACTTAGGAAATAGGAAGGGACACCCTGATACCAAATTTGGAGGTTCTATCTTCATTGGTTTCGGAATTATGCTCGTTTGGCCTAAATTCGATCAAAAAGTTATAGGTTCCGAACCCATGGTTCAATCCCGACCTTACGCAATCCCCGAAGTAGTTTCATTACTAGTAACCTACAGCACAAATTTGATGAAGATAGCGTCATTAGTTGTTGAGTTATCGTGATTTTTTATTTATGTTCGTTAGCCCTTCGATCGATTAAAAGGTCCAGAATCCGAACCCATGGGCCGATTTCGCCCATATGCAATCCCCGCCGTACTTTCAGTCCTAGTAATCTACAGTTAAAATTTCATCAAGATAGCTCCATTATTTTTTGAGTTATCGTGCCTACGGACGGACGGACGGACATGGCTATATCGACTCAGGCGGTCACGCTGATCACAAATATATATACTTTTCCATATCTAGCTCGCTTCCTTTAGGTGGTTACAAACACCATACCAAAGTTAATATACCCCTTTACCTATTCTATAGGTGTAGGGTATAAAAAGAACAGCAATTTCTAATTTTATTCGTGTAAAAAAAAAAAACAAAAAAAAGAGTGTGTGTTTGTGAATTGCGTGCTCTGTAAATATAAAAATTTTTTAAGTACATACCAACCAAAATAATATGATTGTATTATGTTTTGTAACTGTAGTAGTTGTACTCCCCTTATTTTTTAATTTTTAGAAGACGATTAATTATAATTAAATAAAGTTATTAAATTAATTTTTGGATATGCAAAGATATTCTGAGTAGTGGTCAATTTGGCTTTGCGTCTGAAATTTCTTTAATTTTGTTAGTTGTAAATTGTTATTGTAGTAGTAGTGTTATTGTTGTTTTAATAGTAAACTACTCCATACATATTACATAATTATAAATTACTTTAAAAAAAACATAATGTTTTACTTATCAAATACATACGTTAGAAAAATCGAATTCATTGAACAATTTTTTGTTCTAAATCAACATCTCTATCACCTCCGCCTCTACTAATTCTTGATAAACTCTGAGTTCCGGACACCTTTTATAAAATAAATTTTCAGATATTTGCATAGATTATTACTTTAACACTTTTACCACTTGCATGTTATACGGTTTGCCAGCCCTGATTTGTATCAAAGTGCAATATAACAGAGGTCATTCAAGAGCTAATTATATTTAATTTCATCCAAACCTTTGCTCATGTCTTGCATTTGGTATTGCACAATATTGAATATTAAAATTACTATAGCTGGTAGTCGTAAACACCGAACCTCCAGTCTTTTGCAATTATAGAAGCATTTTACAAAAATAAAAAAAATAAATAAGTAGTATAATTTAAAATTCACTATAGTTATTTTATTTTGGTCTAAAGTCTTCTACATATATTACAAATGTTTTTACCGTTATAACTATGATTTATAAGAGTATGATTGCACAAAACAAAAATAAAATCATAAAACAAGTCTAGTTTTTATTTTTTTTTTTTGAATTTTATAATTTTTTTTAATAAGTTTGTACACAAACGTTTAAATGTCTGAGGGTTTTTTTTTTTAAGAAAGGATATTTTATATGAAAAGGATAAATATGTATATAATGTTAATACTTAATATGAATGGTTCTAACGGTAGTATGAGTGACTAATGAATATTTACCTTGGTATATAGTATAAGTATATACTTCTTCTACGTATTATATACTAATGTATACTTTAAGTGAACTACTATAGAAATACTTTTTAAAGATGTATATATATATATATATATTTTATCGCAAGAAAAGAACGAGATAGATATATTATTTTAACTATATTATAACACGATTTTTCTTACCAGTCTTTATATTAGCTTTCTGTCTATAAAATGTACATATATAAGGTAGTCGGGGAGACTTTAATGAATTATAGGTCTCCTATTATTATACGGTACTAACTTACAAATATTAACTAAATATATTCATATATATATATATACATACTTGCATGGATAATAATGGCTCCTACAATTCATTTTTTAACAAAACTTTGAATATTTGCATGTGTATTATTTTTTTTTTTTGTAATATTGTGAAAAATAATGGCAAGTGTTGAGACTGACTCAGTTTTTAGGATTTTATTTTAACTGTTTTGTTTGTATATAATTGGTTGAATAGGTGCAGAATATAATTTAACAATATGTTAAAAAAATTGAAAGAGGGTCAGGGGACAAATTAAAACGATCAAAGAAATAAAAAAAAGAAGAAGAAAAATTGAAAAATATTATACTAGTCATTAAATATTCGGCGCCAGACAACCTGACTGCTATTTATTATTGCACTCGGTTTTTTTTTTTTTTGTATTTGTTTTTAATTTCAAATATAATATATTAATCACATGTACATGCACATATTGTATATTAAGAATTTTCAATTAAGTCCTGAATATGAATGGGTAATTTTATTTTAATTTTTTTTGTTTCACTTCACTTTTTATAAATTAATTTTACACAAGTTTAATTTTTTTTATTATAAATTGTAAACTTATCGTTTTTTAAATAACAATCCAAAAAGGAGAGGGGGGGGGGGGGGATTATTTAAGACTTTTTGCATTTCAAAAGAAATTAAAAAAACTTTATATTTATGTTTATTTATATTTTTTTAATTTTTATTTAATATAGGATTGTACATAAAATTAAATAACTTAATCTCAATGATTTATTGAGTTTTTTTTTGTAATTTTTTCTGATAGCTTTGAGTAGAAATAAAAATGTGAGTCACTTTTGTCTAGAACCATTTTGTATCGTGTTTAAATTATAAATGAGTCATATTTAAAAAGTGCATTTATCATTTTGGTTTATTGTGAATTAATTGTGCAATTCTAAAAACTTTTCACAATTTTAATGATTTTTGAAATCGTGATTATAGTTCGTCTTTCTAGTCTGTAGGGGTTTTGTTTGTGGTTAACAAATTTTGAATGAATTCTAAATCATAACGGGGAGAATATAAAATTTTGAATATTGTTTTTGCATTAGAGTGAAATAAACATTATATCAAATAGCGTTAATCACCGATGTAAGGCAGATCACCGTAATCTAGTTTTATAAAAAAAAATGGTTCTTTTTCAAACTTTTTGTAAAATGTTAATAATGCCGAATGGAGAAAAATTATAATGAAAATAATAGGGTTCTTAATTGAAATGCGATTTAACTAAACTGAATTTTGAATTTTGAAGAGGAAACTGTATTTCGGTCGAACTGTATTACGGCTTTCGTAGTGCTCCCGATTTACTTATAAAAGCGATTCAAAAGAAGTTTTAATTAAACCATATCTAAATTTTACAATTGGAATTTTAAAATTTTGAATATTATTTAAGTGATATTGTAGATTCTTTATGATTCTTTCATTTCTTTAAATCATTCTTATATGGGTCTTATATATATGGTAATTTTAAATCACTTTCTAAAACAACATTTTTAATTTTTGGGTTTGATATATTTTTACTAATAAATTAATTACAACTTATTCAAAATCTCCTCTCGATTAAATCCTACTCACCCTTTATGAATACAATATTGAATTCAAAATAACGGTAAATATTTTTCAACTTTAACATTACGGTACCTGTAAAAAAAAACTAAAAAGTTTTCTTATTAGAATCCAACTTTAAAACTTTTGACATTGAAATTTAAATTCAATTCATTGTATCAAAATTATTTGCATACTTTCAGGCGATTTTTTTTGTTTTTTTTTTTTTTTCAATCTCTGTTGTAATTTCTATTACTAGAATCCTTTGAAACTTCAAATTTATTATCAATTTCTGTTAATCTTAAAATTAAGTTAAAATTTTATTAATGTAAAACAAAAAAAAAAAAACTTCCAGAATACAAATTTATTCTATAATTTATTTAAATCTCCCAATTAATATTCAATTAAAAAATTAAAAATTTCAACCCCTAAAGTGGTTTTTTTTTGGAAAAGTAAAAAACTCTTAAAATTAATGAATTTTTTATTAGTTATTTTCTAAAACTCTTTTTTTTTTTTTATTTTTAAAGTTCAAATACCCTTAATCGTGTCAGATATAAAGACAGTGGATAAGAGAGCAGGTGAAGGGGAAAGAAGTTGAAAAACAAACCTATACTATTCTATGATTTGAAAGAATTACGAAGTATAATATTGGTTGTTTTCTTTTTATTGTTTTTGTATGTCCTTAAGTCATTATCCTGTTTTTTTTTTGTATTTCTCTTGAAAGTAACCTCATTTTTGAAGGCGCCACAATAAAAACCAAATTATTACACCAAAAAAATAACAAAACTTGATAATTTTATTAGAAAAATATTTTATTTTAGTTTTTTTTTATTTTATACATTTTTTGTTAAAAATATTGTGGTATATTTGTCTTATATCTTAAGATATTCACAATTTTATTTTTGTAATAACATATATAAAAAAACCAAATATAATCAACTTTTTGATTAGAAGTGGTTATATTGTTTTTCTAAGAACAAGTCCTTTAAATTTTTCATATTACCTTTCACATTTGAAATTTAATATTTTTGAATATAACGAAATCGTGTTTAATTTTGATTATGTAAAACCAAAAGGTGTATGAACTATATAACATGCAGTGTATATTTATATACAGTTGGGTGCTAAAATACACGTGTTTCGAAAGTGGGTTTTATATTACTTTGCCTAACTCAAAGTTAAAAATAAAAGTATTATAAATCCTATATAACTCCAAACCTATATGAAAGCCATGCCCGGGAATATGGAGCAAAAATTGTACTGTATAATTCCTTAAAATACTTGTTGATTTTAATGAATAATGTAGATTTCACCAGACCTGTATAATACTGAGTAAAAAAGGGTAATTGAGTACAGTTGTAAATAACCTGATCCTCATTACTTTGACAAGTACCAGAATTACATAATTTTATATAAGTACTTTCAAAATATAAGTATAAATAAAAGAATCAAGTAAAAGTACTTAAATAGTGTATTAGATATTATATATGAAAATATTTGCAAAATACTGAATACTTTTAAAATAATTGAATTCTTCATACTTAAATATATTTCTTGGTACTTAATTACTTCAAACTATTTAAAGTGTTAAAACATGATTACAACAGATTTAAACTCAAATGGGAATTACAAGTTTATCTACTTAATTTTTTTATTTTTTGTAAATTTTGTAACTAATGAAATTTAATTAATACTGGACAAAGTAATCTGCTACTCATTATTAATAGTACTGATAGTTTAACTTGTACTTGAAATATGCAGAAATGGTTTTAACAAATAAGGGACTGGCTTTAAAGACACTATTTACTTAAAAACGGGGGTTAAATACACTAAAGAAACAAATAGAACAGAATTAAATGATTTGATAATGCTTCTGACAAAAGTACTGACTTAAATCTTGTGTCACTAATTTCAATATGGAGAAAAATCCAATCAGTGTTGCATAAGGAAAAGTAATTACTATTTTATTTAGGTTTATTCCATTTAAAAAAAAAAAAAAACAATATCACAAAATCACTGTTATTCTTTTGCATACAAATGTGATTACTTAACTCTAAATATCAAAACCAGACCAATTACTATGTAATTTTTTGAATATCATATAAAAAGTGATAGAGTGATAGTTTTTCTTTTCAATATTAACACACAAGCTTTGGTTTCTATATCGTCATCATCTAGTCAATTAATGATACTAATTTTTTATTTTTTGTATAATCATTTAATATATATATATATAAGTATAAATATATGTTTTAGATAGTATTAATGAATATAAAGAAATTTAAGGAATATAAACCTAGGTAATCTATTTTATATGTTTATAGAGTATAAGTACTTTTCAGGTTCATTGGTTCAATTTTCTTTGTTTTTACAAATGGTTCAATGAAATGTATTATTTAATATATAAAGGTGTTCTACTGAATTCGTGTTTCATTATATATTTTTTTATATGTACTTATACATATATGTATACCTACATAATAAATACTTATACACCATTTTTCTGTATAGTTAGTCTTTCATTTTTCTATTAGGATTTAATTTGGTTCGTTGAATATTTTAAGATATTTAATGGTTCTTATTCATACTTTAATGTTATAATGAATATTTTGCGCATTACAATTATAATTAATTATATTAAATTACCAATTATTATTTAGTATTACTTAAGTTATATTAGATGACAAATATAAGATAATAGGATTGTAATTTAGTATATTATATTGAAATTTTCTCTTTTAATACTAAATATAAATCGATTTTAATTACAAAAAACTCGTAATTTTTAAATGTTAGTTAAAATGTTAAATTAAAAATAATATGTATGTAATATGACTAAAAAATGGGTCTATGTTCAATGAAAATAAAATATTCGATACTAATTGATGAAAATAAAAATAAATTTGTCTCTAATAGTAATTTTGTTATCAAAACTGGATTCGTTGGAATTTTAAATTAAAATTCAATTATTTAATCTGACCAATAATGGTGTGGTCAAGACTCCAACCCTTAAAGTGGAAAATCTTAAGTTCGAACCCAGATTAGTTATATTTAATAAAAAAAATATCGTAAAATTGAGGAGAGGAGGAGATCATAATATAAAATAAGATTATATAAAAATATATATATAATACTTGCGTAAGATAATAGATGGCGCACAAAATTTACATTTTGTGTATTCATAATCTTATACAATAGCTCCAGTCGTGTAATCAACGGCTTAGTGAATATAACGACCCCCTTAAATCATAACATAGCCTAGAGAGACCTTTGTGTTATCTTAGCTTTATTAACAGCTTTTTAATATACCGAATTGATATTTTATTTGTCTAAATCGATTAATTCTTAGATAAAACAATTAACTAATATCGAATTTTTCGAAAATAGTGTTATTAATATCATAAAAAGTTTCCCAGATATTCATCAAACAAATATGAAATCCAATCCAATAAAATTGTAAATATCTTCAATTAATTGTAACTTAGTTTTTAATTGTAAGTATAAAAAAAGTAGCCATGTTTATCCATTGATTTAAAAAGTTTCTAAATGTGTCTGCATATCTATAGATAAAATACAAAACTAAGAACTAAAGTTCAAAATGCATTCACTCATTTTATTCTATTAAAAAGTATAATAAAATTTTTAATATTAATTTTAAAATAATGTGAACCATATAATTCATAAGTCATTAAAATTTTAATATCCATTTTAATTTCTTGTAAAATTATTAACACAGCAATGAATCTATTCATTAAATTGTAATAAAACGAAAGCCATAATATTTTAAATATTTTTAACTATTATAAAAAAATTAAATATTTAATTGTTTATAATGAATTTAGTGTTATTTAATGATAAAAAGTGTTTTTAATTGTAAAATTTAACCCTTTATGAGGTTGCATATTTTCTGAGTTACCTTTTAAATAAAAGTTTTTGTATGTTTTATGCTTAAAAAAATAAGGAAGTTGAGGTACAATTCTAAAACAATTAGAGATATTTGTTTTTGAAGGGTTATTACTTACTTATAACTCAAACAAATTACTTCAAACTTTACAATTACTTTATAGCTTATTCGGTATGATATTTAACAATATATCTGTTTCCTTTCAGCATTGTGTTAAAAAATTATCAACTATTCTCCAATATTTTATGATATAGATTTTTATGTAAAAAATTTGTATATGTGAGATATAACAATAAAGTGAAAATTTTTTAACAACTTTTGATTATTTATTTAATCAGTTTTATATTTAACTTTAATTAGCTTAATAGTTAGACTCACGAAATCGTGAATTAATTTGAGTGATGTTGATAACATAAGCGAAAGCTATCAGAAGTCGTACTAAGACTCTTAGTTAGTAGACTCTTAATATTAAATACTTATCCTAGGAACCAAGCTGTTGTTGTATTACGGATCTTATCCTAAAGAATGTGGTTTTATTAAAGTCGTACACTACCTATTGGAATTACGCAAAGTTCAGACAGTTGGCTTCAAAATTTTCCATGTCTCTCGTAAATAAATAACAAAAAAAATAACAAATTACTCGTGTAGATTGATCATGGATGGGCTTTCTAAGCATTAATTATTAGCTGATAAATAAAACAATAGTTGTTTTAAAAAAGTTATAGTCAATGTTCACTAGATGAATAAAATTCCCCTTAAGTTATCAAAAAATAATACAGATCGTAAAGGGTTAACAAACAACAGATTATATTTCATTGCAAATTATTATAATTTCAACTAAGTATTGCCATTATATCATAAAAAATCTTTGTTTTTTTTTCTTTAATTTAAAAATATTTTTAATGATGAATCTTCATTAAAGATAATTTCACTTAATTTTTTTTTCTCTGTTATTTCAAGTCATAACGTTTTATTGCAATTTTTATATTTTCTTTGTTTTTGTTTTTTTTGCATCTAGATCTTTTATTATCTTTTAGACGAACAAAGAGTCTAGCAGAAGTAAAAGCTGTAAGAAAGAGACAAAATAAAAGAAAATTATTTCTCTTTTAATCATATCATATGAAGTTGAATATCATGAAAGTATAATTTTCTTTTTGTTTCTAGTTTTTTAAACACATTTTAAAAATATATTGAAAAAATTGTGCCTACATAGTTTCACTCTGTCCGTTGGTCCGACTATGGGTTGACAACACTTCTATACAATTTAAAATTAAGAAATGAAATTTTCACTGTGGCTAGGTATTACAAAGAAATTAATTTCATGGAGGTTTTTTATCTGTAGCCCAAGCCGCTACGGAGGTACAACCCTCAAAGTGCAGGAAAAACCATTTTATTAGATGGTATAACTAAAGTTTTATTAGGTATATTAAAAATCTGGAAACGATAAAAGACAATTGCTTTTATAAGCCGCATATATGTAAATATATGTAAAACAAATATATAGGGTTGCAATACGGTATTTTAATTTACAGTTATGCGCAAAACTCAACTTTAACAAAATTTTGGAGCCCTAATATCTTTTGAATGGTTTTAGCCAGAAATAGGAACTTTTGGGATCCTTAGAAATCCTTAGAACCGCTAAATCCTTACAAAATAATATAAATCTTTTTTGATGATGCCTACTGTTTAGCAGCTATGAGGTGTCGGTTTGCTATTTTTAAACACCTGTAACTTTAATATCTGTCAAAATTTTTTGTACGTCAAATAAAATTTAAAGCTTCAACATTATATTTTACCATTTGTTAAAGATTTTTGTAAATTTTTCTGAGGGCTTCCTAAAAGTTGAGGAACGTGTCTCTTAGTTTTAACACCCCTTTTGCATATAGACTAAAATTCTAAGAAAAGATCGAAATTTTGGTTTAAGTTATAATTAAACTCCTAGAATCTGATAATTTTGGGAGGGAATAGATACTTTAGAATCAGTATAGAATCCTTTAGAATCTTTGCCATTTAAAGGGGGAATTACCCAAATTCAATTTTGAAACATTATGGACTTTTGGATAAGTGCTTTTTTAAAACCCCTTGATTTTATATCATTACTTGTTTTTGTTTTAGTTCTCTCCTAGCTTCTAGCATTTGATTTATGTTATAATTTTTTATGTCCTTTCTTTTTTTTTTAACTGTAAATTTTTTTTAAACTCCAGGTAAGTATAACTTTTAATCTGTTTGAGTCGCGTTGCGTTAGTTAAAATAGAACAAAAAAAAAAGCATTTCTTTGTAACAATATTAAAAACTTTTTTGTTATATTTAAAAAATAAAACAAAATAACTTATATAATAAGGTAACGAAATGAGAGTCGACGTGGAGGTGAAAATAACTAAAGATGAGTAAAAAACTCAAAAAAAAAAAAAAAAATGGCAAATTGTGAAATATATGAAAAGAAAAATTTTTTGACAAGTAAAATTATACGAACTGTAAATTTAATGTTCAGTTTATGTCATAAAGTGGATGGTTACTGAGGACGGGGGCAAGGAATCGGATTAAATTTTGTTAGAATGGTCAAAAAAAAAAGTTTCTTTGTTTTGTTTGGTACATGTACTAAAACAAGAACACGTCCTGATGATAGTAATTGCTCTACTGACTTTTTTTTTTGTTTTTTTTTTGAGCAAGGAGGTTTTTTTTTTAGAAAGGAAGAATCCTTGGAAACAATGAATAAAGGAAAAACAAATTTTTTTTTCATTGTAAGTACATTTTTTTATAATTTTAAAAAAAAATTATCTTTAACTTTAAGTATAGTTCAGGTTTAATAAAGGTTTACATTTAGAGTCAAATTAGATTTCCTTAGAATGGGGAAAGGAAATTAGATTTACAAGTTTTTATTTTTTATTTTAAAAAAAAAATATGATTTTAGTAAAAAAATATATTAGATAACTTCATTATGAACTCATAGTGAATTTTGATGGAAATAACTTTTGATTTTGTAATTTGAAAGTTTTAAAACAAAGAACAAAATAAATCTTTACTTTTATAATAACTATTCTATTAAAAATTTGGATTTCTTGTAGGATTTTAAAATTTCCCTAATAATTCCCCTAACTCTCAGTTTGAATGAAATTCATATACACTTTTCATAAATATTTGAGTCTTTTTCAAATAAAATTTATCTATTTTCAAATGTCTGATATTTTTTTCAAATTAAATTGATCTTTTTTAAATTAAAGTGATATTTTTCAAATAAATTTGTTCGCTTTTTTGAAAATGCCTCGTATTTTAGTAAAAAGATCCTGAATTGATCTCTATTTTCAAACCAATTTTGGCTTTTTCAAATTAAATTGATTTTTTTTTAAATCAATTTGGTCCTTTTTTTTAAAAACTCCTGTATTTTGGGTCCCAGAAGTCGAACTGATCCCTATTTCAAACCAATTGGGTCTTTTTCAAATTAAATTGATATTTTTCAAATTAAAGTGATATTTTTCAAATAAATTTGTTCGCTTTTTTGAAAATGCCTCATATTTTAGTAACAAGATCCCGAATTGATCTCTATTTTCAAACCAATTTTGACTTTTTCAAATTGAATTGATCTTTTTTTAAATCAATTTGGTCCTTTTTTTTAACACTCCTGTATTTTGGGTCCCAGAAGTCGAACTGATCTCTATTTCAAACCAATTGGATCTTTTTCAAATTAAATTAATGTTTTTTTAAATAAAGTTGGTCCTTTTTTTAAAAATAGCGTCGTATCTTGGGACCCAAAAGTCAAACTGACATGATTTAAAATAGCTCCCAAATATGTTAATGGATGTAAAAAATTAAAACAAAATTAACATAAGTTCTCTTAAATGCAGCCTTAATTGTTGGGGTCTAATTTTTAGACTGCGCTTAAGAATCGTATTTTTATAATATTTCTTGCTTCATTTAGGTTCTACCATAAAATCAGTGAGTAGATTTTTTCCAATAGGAAAATATAACAAAGTCGAATTTCCAGTTTAACTAAGTTTTCCTTCCAGGAAAAGCCAACATTTTATTTTTAGTTAAGTACATGGAAACTATATTTTAAGAAATTAAATAAATACAGAATTATTGATATTAAGTATTCACATTAAATTGTAAACCAGGCTTAAATGAAAATTTCTCCTTAAAATTCTTTCCTTAAAATAATACAGGTTTTTCTTCAGAAATTTCCTTTTCATAAAAAAAAATTTTAAGATTTCCTTAGAGAAATATTTTTCCTTTTATACATATATATATATATATATAATATATATGCACTATTATTATGAGGATACCTTAATTTTTAAGGTAAGTACATTAAAGTTTAAAAGTACCTGTTAAACATTGTTTGTAATATAATTTACAACAAAATGACCAGTTTATTTTATTTGTTCTTTTTTTACAATTTTTTTTGTTTAATTTTAAAAGTTTGAAAGAATAACAAATACTTTTAAAATTACGTGATTTGTGTACGTTTTTATTCATTAAAAATCATCATAAACATTCATTATTATTAAATAAGAATATACAGAACTTTTGAAGTTCTTCTTTTTAACGTAGAACAGGTATACCATGAAATTTATAAATGAAAAATTGACAAGTAACAAAAATATAACAAAAAAAATTCAACAATAATGAATCTTACAGCTTAATAATGACAATTTATGTGTACAAAATAATATAATTTCTTAAAAAAAGTTTTGAGTTTTATGCTTTATTCAAAGTTTCTTTGTTTTTTGAGTAACAAATTATTTAATTCACTTTTAAAAAATGCGTTTAAATTTTAAAATTTTAATTTAAATAGGTTTTGCTCTTAAAGACAATCAAATTAATATGTTGTTCATTGTCACAGTATTTTGTTTTAACAGGCCTGGAATATTGAAAAATTTGAGTTAAAATAATATCAAACTTATGTGTAAATCATATGGAGACTTTCCAATAATAAATTGTTTTTATAATTTTAGACGAATTTAATACTATGTTTGGGGAAAATTTTTAATATGCCGGCCTAAATAATATACAAGGCAATGTCTTGACCATATTATAAAATATCGTATATTTTACAAATAGGTAACACTTTTTGTGAAAAAATAATGTGTCAAAAATCTATTAGTAGTTTTTATTATAAGAAAAAAATCCTTGAATGGGAAAGGGTATATATACAAGGCTAGAAAAGAAATTCGTATATTTCGATTTCTATGTATAATTTAATTTGCATTTCCCAATCCGTTTCCAAGTATTAAAATTTTACATTTTTATCCAGGTTTTTATTTTAAGATAATCGTATAAAGCCCAGATTTTCCGATCTTTAAAAAATAAATAAACTAAGTTTAAAAAAATTCTAAGATATTTATTTAATTTGTATTTTGTGCCTTGGCAAATTTGTAAAGTTGTCTTGTCGTAGTAAAAGTAGGGTTGTTATTTTTGAACTTTTTAAAATGGCGGTTAAATTTTTTTATATTTATTTATATACCATCTCCTAGTAAATTTTTTGATTACTGAAGCGATTACTGATTACAGAAGCGATTAGGTTATCTTTTCCGGTATGGCAGGTGCATTAATTTATTATTAATAACTAGCTGTTGGCCCGTCACAGAATGACGGAACGTCAATTGAAAGAAGAACTATTTGTAATTTTATTATGTACATTATGTTAAAAGTATGTTAAACAAAATTGGAACCGTTACATTTTGTATAACGCAGAGTATGCTTTAATTCTAGTAATAGATACACAAAAAATAAATAAATGGCTCATATAATTTTTTGTTATATCTTAAAAACTTGATGACGAATAAGTTAGGTAGTCTACTTTTTGTATGTTTCGTATTTTATAAAATGTTGGGGTCGTTAGTTCAAATCCCTTCTTGGTATATATTTTTTTTTAACTTCAATTAATATTTTTTTTTATTTAATTGCGTACTTGCTAAATTAAATAAATTAATAAAATATTTTAAATTTTTTTATAGGTTTATTTTGTTTCAATAATGATCTATTTCTCCATTTATTAATGTTTTGTATATATATTTTTAAAAAATGTTGTTATACGTTCTATATTGTTTCCTTTGTTTAGATTCAAATCAAAATACTTGTTTGAAGGCTAACGTTGTATAATGTACCTACTCAAGATGCTAAATAATGTATCTATTTATATGTACGTAAAATTGTATTAAATAAATGTTGATTTTTGAATTGAGTTTTGCATTATCAAATGCAAATAATAAATTTTATTTGAAATTTTTTTAATATACCTAACCTTACTTAAAGTTTAAATAAAATTTATTTTGTTTGGGTTCTATGGTGCATACCAACCATTGTCGTTACATCAATTTTTTGCATTTTTAACTTTTTTTAAATAGATAAATAATTAAAAGGTTATAAAGCAAGAGATGAGCATAGATGAGGGAAAGTTTATATCGAGATGAGGGGAAACTTTGAAATTACTTTAATACATTGCTTGGTTTTTTTGCTTAAGCAAACCAAGCAATGCATCAAAGCGTATATTGGGCTTTCGCCCTAATTTCAGATTTTCACTGAAAATTATTAAGACTTACTACACAAATGTTTCTGTGAAGCACTGTCTTCTTAAATATTATTTACAAAATGTCTTACTATTTATTTAAAATTTCCAGAAAATCTTCTGTGATTTTTAAAACTGAAATGAAATTATTCATAGACTAATAAATTTTTATCAAAAATAAATAAAATATTTTTTGGCCTGCTTATGATAATTTATGATATTTTATTTTCTTAAATAAAACACATCCAACAAAACCTTAATATTTAATTTTTTTATAATTGAACACATCCAACAAAACACATTTAATTGAATGCGTTTGTTACACCTCATTCTAGACAAATATTTATTATTAATAATAATCAGAATTTACTTATCAGAATTTGTATTTCGAGTTCTAGTGCTAAGTAATTACATTGTGACTAATGAGATGAATCCTTTTCCAAAATATTTAAGTGATCCGAATCTTTATCCTAATTACTTTAAAACACATTTTTTCACACCTAATATAAAGGGAAAATATAAATACTAAACCGGATAAATCACTGATAAGATAATTTTTTGATTAATGATTTTTTTAAGATTTGTCATTCTAGTTCTTAGGAATCAGTTTTCCCATATGTATGCGTCATCTTCTTTAAATGAATTCTGAAAAGCAGAACATATTTCCCATGTATAACATCTCTCATGTACCACTTATAAAGTTTACTTCAACCAATCATTTCTTTTCAGACTTTATTTGGTCTTATCAAGACTTAAAAAATGTATTTGGTTTTATTTAAAGTAAGGTTGGCATCCCGATTAATATTAATTGAATTAAGTTTTAAATCTAGTAGAAAAAAAGTTCAACACTAATTCAAAAATAACCTGAAATTCATAACGGTAACAATGTACTAAAATTAAATCGTTAACAAGTTTTTTTTTTCAAGATATAAAAAAAAAAAAGTTTCCCATCTTTGGACAAAGTGAAAGCAAATATCCTTTTTCATTTTCAAATAGGCTCACTCCGTTATAAAAAAAAGTATACTCAAAAATAAAAAAAAAATAAAATGAATCCTTTTCAATTATTTTCTTTTTCATTTTCATCATTTTCTTTCCCCTTTTTTTTCATTTATTTGAAAAATTTAAACATTATCCTTTTAAGTAATTTCTAAAAAAGAAACCCTCTTTTTTAATTTCAAAGTCGTTGATTAAAAATTGTTATTATTGTTTATGTGGTAAACTTTATGGTTTAGATTTTGGTGTTTCTTTTTTTTTGTTTTTTTTTCTAAAGTTAAAAATTTATTATTGAGAAATTCACCAGATTTTCTTTTTTTTATTGAAAAAATGTTTCTATGTTGAGTTCAAATTTATTTGAAAATTTTGTGGAAAAACCATTCTTAACGAGATATGGGTTTTTTTTTTCTGAAAGAATTTTTATAAAGAAGAAAACAAAGCAAATTTTCCAAAAATTAATTTTTCAAACAAATTTTCTTTTTTAGCACATTTTCAAAAAAATTTGGAAATATATGCTTATATAGTTTCACTCTGTTTGTCATCCCATGTGTTGACAAAATTTTTAAGCCGTTTGAAATAAGGAAATGAAATAACTACAGATAGATATAACAAAAAAATCAGTTTTATGGGACTTTTTTCTGTAGCCCCACTAGTAACGCAGCTACAGTCCTCTAAAGTCCTGAAAAGTCCTATATTGGAATTATTATAACAAAAGTCCTTTTAGGTACATTTTTAGTCTGAAAACAGTGAAAGACAACGGTTTTATAAGCTTTATTAATATATGTGAAATAAATATACAGGGTTTCCATACGGTACTTTAACTTATCGCTGTTTTTGCGCATCTCATATCTTCTAAACGGCTAAAGTTAGAAACTTGAAGTTTTGGGAACAGTTAGATTCTTACAAATTAGTGTAAGGCCCACTCTTTAATACTTATAATGGTCCAAATAATATAATAATTAAAAAGTGTAAGCATTTTTTGTAAGGCCCTATGTTTAATACTTATAATGGTCCAAAATTAAAATTTTGCTATTTTTAAACACCTGAAACTTTAATACCGGTTAAAAATTTTTTAAAGTGATACATTTACAAAAATTAAAGCTCAAATATTGAAGTTTTACATGTGTTAAAGGTTTTTATTTAATTTATTATAGGGCTTGCTTTAAATTAAGAAGGTGGCCGTTAAGTTTTAATTATTTTTGCTTATAATATAATAAAATTCTAAGAAAATACAAATTTGGGTGTAAATAAAAATTTAATTGCTTGAAACTGACATATTCGGGCAAGGAAAGAGGTGGTTAGATCATTGAAAATGAGCATTGGTTTCGTTAGAATAAATTTTGGAATTCCCTTCCCTATTCCAGTGTTATTCAAACTTAAAAATTAAATACTTCCTATTTTTAAAAGTCATATAACTTTGGCGATCTATACATTTACAAGATTGAACGTAGACATAGAAGGTTTAACATTTGTTAGAGCATTATATTTCGACACTTGTTAATAGGTTGACTTTATGGTATTGGGCTTATATTCTAAATATGGATTTCATTATTAATAATGAATTGACGAAATAAAAAATTATAATATTATTAATTTATTTTTAAATATATATATTTATCCGAAACTCAGTATGAAACACTGTGTAATTTTGGAAATGTACCGTTTTAAAAACCCTTGGTTGTTTTCATCACTTGTTTTTTTTTAGTGTGATTAAAAAAAAGTGTGAGGTTATAGCGGAAAACTTTAAAGAATATATTGAATTAGTTACTTTAAGTAATTTCAGTACTTACATTTTTTATATATACATATATAAGTACATATATATATATATAATTAAAAGAAAAACTGAAAATATATTAATTGCTGGAAAGAAAGAAAGGCTCAGCTGTTTGTTTTTTTTATATTAAATTAATTTAATATAAGTATACACAAATTTACACGAATTTTGTATTATAAAAAAATTTTTTTTTTTTTGAATTTTTCAAAACAGTGTTAGGACACTTGAAGAAAAATAAATTTCTCTCTTATTGTTGTTGTTATTATTATTATTTTGTATCATAATAAATTACTTTAAATGATTTTGTTTATGAAAAGAATTTTTTTATTAATGGGTTTCTTGTTGCTTTTATAGTAATTTTTCTTACTAAAAAAAAAACATCAAGGAAAGGTAAAGGTGAATTCATTCGGTTTATTTTTGAAATTTTATTTTACAATAAATTGGGATCTTTAAAATATAATTTGGTTTTTTTAACTACATTCATTTTTATACATTTTTAATTAAAATGCTTTTTTTTTACAAGGCCATTAAATTACATTTTATGTCAGGATTCAGGTTATAGGAATGGTTTGAAATTTTTTTTTGGTATTTTTTTTTGAATTTTTTTTAATGGAACAATAACAATACAAAAAAAAAAATATTTCATCCATATAATGGTAGATCCAAAAATTTGGGTCTGGTACCTTGAAATTTGAAGAATAAAATGAAGGTTTTGAATGGTATAAAAAAAAAATTTCATGATCAATATAAATATTGTTCTTGTTATTTTTGAAAAATTGAGATATAAAATTTTAGTCTTGATTATTGGGGCTGAGGGGGGGCTTTCAAAAAAAACAAAAACAAAAAATATTAATAATGAAGAAATAATATCAATAAATTAATAAATATATAAAAGTTCAAAATAAAAGTTTTTTTTTTTGGTAGTGGTTGGTGTTAGAGTTCATGAAACTTTTTTAGAGAGTTGGGGAATTTCAGAAAAAAGTTTACTTTTTGGTTTCTTTTTTTAATTTTTATTTATGGTACATTGAATTTTGAAAACTGAGATATAAATTTGTTTTCAATTTTGGGGGGTATATTAAGGTGCTGTTATAGAGATATTTAGAACCGATTTTTAATAGACAAAAAAACAAAATTTTTAAAATACAATTTTTCAAAAATTTTGAAGAGGGTTGGGTTTTTTTTTTTTGTCTATAGATTGTTAAATGAAGTAATAAAATATTATTGTATTTTTTTTTTATACAATATTTAATTGTTATTGATGATAGTTTTATATTTATTCGATTTTGTTTTTTTTTTGTTGGGTTTTTTTTTAATTAAGATTAAATGGAATTTGAATAATTACCCATTAAATTTTATTTTATTTAAGAATAAATTGATTATTGAAAGAAATTAATTATTTGGAAAATTTTATTTCATTATTAATTTTCATTTTCATTATGTAATTTATCATGGAAGGTGTTGATAGGATTCATTTGATTCTGATAAATTAGGTTTTTTTTTGGAATTGTATAATGAATAATAATATCATTTGAATAAGGTTTTTAAATAATTTATTTAAATTGGATGTTAAGTACTTAATTTTGCTATACGATTTTTTTAAAGTAAATGTAAAAGTTAATAGTTTTTGTTGGTATTTCCAAATGGAAGTTGAGGTTAGGGCAAAGAAGTTCTATAAATTGTATGTATATATGAATAAGTTTTTCTTAGTAGAAAGTATATATTTTTAAATAAACTTCAATTTAGTATTTTAAGAATATTCGATTTTACTTTATTCAGTCAGTATCAGATTTATCACTTACAGATTAAAATACTAACAGGTCTATTGATTGAAAGATCTTGGACATATATCACTCTGTGAATGCTATCGCTCAACTTCAAGACATCTCTGTGCTCTATGAATGAATCTGTTAATGTACTATGCTCTAAAAGGCATGCAAGGAAGTAACAAACGGAGCAAAATATACTTTTTGATAATATCAAACTATTTTATTGACCAAATAATAAACTACGAAGGACAAAGTGTCTCTAAGATAAAAATTCCAAAGACAAAATCCCAAGAAAAACAATATTTTCAAATAATTTTACAAAATATTTATATATTTAAGTATATAATGCAGATTCTCAATCAGGAGAGATCTCATGATTCGATACAAAATAATGGTTTAGCGCTGAGTTTTGGTTTTTGAAATTTTGGATTTTTGGGGTTTGTACCCAACCCATTATTGAAACATACAAAAGTTTTTAAAATAAATTTCTATTTTATTTGTTTAGATCTTTGAAAATTTGAATATATATTTTTCTTAAACTTGAAAACATTTTTTTCACTCAAAGTCTTATATGTATTAGTGGAATTTATTAAAAAATGATATAGCTAATTAAATAATCAATTAATTAATTGTTTAATTAAGAAAACAACTGTTAATAATAAATAATTAAACTTGAAAAGACTTTGAACCATTGTGAACCCCTTTAAAAATTATGAATAAAAAAAGTAACTATGAATTTATAAAAAAAACTTTTATTTTGGGGAAAACTATAAAAATTTTAAAAGCTTTTTTAAAATTGGACTTATTCCAAACTTTTTTAAATTGGAAACTTTTTGAATTTATTTAATTTAAATTGAAAATTAACTTCTATTAATTTTAGCAAGTTAAGTAGAGTTATCATTTATTTATTTCCTGTAACTCTATGCAAATTTTTTTAAAAACACTTATGCAATTTTTCGAAATAAATCATTATGGGAAAACATTGAAAATGCATATTAAGCCTATTTATTATCATTCTTAATGTATGCCCATATTTTCATTCTTTTAATGTACTTTATTTTTGTTAATTGTACTTTTATTCTATTACTAAATTTTTTTTTATAACATAAATTAAATATCATGTTTATGTTAATTTAAATTTTGTCTCTTACACTTATGTTAATAAATACATAATACTTGAACTTTTTTCATTTTGAACTAAAACTAAAAACTCAATCCTATGCTAAATATATACTCATTGTTTTGGATTTTAATTTATTGGTGGTATATTTAGTAAATAAGACTACATTACACTTAATTGTACCCTCCTCCAGTGTTTACGTTATAATTTTACAAAAAAAATAATGGATGTCTGTTTTCTATTCATTTTAACATAAAAACCAAATGTCCTAAAAAATTAAATAAATTTTTTAAAAGTACTTAAAAAACCAAAACAATTTCTATTGTTAAAACAAAAAAACAATGAATAAATGATAATAAATGGTAATGATAATAAGTTTTTCGATTGAGACAGAAACTATCTATGCAAAAATGTAAAGTAATATTAGCTTTTCTAGTTATTGGAACAACATGAGTTAGTAATGTCCATAAACTTAAATGAAATTTGTAAAATAAAAAACAAAGAAGGACTTTTGTTTGATTTTAAGGACAAAAAATTACCAGCTTGCATACATACATACATTTAAAATTTAGTATTTGACGACAGTATTTATTCCTAAAATATTAATTTTTTTTTTTGTGTTTAGGTCGTTTCCTTTTGTCCTGGTTTCTCAGCATGCATTTACATATACTTATACATTAATTTGGGTATAGTTATGCTGAATACTTTTTAAATTTCATTTGTTTGTTTTTGGTACCTTTGTCCTCCTTTTCATTTTAAAGGGTTGTTTTTTTTATTTGCATATGTCTTTTGTGAAAAACTAAAGTAGGACAAAAATTATTTGTTATTTTTTTTAATACACACCTGCTGTTGTCAAATTTGTTCTCCTTGAAAATTTTTTTTTTTTTACCTTTTTCTTGGTTTCTATTTGAAAACCTTTATTAACTTTTGAATACTTTCGAATAAATGGTCTCAATGAATATTTTAATGTTGTAAAACCAGATTCTATAAGTATAATTGTTGGGTTTTTAAATAAAAGTTAGATGAATTTTAAAATTAGGTAAAATATTCAATTAAAATGATTTATTTTATTTAGCTTTGACGTTAAATTGAAAATAAATGTAATTAAAATTTCATTTTTCTAATAAAAAACAATATTCAGCTTCACATTTACTTTGCTGAATTTAGAAATTCGTTAAAAATTAACATTTATTAAAAAAATATCGGTAAATAAGATTCAGTTTTTTCAATGAAAAATCCTATTCAGCTGCACATTTACTTTGCTGAATTCAGAAATTCATGTAAAAACAACTTATTTGGGAATTTAATATTTTCGCTAATGTAATTTTTTACAATCTAAATGTGTTAACTACTCTTTCATTTCAAATAATATAAGCTATAATTATTCAGCAACATATTCTTAGAGCTGAATTGAAGCACTCTATTGGTATACATAATAAAATTGCAAAATAAATATATATAAAATTAATTGTATGATAAAAACTTTAAAAGTACTTACGCTATTAGTTGCTGAATAATTTAATTTATATGTAAATTTGACTTTATTTTAAGTCAATTTGTTTTAATTTTTTAAATATTTATACTTAGCCAATTTTTTGCCATTTCTGTATTTCAAACAATGTAGATATTTAAAGAATAAGTTCAATAATTGAATAAACTCTATAAAAAGTTCGATAACTTAAAATAATCCATTTAAATTAAATTTTATATTAAACTCAATAATTATTGCTAAAATAATTTCTAAGTATATTAAAATCCTTTAATAAAATAAAAATTTAAAAATACTAAATTGTTTAATTTTTTTCTTTTTTTTCATATATTATGTGGTCTCATTTAATCCATTTTATGGTATTTTATGGGACCATAATTTATTCATATAAAAATAACCAAAAAATGTTTGGAACCAAAAAAAAAATACACATATGTTCATAATATATTTGATTTTTTTCTTATGATTTTCTATCTTTTGTATAATAATGTGGTAATTTAATGTTCTCAATATTTAGCTTAGTTTTTTTTTTTGCTGTAGTTTATAAAAATTGAAATAATATTGAAATTAAAGTTTATTTGAAGTAAGCTTATTTTTTCTGTTTAAATGATTTTTTTTTCTATTATTTAATTGTTTAATTTTCTTTTAATTGAAACAGAGTGGTTTTAGTAAAGAAATTTAATTTTAAAAATAATTTGAATATTACAAAGAGGAACGTACGTATAGTCTTTTGCTGAATGCAGGTTAAGCCGAAAAACACCCTTTTATAAATGCAAAACTAAGATAAAAATCTTGAATTGAGTTAGTTACTATGATTAAATACTGATTTTATATACCAGAAAAAATTAAACCTAAAATTCCATTTGATTTAAACGCTAATTAGATTAATAACAATTTTGGAAAGGAGTAATATATTTTGCCCCTAAAATTATGCAATAAGATCTGTTGAATTAAGAGAGTTATTTTTTATTAGAACTGAGATGGTGGCGCAGTTATGAAGTACATGGCATACTAACCGAGGGATGACGGGTTTAATTACCACTCAGGTCGTCAGTTTTTTTCAAGGGGAATTACTGAATATAATTACTTTATAAATCCCCCTTACGATCCATTATATTATTTGTTAAATATAATGCATAAATATAAATGGTAGTATCAGCCCACAATGGCCCTGGCAGCCGAGGGCTTTACCAATATTGCGTAGTTATTTTAATGCGTAATATTCGAATAAATAAATAATTGGTAGTATTTTATATAATCTAATAAAAGTATCATAATCTATAATGATTTTAGTAATAGATAGTTTTAAAATATTTCATTAATATTTACGATATGTAATATTTACGATATTTACGATATGTAATATTAATCAAATAAAAATAAATAAAGTTCGACGTCGTTAGGGCAAAGTACAACTAGTTTAGGATATTAATTATCGATTGGCGATTAATTATCACAGTGATTCAAAAGTAGCAATCACTGTCGGTAACAGTGATTTGAAAATCACTCTTTTTTCCATCCCTACCTATAATGCCCTTAGCATTGTTAGTATTCCAACTGTTAGTATTAGTTACATTACCAAATCCTTTGTAGGATTAACAAAAGGGGCCAACTTAAGCAAATTATTATTTATAGGGGTTGATCACATCACATGGGTTGAGTCTGAAATCTTGCTTTAGTAAATCTAGTTTTCACAAAATCTAGTTTTTACAAAATTTCGTTTCTACAAAATCTCGTTTTAGAAAATTTCGCTTAGAAAATCTTGTTTTAGAAAACCTTATTTTTAGAAAATCCCTTTTTTTATATTCTGGAAATTGCTGATAATTCTGGTTTTGTATCCAATTTAAAAATCTTTAAAAACCAGATTTTTTAATTAAAAAAGAGATTTTCTTAAAAAGCGAGATTTTTCATTAAAAAACGAGATTTTCTAAAAACGAGATTTAAAAAAAAAGATTTACTAAACCGAGATTACTGGAACGCTTCCCCTTCATATTTCTCAAAAAAGCAAGAACTAAAAGATATATTATAATCTATAATTTCCAAAATATTTCCACAATATCTCTTTGAAAATTCAGTTTATTATTTGATTAAATAAATTTAAGAAATAATAATATGGATATTAAATATTTAATCAAAAAAAAAAGGAATTGATAATAAAAGTTTAATTATTTTATATATTGTTACATGGATATTAAATGTTTGAACACAGTTTGTCCTAATTATATCAATTTAACACCAACAAGTCAAAATATATTAAAAGAAAACGATGGTTTTTTTGAGAAAAAACAAAATTAAAAGAATATAAAAAAAAATATACACCAACACAACAAAGTTAATAAAAAAAACACCACCAAATGAATATAGATCCTGACCACCACATTATTTATTGAGATTCAGTCATTCAATATAACCTTATTTTTACCCTATCTTACCTAAAAATTATATGAAACAATACATATATATATATATAGGAAATAAATTTATTTATTATACATATAACTAACGAATCTCATAAACTCATATTCTATTTCTTTCTTTCTTCAACAAAATCGGGAAAGATGTCTAATTAACTTATATATATATATATATACAATACAGTGATTTTATTTTTTTTGTTCCGTAATTTCCTGATTAGTGGCTATTACTTTGCTAATAGCAACATTAATTAAATATATAAAAAAAAATATATTTTGATAAGATGCTGATTTCCTTCTTAGACGATGTATCCTTCCTCCTGTATACGATTTAATATCGAAATTATTTCAAAAAATCCAAAAAAAAAAAAAATTCAAAATTATTAACAAAATAAGTGATGGATAATGTTTATTCCATAGAAATTCTCTAAAAAGTAATTGCATGAAAAATAAACACTTTTACTTAAATTATTAATCAATCAATTTGTTATGTAATCATTTGGGGCTTCAAATTTTTTTTCGAGTTGATTTTTTTGTTGGAGTTGATTTTTTTTCGAATTTTTTTATTAAAACTATACATGTAAAAACTAATGAAAATTGAATATTGTAGAAAAATCAAAAATGATAAGTACTAACTCCAGAACCTTATTGCATCAATTATCACTACATCAAATACACTAATGAAATAATCATTTTTTTGATAAGTGTTTTTTCGCACCAATACTATATTAAACGGAAGTGCAATGGAGTTTGATTAGCGATTATTGATTAGAAACACGGACTTATCAAAAATGGTTATTTGATTAGTGATAAGTGGTTGGTGCAATGGGGCCCAGGATATTATTACAGTTGCTATTATAACATATCACTATCACTAAAAATAAAATAATATTTATAATAAAATGAGGAAGAGGGTAGTAGCTTAGGCTGTGTGTTGTATCGCAGCTATGAACTGCAGTAGAACAACCAAATTTTGCAGAAACTTTGGCCATAAAACTAAACTCAAACGTAACGGCAAGTTTAGTATACCCTTTTGTGTATAAATTTAGTATAATATTTGTGATTCAATAAAGTTTTTTGAACAGTACTTATTAATTGATTAGTGTGAAAATTTTTAAGTATACAGTACAGCCTAATTCTTTTACTTATTTTCACAATAAACATCTACAAATAGTTTGTCGAATTCTCTAACTAAAAAACTAAATGAAATAAAGAGCTCTTATTAAAGAATCTTTAATAAAAAACCACAGCACTATTAATTCAGCAATTAAAAGCAGAACTTACAATGTTTTCATTATTACAATACTTACCCTATACACTGTGTAAATGATAAAAAGTTATATTTAAAAAGAAATTATAATATCGTGTAGTGCAGGATAAGTGGTGGTTGGAAAAATATATATTTTAACAAATTTACTTTTTATATTATCAAAATAAAAAGTTTCATTGAAAACTTTTGGTACAACATAAGTACATACAATAGAATTTTGAATTCTAATTAAATATGCTCTAATACTAGTATTTTTATTTTTGGCTATTCCTAAAAAAGTTTTGACATTGAATTGATTTCCTCAAACTTTAACTAAATATCATAAAAATAACGAAATGGAGTAATTAAAAGTGTCAAAAGTTGAAATTATGCAAAATACAAAAAAAAAAATCTAATTAGAATAAAAACCACAAACTTTATGCATGTTTTTAAAGTCTATTATTTTTTTTTTTGAGTGAAAATGTAGAGCCAAATATGATCAGTGTCGGTCTATCGAATATCCTAATAAATTTGGGTATAAAATAAAATTTTTTTAACACCTAGAACCTATTGCATTAATCACTTGTCAATTCAAATAATTAAATCATTATTTTTTTTGATAAGTGAATTTATTTTTTACATCAAAAAATTACTGGTTATTTGATTATTTGGCCCCTACTGCATCAATATTAATCACTAATGAAATAATCATGTTTTTGATAAGTGAGTGTTTTCTACTAATCAAACTTCATACGTTTGTTTTCAAATATGGTATTAGTGCAACAAAAACTTTGATACTTGATTATTTCATTAGTGATAACGTGTTAGTGCAATAGGGCCCTGGTGCAATGCGCTCCTGATCTTATAATTAGATTTAACTGAGTATGGATGCTGATGTTTAGAAGTCGGAATTGAAACAATAAATTTAAAAAATAAAAATTAAATTATTTGAAGACCTGGGACTTATCACTAATCAAATGAGGAATTTATTATTTTATTGATAAGTGAATTTTATCAATCAAAATTTACTTGGATAATTATCAAATATGTTTTTGATGGAACAAATACTTATCATAATAACTATTATTTGATTAGTGATATTATTTATTTAATTCTTGAAATGATTGATTGATAAGCTGGGCCCTATTGCACTAATGAACACTAATCACTAATGAAATAATTAGTGTTTTGATAAGTGAGTGTTTTTTACTAATCAAACTTCATATGCTTGTTGCCAAATATGGTGTTGATGCAAAAAATATTTTGATAACTTGATTATTTGCAATAGGGTCCTGGTGCAATAGGCTCCTGATCTCATTATAAGATTCAACTAAGAATAAATGTTGATGTTCAGAAGTATGATTCAAAATAAATTTATTTTATTGAAATGTGCTTAATTCGAATTTACTTTCACCCAAAATCAAGAATACGTAGGTTTACTTATACAAGTTTTAACTTATCAATATGTTGACCAACAAAATAACCTTGAATACTTTGGTAACTTTTCTAATATGTTTTTCAAGTTAGATTTTTTTTGCAATTTTATTTTAGAGTACTTTTTAAGACCTAGGATTTACAAATTTCATTAATTTTGGTTGTTTTTTTTCTTATATTAAAATGTCTTGAAACTTTCTACACATAAATTAATTAATTTATTACTGTAATTATTCTAATTAAAGCATGTTTTTTTTGGTGGAAAGTTTTATATAATAGACTTTGGTAAAATTCAAAAAAGAAGTAGGAAAAGAAGTTTATATATAGAAGTATATATGAGTGTAAAAATTTATTTTTAATGAAATTTGTTCAAATAATAAAAATAAATGGAATTAAAGAGGAATTTTCTTTATAGAAAATAGTGTTTTCTTCATATTTACTTCTTCAATTTTCTTCTTTTTGGTAAATTTGATTGGATCACGTATAACTAAGATTTAAGATTGTTTTTAATTACATTTTATTTTACAATTAAAATATATTTGTACATCTTACTTTTATAATTACTTATAATATACCTTATATATATATACATCTAAGTAGGTATACATTAAATAGGTTTTATTATAGTGGAAAAATTCTAATTTTCAATGATGAAGTGAAAAAAGTATTTAAAAATTAAACTATGCTTGATGAAATGTAAAAACTTTAAAAAATTCAAGAGTTTAAACATGAAAAACTTGGATTGATTTCAAATGACTTAAAGGAGGTAATCCTTTAATTTTATTTCTATATGTAAACTTGAACTGTATTGTACAATTCTATTGAATGTTACATCTGGTCTGGAGTCCCAAGTAGATAATCTAAAACTTAAATAATCATAACCAACCTTGAGCGATCAGAAAGTCTAAGCATTTTAGGGGTACAGCTATATCAAAAGATTTTGTAGAATAGACGAATTTTCGATATAGCTAGAAAAGCAGTCAAATGTTTAAATTTTCTGTCCCGTTGTAAAACATATTTCCCTCCAAGGATCTGCCTTATAACTATAAAGCCTATATTTGTTCTCAGATAGACCATTATAATTGTCTCATTCGACTGGAGCATCCGTAACTTTTGTGAGCTGTCCCCAAAAAATTTAAAAACCGCGCTTTATGTCTAATAGGCGACTCTTTCGAACAAGTAACACTTACTCCACTTAACTCTCGTTGAAATATTGGAGCGATTTCTCTGTTTTAGAGGGATCTTCTAGGTAATGATGAAACTTGCTCTATTGAATACGATGATCTTTCGTTCCCAACCTCCCAGCAAATTTCTCTTTAACATGATACTATCCTAAATAACTAAACCTCCATAAGTAAAAATTAATCAAAGATTAATTATAAAGCAAAGATTAAATAAATTGAAATAATTTCGCCCAAAAGTATGCAAATTTATAAAAATTTTAAAAACTAAATTCTAACTATGAAAAATGAAAATAACTAACTTATTTTTTTTTATTATTTATTTATTTACAGAGAACGGATTATTAAGTTACGAAAATCCAAATTATCACATGGATCCGCAAAGAATTGAACGTAATTCTCATTTATATGAGGAAATATTATCGGAATTACATCAGCAACAAAGTTCCTTAAAAAATCCAAATAAACCACATATTGTTAGTAATCGTAAAGATTATGCTCGTATTGATATTGAATCAATGGGAGTTGATTTAAAAGAAAATTTCAGGTAATTTAATTATACATTATTTTAATTACTTTAAATTATTTAATTATTTTTTAATTACTTTGCTATAATTAGTGCATCAGAAAAACATTTACTTTATGATACATCACCATCTGAATCAAAAACAAAATCAGATCAAAAAGAGCGTGAGGACATTAAAAATAATTGTATCGATTCAAAAAATAATAAATCGAATAAAGATTGTAATGAAAAGGACAATAATCAACAATCATCAACAACATCATTGCCGATTAAATATATATCGGGTAATATAAATTCAGATGATTTGTATGCATTACCAAATAAATCATCTACTAAACTAAATGCTGGTGTTGATGGTAATAATCGAAATAATAAAGATTTTAATAATGAAATTGTAGATGAAATTGCACCAGAAGATGATGTTGTAGATTATGATGGTAGTGGTGGTGGTGGTGGTTGTATGGTAGATGGTACCGGTAATGGAACATCAAAATTAGCAAATCGTACCAAAATAAATGATAATAATAATCGAAGTCAACAACAACAGCAACAACAACAACAGCAGCAGCAACAGCAGCAACAACAACAACAACAGCAACAATATCAAAATACAAATAATTATGATGATGAAGAAGGTGATGAGGAAAAAGGTAAAAAAGAAGAAATTGAAGGAATTGAAGATAAAGATGCTAATAAAGATTTACCACCTGGTTGGGAAAAACATGAAGGTACAAAAAAAAATAAATTTTATATTAATCAATTTATTTATATATCAGTATATTAATACTAAAATTAAGTAATAAAACTAAAATGAATTTCAAAAAATTTTAATGTTATAATATTAAAAATTCATTTTCACATTAAAATCTTCAAAATCCTTCAGCTAACGGTATTTCCTACATCTTTAATTCATGGTTTCATTAAAATCATTTCTTAAAAATTTTATTCTTGCAATGAATTTTTAAATACAAAATTCATCCAATTTTGATGAGATAAAAGATTATGTTGCCATCTTTATTATATAAACCTTGAATTCTTTCCTGAAAAGGTCACGGATTAGTTACAGAATCTTTTTTTTTATATTTTGGAATAAAATGATTTAAAAAATATAATTTATAATTCTAAACATTTCTGACATACGATATTTTGAATTTATAGGGAACTTTAATTCGATTATAGTAAAATGTATATAGTTATGCGATACTTTATATAGTTTATTCAAATAATTATATTATTTTGTTATTTTATTGTCACTGTATATGTACATAAATATAGATAACGATGGACCATATTATTGGCATATTAAATCAGGCACCATACAAAGAGAACCACCAACATGGCCAAAATGTGCAAATAAAGAACTTAAAACTCCAATATCATCATCAACAATGAATCCAACATTTATACCACATCGTAGTCCTAATAATAATATTTCATCATTTCAAACACAATTTTATGGTACGAGTGGTGTTGGTGGTAATGTCGGTATAAATAATACAAGAGATATTATGACAGGAAGTCGAATATCAGTGGTAAGTTGTTTTTTTTTTGTTATAATTTTTTTATGCTATTATGTGTGTATAGAATCGTGATTTTAATATTAGAATTATAAAAGCACATAAAATATATACATATATTATATTGTATTACCATATATAAATAAATATATATAGTTATTTCGAAAATTCGAAAGAAACTAAAGTATGGTAATGAATCTTAATTATGTTACCACTAAAAATATATAGTTAAAGGTTATTCTTTGATTACTTATACAGAGTATTTGATTACTTTGGGTTGTATTTTATTTTTTTTTTTTTAGTTTTAATTTTATTGGTTCTAATTATTGGACTGTGTTTAATTAGACTGACATTTATGTTGATAATTTTCAAATTTATAGAAGGTATAGATTAGTAACACATACATATGCTATGTTTATTAAGATTTATTAATATACAATATATAGTAATGTAATTGATTTTAAGTTCAACATAATATCAAACTTTTGACAAAATTTTTAGAATAATAAACGTTAGAATAACAGGCATTTATTTCCAAAATTTCATTCAAATGTTTGATTCAAGCAGACCTCTATAATACTGAGTAAAATGATACTTAAGTACAAGTTCTAAGTACCATTATCTGATAATTATTACTTTGTCAAATATCTGTATTACTTAGATTTCGATATTTACAAAATTTAAGTATAAGTAAAATAATCAAGTAAAAATACTTAAATAGTTGGAAAATAATTGAATTTTTGATATTTAAGTATTTCTTGGCATTTAATTACTAAAAAATACTTATGTATTCAAAAATAATTACAAAAGTAATCAAACTCAAAATTTAATTACTTTCTGTCGATCACAAGTATTTTTACTTAATTCTTTTACTTATACTAAAATTTTGTAAATATCGAAATATTACTCATAGTGGTATTTACAAAGTAATGAGTATCACTTATCAGGAAATGGTCCTGGAATTATACTGGTTCTTGAAATATATTGAATAAAAAATACAGTAGAACACAAAGAAAAGCTATTATTTCTACAGTCTCATGTATAATGAATTTGTTTTGATTCGTTCACCTCCGTTCTAAATCTTTACTTATAGGCTTGCAGGTTCTGTACGAAATTTAAGTTTAAATTTAAAACTATTGAGCGAATTATATACTTACTAATAATCCTAGTAATGAAAATGAAGCAAATTATACACTTAGTTAGTAATATTTTCAATATTAGCATATTTTAATTTATGTCGTATCAATAAATTCATAGGAAATTGATCCGTATTTAATAAGTACGAGTAGATACCAGTAGATAAACATAAGTAAGTCCCAAGTAATACTTAAGTATTAGCATTATATGGTATCTGATTATACTTTATAAATACGTATCATTATCTCCACTTTTTAAGTTTGAGCTCCACTAATGCTAAAGATCTTTGCGATCTTAGGTTATAATTATTATTGAGCGCCGGTAACCAAATTTTGACATATTTTCACAAATATACATATGCTTTTCAAAATTACAATTTCTTACTCAAAAAGTGGAAATTAAATGAATAAAATTTTCACAATAAATGAAATTGAAATAGAATAAACTATTTTTATATTCATTCAAAATGATTTATTTAATGTGTGAAAAATTTTATAGCGTTTATTATACAACTAAAAATAAATAAAAATTTTGCTAAGAAAATATCACGTAAAAGAAAAGTAAGTTCGTGGTGGAAAAAATAAATATCCTATTTAATTTTTCACCTTATCATATAATAATTTTTATTCACCATTTTTATTTAAGAAAAAACTTTGTTGAACGTTAAAAGCATCGCTTGTCAACAAAATTCTTTTTTTTTTGTATCAAATTCAATTTCATTTCAGACATTCCAATTTTCAACATATGTATAAATAAATATATATATGTAGTTGTGTAAGATTTTCCATACTTTTCCATGAAAGCAATGATTCGGTTTTTTTTATTTATTTGCAATAAATTGCAATTTTCAATAAAAATCAATAAAATTTATTATATATGCTTATCGATATATTTATATATATTATATGTATATATATATATATATTTTTTAACCTATAACTTATATATTTTATTTTATATATATGAATATTTTTATTTTTATTATTACACTATTATAGGATTCACAAGGCTTATCAGTAACTCGTAGCAATACTATTAGTTCATCATTGGACCAAGAAGAAGAAAGAAGAAGGCGTGAGGATTTATCCTATAAGTAAGTTAAATTTATGAAGAAGAGAAGAAATGCGAGAATCTGCAAAATCCTAGCATCTAATCTATCTTATATATGTTTGTATTTTTTTTTCCAATCTTTAAGAACGGAAATTTTAACAGTAAAGGATATGATAAAAATTTTCTTTTTGCGGTTATTTTTAATTTTTGCATTCATTTTTTTTTTTTGGTTTTTTTTATTTTGCAAGTAGTAAGTGAGCGCAATAATTTTCTTTAAAGTAATAAATTTTCCGACGTTCAATAAAAAAAGAAAAACCCAGCGAAAAATTTCAAAATTAAATAAAAAAAAATTTTTACTAAAACTTGAAAATTAAATTCTTTTGCAAAAACTATAACAGAATTAGTCATTATAAATTAAATCGAAATTCTATGATTCAAAAGCTGTTAAAGAGTTAAAGGAGTTCCTTTCTAATTTGTTTTAAAAAAGTGGAGAGAGGCATATAAAAAATATAAGAATTAGAGTTTTCAACTCTCTAATCAATATTTACACACTTCATTACTTCAGATGATTTTGAAGTTCGATTTAAGGGCTATTCAACTTAAGCTACATGGATTATTTAGAACCAGCTATCAAACTGAATCCAACTTTATTTTAATGTACTATTTAAATTTGTGTAACTTCAGTTCAAATAGACTTCAACTTGTTTTTTAATAAGTCAATTGATAACAAAATAAACGAAAGATTATAAAGTCTGTACCTACAGTGCTTTTGACGCCTCTTCAGTGCTATCGACGTTTAAATTTTATGTAAAGGTGACTAGAATGTTGTCATATTCTTTTCATTTTGTAGCTGAATCAACTAGTCTCTAATTGTACACAAACCAGTGCACTCTCTTACTTTCTTCGTATTCCTCGTCTTCCGACTATTCTGTCTTTGTCAATAAGCTGTATTATATTTCATATTTTGTTCCTAGCATTATATCCCGAAATAGGCTTATTTTTTATTTTTTTAATTATTAAAACTATTTCGCTTGCTTTCTGCATCGTCTGTGGACTTTTCATATTGGGTTCGTAATCTGTCCGGAATATATCTTTAATAGAGGGCTATACTGTCAAGTTCACATCTCAAAATTATCCATTTGTTTATCACAGCTGTTTATAGTCTGTAAAATTAAGTGTAAATTATTAAATTCTTAAACCCAGAACTTTTAAACCTAAGTCTGACCTAAAAATGTGATAAATTATTTTCAACCTTTACTTTTAAAATAATCCCCTCTTTTTCTTAAATTCTGAAAAACATTAATTAATTGAACTTGCCATTGTCTATGGCTTTATTTTTTGTTCATTTCAATTTGTCCACTACTGTAAAAAAATTGCACCAAAATATGATTTACACTAAAATGTTTTTTTTTCGACTTTTATTCTTTTTTTGTTTTTTTTGCAGAAGACGAAGTTATCCATTAAAATCAGATTCAGATAGACCAATACGTTTTGCAGTAAGATCACTTGGTTGGGTTGAAATAGCTGAAGAAGATTTAACACCAGAAAGGTCATCAAAAGCTGTTAACAAATGCATTGTAGATTTATCATTAGGAAGAAATGATTTATTAGATGTTGTTGGTCGTTGGGGTGATGTAAGTACAACATTGAATTTTTATTATTATAAGGTTTTATTGTTATAATACAGTTTTCATATATATATGTATAAGATACATACTTCATTACACTTTTATAATGTATAAATAATATATTTTATTATATATATAATATATTATAATAGTTTTAAATCGATATTTTGATTCTTTTATTGCAATAAATTTATGGTCTTGCATTTGTGGCCCTCTCTTTAGATTTATTAGGTTATGAATTTAAATTTATTTTATTTTATTTTTTTTTTTTTTTTTGATACTTTAAATAAAATTTGTTATTCAGAGGAATTTTTTTTTTTGTTACTAATATAATTCACATCACGATTTTCTGTAAAGATTCTTTGCATTTTTAAGACAAAAAAAAAATATAAAAAATATAATTTTGTTTCATGACTAAAATTCATGTACAATTCAAAAGATATTCAAAAGATAAAAATAAAATTAAAGTGCAATATAATTGTAATATATAAAAGGATTAATAATTTTATTACTTGGTTGTTGAGATTAGGCAGCTGAACTTTTCAAAATTGTGACCGTGGACCGTGTAATATATAAAAGGATTAATAATTTTATTACTTGGTTGTTGAGATTAGGCAGCTGAACTTTTCAAAATTGTGACCGTGGAAAGATTCTAGTTTTATTATTTTTTGATATTAAGAATATTAAAGAATCGATATTTGAAACATATTTACTATCTAATATTCTAATTATTCATGCAATATTAGTATTTTATATGTTAAATTTTTCATTTATGGGTCTCTAAATAAGGTCCCAGTGGAAAAACTTATTTAACTATATTTATAAGTTTATTGAGCTTTCCATTTTAATAATTAGGTATTAAAAAATCAATTGTAATTACAGGATTTAATTACTTGTTTCAATATTTAAGTTACCTAGATTCATTTGATCTAAATTCATTTATACTAGCTAGTTTTGGTGTGGTTACCCTTTTACTAAATCTTTAATTCCAAATTTAATCAAGTTCTTAACTTTTATTTATCATTGTTGAAGTTTGACAGAAAACAGATGTTATTTTACTTGAGAACGATTAGATATGTTTTAAAAAATTATTCAGGAAAATACAATGAAGCAAAAAATATCTTAGAGAAGAATTTATAAATAGATAAAAAATATGGTTAGCCCCCTTACACTCTTATGAACCTATTATACACCATAACTTTGTAGATTATATTATTTTATAACCTTTTAATAGATTTACGGACGGATTAACATTTAGAAACTATACGTAGTCACGTCATTATGATATTTTACTTTACTTAAAATTACCAAGAGATAAGAATTGATTTTAAATTTAGTAGCTCGTCTGAATTGAAATAATAATTATTTATTAGATTTAAAACTAGAAAAATAACTTTTGGAGAAAGGGGTTTTAATCTTTTTTAAACTTTAGTTGATTTGCTAAAGCTAATTTCTAGTTGTATACCTCAAAACCATGAGTGAACTATAACTTTGAATCTCCAATTAAATAAGCCTTAATCAGTTTTTTCAGAGTTTTTTAGATTATCAAAAAGATTCTAAAAAAATGAATTTAATTTTTTTTCACTTTTTAAACTTGATTATTTATAAATGATTATTTATGATGATTATAATGATTATATAATGATTATTTATGAGCAACGAAAATATGTAATTTATTTTATTACTATTTATTAAATTTCATACATACAAATTACAAACATACTAAGTATTTATTTAAATAATAATTAAAATAATACGCTTACCTTAAGTTTGTGATCAAATTTCTTTTACACCTACACTACTTATTTTGTTCCCTAAATTTTTGTACGGTTCTCTTCCGATCTTTATTTTCACATATTCCTAATAATACAAATACAATTATCAAAATATATAAACTACATTTAAAATGGCTTAAGATTTATAAACTCTAAAATTTATTTTAATCACTTAGTTAAATGAAAAAAAAAATAAACATTTCTTAGCTTTAAACTTAGTAACAATATTAAAAAACAATATATATATTTTTTTGTAAATATTTAATAATTTAACTTAATTTAAATAATATATAATAATTGCAAATATATAATACTCAAAATAAATATATATAAACACTTTTAAATACAAAGTATACAAATACCAAACATACAACACCTAAAGCATTCAATAAAATTAAATTTAAATTGACATTTAAAATTTGACACTGAAAACTGATTTTATATCTTTTTATATTTTACATGTATTCATTTAATTTCACATAAAATTGCTTCTGTTTACATTTAATAAATATTAAACACTCATATTACTCACACAGATATAAATACATTCATATTTTTTTTTCTTTAAAAAATTTTAAGCGTCATTTTACGGGACCGTTATTTTTTTTCTTCAAAATTCATTGAAATTTTTCAATTTTTATTTTAAGATTTAACTATTTTATTCAACATTTTGATTTAAAATAAATTGAAAATATTAAAATATATATTTGAAATAATTAATTTATTAAAAAAAATTATTAAAAAAACAATTAATTATAAGTTAATTTTAATCTTAAAATTTCACACATTTAGAACACACCACCGAAACCGATTAAATTAGAACAAAAACTGTCATTTATTATTTTGTACTCAATTAATTTGTGTAGAGAATAGAGATTTTTTTAAGAGAGAGATTTAAAGGATTTATTAAAGAGTGATTTACAGATTTGCTAATGTTTAGGAATTTTAATATTGAAGATGATTTTGTTTAAATCAGATTAAGAGATTTAAAAGAAAGTACTAAAATAATTATTTTTAAAAGGATTAATATTAAAAAAAATTTAATTATTAAGGGATAATACAAAATGATTCCAGGTTTTAAAATTGTTTTTAAATCTCTTTTTTAAAGTATGCGACTTTAGTTAAACATAAATATTGCCTTGTTTGTTATTAATTTTAGTTTGCATTTAAAGAGATATTTTAAATTTGCCATCTTAAATTAATTGTCTAATTTCTTTTATACAGGGCTTCAATTTGTCTGCTTCTCGAGTTATAGAGCTTCAAAGTGGTGAAGTGAGATTTTTCATTTGAATTAATATAAAGTTACATAACTACTGAATGGTTAGCTCTGAAAACTAGTTATATGGCTCATTTTAAATCTCTAAATATAAGCTTTCTATTATTGTATAATACTATGTATTCATTTTGGATCAGATGATGTATGTTCGTCTAGACTCTCTCTACATCCTTGCTATCTTTGATGTCTTTTTAAGATCATTCATTTGAATTCTATATTTTGAAGTTGCAAGATCAATGCGATAAGATTAGTATCTAATGCTGCTAATTCTACTTCCATTTTGAAGATTCGGAATACATAAACCAATTTAATTGAATCATAATAAAAGGATTAAAGACAACTCTCAAACTCTGATGCTTAATAATTGTATTAAACGCTATAAAGGAAAACGTTTATGAATTAAATAAAGGAATCATTATATGTAATTTAGTCTCTGATTCCAAAATTTTTTGTCAATAAAATTAGGGGATTAAATTTTTCTTTTTAAATATTTTTTTAAAAATATTTTATCATACCAAATTCAATAAGAGATTTTTTAATTAAAACGAATCAATAAGTAGAATTAAAAAGTTTCCAAATTTATTAAATTTTTTATAAAAAAACAATAGAGTATTAAAAATTAGATTTAAAGTGAAACAATGAATCCTTAAACCAAGTGTATGGAATTAATATTTCAGTGGATTTTTTTTTATGAGCAGCTCTCTTATATGAGATTCCTTTTAAAAAACATATTTATGACCCAAATTAATTTGCTTTTATTAAAACATTTATTAAATTTAAAAATAGGTCATACAAGAAGCAATTTATAATTAAATTAACAATTTATGAAATTATGCTGCTATCCATAAAACAAAGAAAAGATATAATTGAATATTTTTGAAAATACATTTTTTAAATTAAATTTTTAGAATTTTAGTATTGATTTTTTCTCGTAATACAATTATTAGAGAATTGAATTTGTTCAGCTCTCATTTTTTTTAACATATGTACAGTCAAAATTTAATTAATGAATTTTCAAATCCTACATACTCTTAGGATCATTCAAAAGATTCTTATTTTAAAATGCTCTATTGTGAATTATATAATTAAATATTTACAAATCATTCGAAGATGCTTATTACATCCTTACTTACATTGGTTATATCTTAAACATTAACATTACCAATTACCTTCAAAATCCTTCTTTCAAAAATTTGTATCTTGCAATCTATTGAAGCTATTAAATTAACTATTGTTAATAAAAAAATAATAATTATATAAATAAATATATAATATTTTTTTTTTTTAATTTTAATACAGGGTAAAGATTTATTTATGGATTTGGATGAAGGTGCTTTAAAATTAATTGATCCCGAAAATTTGACAATATTAAATACACAACCAATACATACGATTCGAGTATGGGGTGTTGGACGTGATAATGGAAGGTATAAATTATTATTTTAATATTAATATTTTATTAATAATAACAATATATATTAAATAGATTAAATTAAATAAAATAATTAATTAAATAATTATTAAAGATTATAAGTATTAAATATGTGACTAATATATTGATTAATTATTATGCTATGTTTATATGGTAGATATATTTGTGTGTAAAATTAAAATTTAAATATTGGAAAATTAGTTGAAAAAAAAAAAAATTATAATTAAAGTTATATATGTATGTTAATCATACTGCGATTAGGTCTGGGCAGTTACATAATATTCAGTGATGCAAATACATTTTAAAGCGAGTGCAGACATTAAGAAATTAAGATTTGACCAACTGGATTGAAATTTGATTTTTTTTAATTTCAATTTGTATTTTCAGTCAAATCTTAATATCTTTAAAATTTTTTAAAGTCAATATTATTGAAGTCTTAGTCCAACAATATCTGATCGTCCTCATTCTTTTAATAATTATTTAAAAAACTATCTTGCGATTGTAAAAATTTCAGAGAATCGATATATTTCAGTTTAAAGTATGTTTTGTTAAAATTTTTAACTTTTTTGTGGGAACTATGGTTGAATTTTCGAAATTACGATTAAAATATTAAAAAACAGCATTATGAATAAAAATTGCAGAATTAAAATTAAAAAAATTTACTGAAAATTTTAAAACTAATCTATAGAATGAGAATGAATTTAATTTAAAATAGTATTAAAAGTCATTTAATAATAAAATGTCTTAGGCATTAGTTCTTTAACTTAATTGAAACTTCTAACTAAATTAAACTAGCTTAAGTGCATAATCACCAGTTCTCATCTTGAATGGATCCATAATTACATAATTGAACACAAAAAACGCCTTAAATATTTTTAATTAAATTATTTCAAGCTAATTAAGAAATTATACAAATTCGCCAACCTTCAATAACTTTTATTCTCCAATTCGTATATTTAACTCGATAATTTAACTTAACATGTAGGTAATTTAAATTTAAATATTAATGGAAACATAGTTAATTAGATTTTAAAAAATAATTGAACAATTCTGTTTTTTAAATAAAGTACTAATGAATTCACATAAAATAGATTTTTTTTTTTTTAATTAATGCTATTTTCTAATAATTATATTTTTGATAATATATAGACTAATTAAAATATGGACTAATATATATATATACACTTTTATAAAATAGCTATATAGGCTAATTAAAATAAATAAATTTTAATTTAAATTTAGAGAAATACAATTAATAAATATATATAATAAATATTAATTACTTATTTTAGAAAAAAAAACAAACTAATTATAAAAAAAATAAATTGTTAATTATTTTTATTGTATTTTTTCTCTTCCTTTTTTTTCTCCATTTTTGTTGTTTTTTTTTTTTTTTTGGTATTGTTTCGAATCAATTTTTCAATTTCCCCGCAAACTTTTTCGTCAATATAAATGAAAAAATAAAATAATATAAAACAAATATATTGAAAATTGATTATGATAAATAATTAATGCTATATGCATATTAAAATTACATATAATATATATATTTAAATATATATATAATTTAAATATAAAACGAAAAAAAAAAATCTGTAGAGAGAGGTTAGTATTATTGGTGATTATTTTAATACATTATTAATTTTTTGCTTATATAAATATTTAAAGTTGTGTGTATGTGGTTTAAAAGTAATGACAATAATGAATGTTAGTAATTAAAAAAAAATTAAATATTTAAAAATATTATTTTTATAGTTTTTTGTATTTTACATAATTAAAAAAAGTTAATTGTAGTGCATGTAATTTATTTATTTAAAACAAACTTTTATTTAATTTATTTTTATTTTAAAATCAATAATACTTAAATAGTTAACGCCACAAATTATGCAATAAATTATTAGTTCAGTTAATATGTTAAATTTAGGATATTTTTGAAAATTTAAAACAAAGGGGTACCAACTCATCGAAAAAAAATTAAATTTGTCGAACAACTTTTTTCTGTAGCCTAAACTATTATATGGAGGTGCAACCCCCCTTAAATTAAAGTCCTTCATATAAAAGTTTTTTACATAACGCATTAGAAACGCCTAGCTATAGCTTATTTTATAAGCTTTGTAAATATAAATATGTAAATTTGTTGCCATATGGTATTTTAATTTAAATACGAACCCTATAGTTTTCAAAAGGTTTAAGTCAAAAGTTTTAGGTTGGGAGGAACTTGATTTTTGAGTCGTATTAGGAGTAAAACACTCATATTTAAGTTATCAATTCTTAAAAACATGTGTGATTTTTTTCAAGTAACTAATTTGTTTAAATATATATAAAAACGTTGTAATTTAGAATTATATATATTATTAAAAAAAAAATTAAGGAATAAATGCCAAATTGATTTTAAATACATTTTTTAATCTCTCAAATTAACCTTTCAAAAATTTCTATCAAATCTACTACAATTTTCCAACCTACAATTTTCCAACAAAGTACAGTATCTGCGATTGTTTAACTATTTATTATTATTTTATTAGAGAACAATTTTTAGAACATAAGAAATTTCATAAGGCATATTAATATACAATAAGTTTCTTATCACAAAGTATTAATTGTCTTTGGTTTGAATTGAAATTTTGAAATTTATATTTTACTGAACACTTTTCTAAGTATATGTAATACATGAAAATATTAGATATAATAATAAGTAAAATTAATGAATTTGAATTAATTAATGAAAATTACTTAATATATTATATATTTTACCGAATAACTATATTTTTAAAAACACGATTACGTAGTTAGTGTTTCATTTAAATAAAATTCCATAGTAATAATATTCAAAATTTACTCAAATTATTTGAAATATTATTTCTTGCATACTTTTAGGATTTCTGTAAATTCTTAAGTATAGATCTTAGTTTATAATACACTATTTAGTTATGTATTTTAATAAATTTTGAAATATTTTTAAAATTTTTCAAGAAAAAATTGTCGAAAATTGTAATAATACTATAATATAAATATATATAAATATAATAAATACTATTGGTATAATCAAATGATAGTATTTAAACCTATAATGGCATTAGTAACTGAAGGTTTTAAAATATTGCAATATCATTTATGATCATATGTAGTATTCAAAAATAAATAAATAAATATTTTAAGAATTAAAAGAACGAAAAATACCAAAAATTTCTTTCATCGAATGTATATTATAAGACCGTATAAGATAAGATATTTTTTAATATAACGAAAGAAAACCATTTGAAATTTGAATACTTAAATTTTATTAATGGTATTTATTAATTGAATATTCTACGAATATATTCAGTCTTATATTTTTCTATTAAAAATAAATATCTATAAGATAGTTATAGTGGTAATACAAAATTTAGAAATATCTGTTAACATTTTTATATATTAATTAGAAAAGTATTTTATAATTAGTAAGTATTATTATAAGTAAGTAATTGACTTTTTCTAATCATAACTAATTTTTTTTATTTTCATTACTTTCTAAATATTTTTTTTTTTGATGTTTATTTATTCGATTCCCAATGGGATTTTAACTAAGTAGTGTAATTAAATTTATAGAAATAATAGCAAATATATAATATATATATATAAGTATTATTTACATATAATTTTATTTTAGTTTTTATATTTTTTTTTGTATGATGTTGTGATTAAACGTGTTTGCTGCAAAGAAAATAAAATATATAATATAAAATTAATTGAATTAAAAATATATTTTTAAAAAATTAATTTAATATAAATTTTCTTTTTTTTTTAAATATTTTTTAAAATTATTTTGTGGTATTTAGGGATTTTGCATATGTTGCACGTGATAGATTAACAAGAATTCATATGTGTCATGTATTCAGATGTGATACAGCAGCTAGAACAATTGCAAATACATTAAGGTAAATATATTTTAATTAAATATTTTTAAAATTACATTCACACTGGAATAAATTTATATTCAAACTGAAATTAATTTATTTAAATATATTAAAATTTAATAATGAAATTTTTTAGGGATATTTGTAAAAGAATAATGATTGAAAGATCATTACAATTGGATAGTAACAATGGTAGTATGAATAGTTCGTCAAATGGATCAAATGGTCGTGGTGCAATACGTCCAACTGATTTACCAACAGAAAATCGTAAATGGGCAAGACATCGTAAGTATATAGATTTATATTATAGAATTAATATTATATTAGAAAAGAATTTTATAGATAAATATATTGATTTTATTATATTTTACTAAAGTTTAGTGTACTTTATTTATTAAATTGTTCTATTTTTATCTTGGTAGTTACAAATTAATTTTTATTTTATTAAATATTACATAAGATTAAAAAATAAATTAAATACTTAATAACTTTTAATATTTTCCCATTAAAAAATAGCTCAATCATTCCCAACACCAATGGAAGAACCTAAAAAAATATTAAAAGCATCATATTTAGGTTCATTGGAAGTAACACAACCAACTGGTATGGAAATATTAAATAATGCAATTGATTCTGTGATGGTTAAAACAAAACCTGAACAATGGGAAAATGTTAATGTTTCAGTAGCACCATCTATGATTAGCGTTCATAGTTCTGGGGTAATATATTGAAAATAATTAAATTGACTTATTTCATATTTTTTAATTTAAAATTATTTATTTATATAAATTTTATATTTTTTCAATTATATCCAAATGTTATTCATTGTATTTTCATTTTTAAATTCTATTAATAATAAAGGATGATTCAAAACTCTTAACTGAATGTAGAGTTAGATATTTAAGTTTTTTGGGTATTGGTAAAAATGTTAAAAATTGTGCTTTTATAATGCATACAGCACAAGATAAATTTGTTGCACATGTATTTCATTGTGAACCGTCCAGCGGTGCTTTATGTAAAACAGTTGAAGCCGCATGTAAAGTAAGTGTTTTAATTATTAATTAAATAATATTTGGTTGAATATATAAAACTTGAGATTAAAGTGAAAGATCACTTGTTTAAATAAAAAAGATATTTAAAGTGGTGACATGACTTAAAGCCATTCGACTTAATACCATAATGGCTTTAAGTCCCACTCAAATTAGACATAAAGCCATAATCGAAAATTTTGCACGTGTGGCCTTATACCTCATTTGAGACATAAAGTCATATAACCCTAGAGCGCATTTCAATAAATGAGACATAAGACCATATGATTTATGTCTCATTTATGTGAGACATAAAGCTTTATGCGAACAAATTTGCATCGCATAAATGCCATAATAGCTTTAAGTCAAATGGCCTTAGGTCACGTCATCATTTAAAGTTTTAGTACATTTATTTAAAAATGTGAGCACTAAGTTCCGACACAGTTTTATGCATTCAATATTTAGAATATTTTTAGTAAAGTACTTATTTAAAATTTTATAATATTATTTTTAGTTACGTTATCAAAAATGTTTGGATGCACATCCAGATACACGTTTATCCTCCGATTCTAATACACCTAGTAAAGGTATCGGTGCGACAATAAAAAACTTGATGAGCTCTCTATCATTAAAAAAAGATAGAACAAATTCCTGAGAACGAGCTAAATCTCTGCAGGTATAAATATTTTATTAATATAAATATATGTTTTTTTTAATTTTTTAAAATTTGTTTTTTAAGAAAATAAAAATTGTATATATATATATATTACATAAGAAAAAATTTAGAGCTTTACGCTATATTAAAATTAAAATTTATTATTTTGTTGCTGAAATGTTTCGTCTTTGTTTAATTGAACGTAATTATGATAATTAAATATTTCAGTTTTTTAATAAAATGTGATACAAAGAATTGTAATGAAAGCTTAAACTTAGAGCTATAGCTATAAAAGGAGCAATGTAACTCTTTTGTAGAGCTTACAGTTCAAAAGTTGTGCAATTTTTTATTGGTTCGTTCTTCACGATTTTGAAGCTTTATAAGCCGAGTAGGTGGGAAAACAAACTCGTAATGTGGTTTTTTATTCGTCTGGATTCTCTGGATTAGCCCACAGTCGCCTCGCCTATGAACCATTGACACTGAACAGCCTGTATTGTAAAATGACATTTACTTACCCTAAGTGTTCTTCATTTATTGAAGTTAGTTGTAAATAATTTTCATGCACTAGTTAATGATTAAATTTTATATAAATACAGAAGTGCTAAAATATTTTATTCTAAACCAAGGGGAAGTGCTCAAGTTGGAAGTATTTAAACTTTTGATAATACAAAATTTAAATTTTAAATTTCAAAATTAAAAAGTAAATCCAATATAACTAATTTTAATAATCCCAAAGTCCAATAATCATATTAACAAAGAAATCATAATTTACTAAATAAAAGATAGAAAACATTATCAGCACAATTTTATTTTTTTTTTTAATTCAAAATGAAAATTATGTCTATTTTTAATTTTTATAATGAAAATTAAAAAAAAAAAAAACAAATAGACTTTCAAAAATGCTAACAGCTAATTTTTTATTTTTAACTTTTTTGCTTTATTTTCTTGTTTTTTAAAATTAAAACAAAAAAAACTCTAAAAAAACAAAAACTTGTCAATTCGTTAATTAAATTGAAAAAAAAAAAAAAATTAAAATCAAAATATATAATTTATTTAATTTTTTTTTTTTTGTGTTAAAAAATATTAAAATCACAAGCTAAGGCATTTGAGTAATTAAATTTAAATTTCAATTAAAAAATTAATTTAATTTTTCTTTTGTTTTTTAATTATTTGAAAATTAATTTCACATATTTTTAGTTTATTTTTACATTGTAATTTACAATGTGACAATTTTATATACACATGTGTATTAGTTAAATATATTAATTAAATAGTACATTAGTCGTACGATACAAAAATTTAACACAATTTATAAAACTTTGAATAAACACCTCACAGCTAAAATTTCACTTAAATAAAATTAAATTTTAAAATAATATAAAATTTCACTATAAGTATGTATATATAAAATTTAAATTTCACTATAAAAGTTTACACATGTAAATATATAAATATTGTCACATTTTTCATTAATTACAACAGGAAAAATTTATTGACAAAACACTGTTTTCTTTTCTAGCACATTTTCAAAAAAAACAAAATTTAAAAAAAAATACCTACTTATATAGTTTTACTTTGTTTGTACGTCCGTCCGTGTATTTACAAAACTTTTACACCGTTTTAATTAAAGAAAACGAAATTTTAACTACCAATAAAAATTGCAAAAATATTTGTTTCACGAAAGCACTCTTCTCCGTAGCCCACCTGTTGCTGAGCTATAGCTCGCTAAAGTTCGAAAAAGCGCTATATTTAAATTGTCATAACATGTGTTCTATAAAGCATGTTTTCAATTGGAAAATCGTAAAAGACAACTGCTTTTATAAGCCTATATTTAAAAAAAATATCTAGGGTTCGCATACGGTATTTTTATTTTCTGTTATGCGAAACTTAATTTAAGCTCAATTTTTTAACCTTCATATTTTCGAAACGGCTTAAGTTAGAATTTTTAAATTTTGGGATAAGTTAGATCCTTAAAAACTAAGTAGTATGACTTATTTAAACAAATATTTTTTTAGGACGTTCACTGTTTAAAATTGAAATTCATCTATTTTAAAACACCTGTAACTTTAACTAAAAATAATATACCGAAAATTAAAGCTGCAACATTCTATATTCATAATTTATAATTAATTACTTAATGAAATAAATAAATTATAATATTATCAATTTTATTTTATAATTAATTATTTAATGAAATAAATAAATTATAAGATTATCAATTTATTTAAATATATATATTTTTTACCGAAAACAAAGTACGAAACGTTGTTTGGTTTTGAAAATGTGCTTTTTTTTAAAAAACATTTGGTTTTTTCCATCACTTATATTTTACCTTATGAAAAGTTCTTTTTTGTTTTATTTAATTTTACAAAATATTTTAAATAATCATTTCTATTTACTAATTAATTTAACTTCTAATTAATTTCTCTATATTTTCTTTTTTTCTTCATTTTTCAAAAAAAATCAAATACTAATACGTAAACCACTACTATTACAAATCAATACCAAACATTTAATATTTACAATAAACATAATATAACATATTTAAAAAATAATTATTTTAACATGGCAACACTTTATTGACACTTTTTTTAATTCACAATTAAACATTAAATCAAAATAAATTATTTATTCCATCATATTCACTTTTAATTTTGTTTTTCTTTATTTTCTTTTTATTTCTTTTTTTTTAATTAATTTTTTTTTTTTTTTTTTTTGTAAAATTTTCTAATGTTTGGAAAAAAAAAAAACTGAAAACATTTAAAAAAAAAAAAATAACATAAAAATCTTGCAAAAAAAAAAAAAAAAAAAAAAAAAAACCAAAAAAAAAAAAAACAATAAAAAAAAATAAAAATAAAATCTAGGAGCTATGGCCACTACCTACAGAGCGGGAAATAATACCACATCGACATTTACAATCACCTCTAACATATAAAAAGAAATTTGGTCATTCACAGAGCCCGTAACGTCAACTGGAACAACAACAAAATTTACCTTTAACAGATAATGTAATAATAACAGCTGCTGCAGCTGCTATAACAACGACACCTCAAATGTCAAAAATCGTTACAAAACAAATATTTATAAAAAATAAAATTTTGTCAAAATCTTTATCATCACCAGCATCATCATCATCAACAATAACAACATCATCAACACCATCAGCCTCATTATCCGTGTCAACAACAACAACAACTACAACAAATTCAATTTCAGCAGATATTTCATCAGATTTTGCTAACAAAAATTGAATCATTAAATTATCATTGAAAAAAAAATTTATAAAATAAAATTTCAAAATTTAACAATTAAAAACATACATATATATAAAGAAAAACAAACACCTGATAAAGAAAAATACTAAAAAAAAATGAAAAATTAAAAGTTTTGAAAACACTGGTTTTTTTTTTTCAAAAAAATTATTAAGCAAAAAAATTTATTAGGATATTTTAGCAAAAAGATATAACAATACTTTTTTATATGAAAATAAAATATATATATATATATATAGAAAGTATTAAATAATAATTAAAAAATTAAATGTAAAAAAAAAAAATTAATTAATTAAAAAATTTGCAAAAAAAAAAAAAAAACAAATTATAAATTATTATTATTGATTCGATATTAAAAAATAAATTCACCACAACATTTGTTTGTAAGCTCAGTATTAAATTAATTAAAAAAAAATAAAAAAAAAAAAACAAAGCTTTGTAAAATTCAATATTTACCTGTATTTTCATTGAAACTTAAATAAAATAATTAAAACGCATATAAAATTTAAATTAATAAAAATAATTAAAAAAAAAAAAATTAAAAAATGAAAGAAAATTTAATTTAACAAAGTATACAATTTCATAATTAATTATAATTATTAAATTAATATATTGTATAAAAAAAAGAATAACAAAAACAAAAAAAAAACATTTGAACACAGGAATAAACAGGATATTGTATTAGAGAGAATTATACCTATATATTAAATTAATTAATTATCACTATACTCTGCTACACTTATTAAATTAAAATTTATTTAAAAAAATAAAAAAAAACAAATAATTATGTATTTATTCATTGATATTAAAAATTGAAAAATTTAAATTTCCCAAATTTTTTTTTTTTATTTTTAAAATATCTTATCTTAATTAATTTTAATTATATGCAAATTATTAATTTATCTATTAATTATTATTATAAGTAGAAAAAATATTTTCATATTTTAATGGTTTTATTTTTATTTAATTTTAAGTCTTATTATATATTTTATTTTATTTTGAGAATTAAACATATCATTCTTCAAAATGTATTTTAAACAAGATAAAAATAAAATAAATTTTTATTATATTATTTTTTAATTGATATTATTTGTTTGAATAATTAAAAGATTTTTTTTTTTTAAATAAATAGTTAATTTGAAATATAATGAAAAATTAATTACTTCATAGTTGGGGTTCGGAAAAAACTATAACTAAAATTTTTTATTTGTTATTTTAGTGAATTTCTAAAATTTTATTTTATATATTTAAAATTTAAAATCATATTTTAATTTCAAATTTTAACAGTAACAGTAAACGAATATACATGATTTTGACAAGACGTATCAAGAATATTTCAAGATATTTTCTAATCAAGAAAGGAACATGTACTTATGGTTAGATCTGTCAAATTAAAGTACCAGTACACGTACTTTATGTAATGGCATTTTGAGATTTCAATTTAATTAAATTTAGACTTAAATTATTTTTCTAATTATTTTTTGACATTTAATTACTTTTATAATTATTTTTAAATACTTAAATTACTTTAAAATTAAGTTTATACTTGAAAATTCTTAGAAAGTAATTAAATTTAGATTTCAATTACTTTTGTAATTATTTTTTGCTATTTAATTACTTTAATAAATATTTTTAATACTTAAATTAATTTTGCAACTATTTTTGATATTTAATTACTTTAAAATAATGAAATACCAAAAAATACTAAATTACCATAAGAATTACAATTTGTTTTTTTTTAAATCAAGCTACTTGATTGTTAAACTTTGATTTTGATTGAATGATTTATTTAGTTTCTTTAGAAATTCCTTTTATTAATTTTTGATACATACTTGCAAAATCGTAACATGATCCATTAAATAAAATATCTATGGTTTTCTTTTGACATTTATCTACTGCCAGTTTTGCATTAAAACTTAAGTTTGAATTACACAATTAAAATAAAATACAGTTAGCTGAACAAAACAAATTAATATTTGACAATTGTAATACAAAAAAAAAAGTAAACAGATAGGGAACTCTAGGAAAAAAGTTATCAAAAATTAAAAATCCAAAAATCTAAAATAAAACAAATTTAGAAAAAAATATCTTAAATAAAAATATACTGCGCCTCTTAAAATATTTTGATATAATTTTTATTTTTATTTAATTTCTATTTTTTATATAGAATTTTATATTTTTTTTATACTTCCGTTTTGCTACACCTAAAACATACATATATACGTATAAATATATTAATGAAAAAAAAATGAAATAGAATTGAATGTAATTTTTTGATGCAATTAGAAAAAAACTTTTAACCAAAAAAAAAAAATTCAATTATTTTTTAGCTAATTATATAATGGACAAACATTTAAAATATAACAAAAGCATTTCGATTTTATTAGTTATATAACATACATACAAAAATACATACTTATATTATATATATATTACAAATAAAAAAAAACCTACTAAACTAATATATTTAGTTAAAAAAAAATATTTAAAAAAAAAAAAATGCAACAATATAATATCCCTCCATTTTTAAAATATTAATAAAGTAAAAAAAAAAATGAAATTAACAAACAAATAATAGCTGAAACATTATTTTGTATCTGTAATTACTTATATATATAATTAAAAAAATATATATATTTGTAGTGAAAATATGTAAAGAGTAGTTTTGTATATTTAAAAAAAAAAATATAAATATTGTAGAGCAGTTAGGAACAAACATACAAACAAACGAAAAAACAAATATATTTTAATTTAATATAATTAAAATGAATTTCAGAAATCAAATTAATCCATTGTTTTTTTTTATTTTTTTTTTAGAAAATTTTCAAAATATTATTTTGCATATTATAGTTAAATTAAAAATTTTAAAAAACTTTAATATGATTTTTTTTGAAAAATCATTTAAGCATTTCAAATACTTCTTACTTACATACTTGTCAATTTGACAACTACAGAATACATAAATCAGTACTCAGTGTAAGACGTATGAGTATAAAGAGATTTAATATTTGACATTTTAATGAAAACAGACAAACAGATACAAGGCATACAGATACATAGTATCAATGTCTACAGTTTTTTAAATTTCTAAAAGAAATTATGTAAGGGTGGCTTCATGTCCCTAATTTAACATTTTTTTTTTCAATTTTTAATGTCTTTTTCTGACATTTAATACGAAAAATCATAAAGTTTGACAGCAATACTTTTCGTTATAAATACAATTATTAGTACTTTTTTTTTTATAAAAATTTGATGCAAATTTATCTGATTTGAAGATAATATTATATACTTAATATGCAAATTATAAATTTTTATTTTTTTCACTTGATTTTATTTATTTAAAACAATAAAAAAAACCCAAAACATTTAAAATAATAATCCCCCTTGTAATATAATATAAAATATAAAACAAATGCATAAAACTATGAAATTTAGCGTCAAAAAATGACAAAATAAATTAATTTATAATACAATTAAAAAAAAAAACAAAACAAAAAAAC
>OY720445.1:38220882-38396444 GCA_963082915.1 Dolichopus griseipennis
GATAAAATAAATTAATTTATAATACAAATAAAAACAAAAAAAAATACAAACAAACAAAACATTTTGACATATCTAAAGTAGTCAAGTATAACAGAACATTATTTTGACATTTAATTCATTATTTATCTGTCATATATACAAAAATTTTTTTACAAATAAATTAAAAATAAATTCTCACCGTTTTAAAAACAAAATTCTTTCTTTACCTATTTATTTTAATTTAAATTATTAATTTTTTTTGAATTTATTACATTAAATAACTAGATAAAATATGTGTTATTAAATACATACTAACTCTGTTTAAAAAATATTATAATATTAATTTGATTATCATTTTTAATTTGTCAAAAAAAAAACAAAAAATTGACGCTGGCGTCTTTTATATATATTTGAATTTTATTTTATTTAATATTTTAAATAAACTTTTTTTTTTAATTACTTAAAATTAATAACCTTGATTACTTTAACTCTGTTAGATTTATTTATCTGCTATATTTAATTTAAAAAAAAAAATGAAAATTTATACCAAAATGATGTTTCAATCGTATACTAAATTAATAAAATAAAAACAAACCAAAAACCTTATTAATATAAATTCCTCTCTTGTTTGAAGATTTTTTAAATTAGTCAAAAATTTAATAATTAAAAAAAAAACCAAAAAAAAAAAAACATAAAAACAATTATTGCAAATTATTATAATTTTTAGTCATATTTAGTAGAAAAAGTATGTAAGAAATTAATAAATAAAAAGAAATACAAAATGTATATTTCAGAATTTCGAATATATAAGTATATTGAAAGATTCTAATTATAAGTATATATACATATATATATATATATATAGGATCTGTATTAAAAAAATATATAAATATATAAAAATATAATGTAAACTTTGTAAAATGTAACGCTGCCTTGAAAATATTTTTTAGTAATTAATTTTTAATTATTATAAATGAGAATTAATAAAAAAAAAAATTTAAAAAAAAAAAAAAACAAAAAAACTTTAATAAAAATAAATATTTATATTGTATGTATTTTCTTTATAATATTTAATTGCAAATTTATTTTGCTATGAAATTAAAAATTAAATAAATTTAAAAAAAAAAAAAAAAAAACTAAAACCAAACAAAACAAATAAAAAAAATATGATTGACAATTAAAATTAAAAAAAAAAAAAACAAAAAACTGGAAAAAATTTAAAATTGAAATGAAAGGTACATGACATAAACAATTAACAAAATTAAATTAAATTAATAATTAAATAAAAAAAAAAGAACAAGAATTAAAAAACGAAAAACAAAATGAAGAAAAAGAACCAAATAATGAAAAAATAAATAAAATTAATTAAATAATGATATATATGCTATATATAACTTGAATTATATTAATATATATATTAATACGAATATTAAATTTTTCAAAATTTAACAAAAAACGCGATAATTTAATGAGAATTTAAAAAAAAAAAAAAGAAAATTTAAATAAGAAAAAAAAAACAAGAAAACAAGGAAAAGAAATAAGAAAAACTTTAATTTATAAACTGATTATAATAAGAAAAATTAAAAAAAAAAAAAAAAAGTAATTATAGAAATTATAGGAAAAAAGTTTAGAGAAAATCTTAAGAATAATAAAAATAAAAACAAATAAAAAAACAAAAAAAAAAAAACAAGAAAATGTACGTATTTATACAAGTCTTATATAATACAAGTAAATAAAGCTTAGGTAAATGATTATAATTTAAAACAAAGAAAAACAAAAAATAAAAACAATATATTATTAAACATTTAAATATATCTTAAATAATTTGTAAGTTATTAAGAGATAATATAAAAAAAAAAAATGAAAAAAACAAAAAATTATTAAAAATATTAATTACAACATAATTTTAAGAATATATAAAAAAAAATAAAACAAAAATAAAAATTCAAAAAAAAAAAAAATGCTGTAATCGATGTTATAATATTATTATTATTACTATAATTGTATTATTTTCTGATATAAATTAATTAAATAAAAAAAAATTAAAAAAAAAAAAACTCCACACTAATTTATTGTAAGTGACAGTAATTGTATTTATCTGTTACCATTTAAAACCAAAAAAAAAATATAAAAACAAAACTAAAAGCAAAATCAATTATGTTAAATTTAATAAAGAATATATTCATATTGTTTTAATAAAGAAGTTATAAAATAATTTAATGTTCATTTTTTTTTTTAATTTGAAATTTATATTGAATTACTATAGTTATTTGTTATTATTATTTAAATTCAGTAATATTAATTTATATCACTATACAATATTACTCTTTTATCATACTGAAGCTGAGTAAATAAGGTCTGTTTATCTCTATTCAATGCTACACAATTAAAAGACATTTCTGAAAAAATTTCGAAGATTACGAATACCAGATCTAGTATTTTTTTAAGTATTTTAGTAATTCAATAGCTCGTATAACAAATCAGGTGCAGTACCGATATTGGAAAAAATACTCCAAACAAAATATTCAGTATTCAAATACTAATACTCATTATTTATATACTAATACTGGTACTAGAAAATATATATAAGTTCTAATAAAAGTACTGGTACCAAGCAGTACTTATTTCAGTTTTAACCAGTATTAATCAATATCAACTAGTACTTACCAGTATGATCCAATACTAAAAAGTACTGAGCAGTATTTACATTAGTATTTCGTATAATAAAATTTGGTAATTGAGAAGATGTTTTTAAGTACTTATTAAGTGTTTACGTTTAACATTCAAAAGTTATTAATATTTGAATACTTTTTAAATATTATCAGTAATAAAATACCGAGAAAAAAGTCATGGGTACCAGATTTTTATATTTTATATATTATTCTTACATTTTTTCAAGGATTACCACCAGTATTTGAATTATTTAGTATTTTTCCAAGTATTGGTATTGGTACATGGTATGTAATTGTACTTGAAAATCATCGGCCATGAATATTACTAATCCTATTATTACAGAAAGAGATACGAAGATTTATTTAATAAGTCTTGTAATAGGAAAAACATGTTATGATGTTAAATTACGTTAAATTTCAAATTTATAGTACATTAGTAATTTCAAATATAAACTTCTAATATAAATGCATCTTTAAACCTTAATAATCATCTGTTCACGAAAAAAACGTAGTTCCATTTAATTTTTCCCAAAATCCTCATACTTCAAAAATCAAAATCCTTTACTTTTCTTAAAAAATAATGAATTGATTTTGTTTAGAGTTTTAATCAATAAAATCCAAAAAAAAAAAAAATATATAAAAATTAATTAAAAAAAACAATATGAAAACTCAAATATATTTAAAATTCACGTATTATATATTATATAAAAACCAAAAACAAAAAACAACAAATTTTATTGCTGGGCTTTTTTGCGATTTTTACAATCTATACAAAAAAAAAATTAAAAAAAACAATATTATATATACAGAATATTCATGTATTAATATTATATAAAACAAAACACAATTACATATTTTTTTTTTTTCATTTTAGAATTTGTAAATTAAATAATTTAAAATAAAAAATATAGAAAAAACCAAAAATATTTAAGAAAAATCCCACAAGATGACACTGTAAAATAATTATTTTCTTTTTTTTTACTAAAAAAAAAAATTTAGAAAACAAAAACAAAAAACATTGTATATTTTCTAATAAAAAAAAAAACTAAACAAACAAATACAAAGAAATTTAGAAAAAAAAAAATAAAATCACAAAAAATTAACTTTATGCTGTTGAATATTGTAGAATTGCATTATTAAGTGTATTATTTAAGATAAATTATTTATATACCTATATATTATATACTTATGTATTTATGTATTAATATATTAAAAGTAAATACTTGTAATATTTAATTAAATATTAGTTATTTTTTGAATTATTTTAAAACTATTTCTTAAATTTAAATTTAATTGTTTTTAAGAGATAAAATGTCAAAAATGTCAAACATATATTTTGATGGTTTAACTGTTAAACCGTGCTTCCTTTATGTTTTTTTTTCTATATGTCATTGGGAATACTTTCTTCGAAAAAGTTGACATTTAATATAGAATTATATGAAAATATAATTAAAAAAAATTTTAATTTCAAAATACTCAAATAGATTATTTAACTGTCAAATTTTTAAATATCAAAATATGGTCACTTACAACTTAATGACTTTTTGTTGTTTCATTAATTATTAAGCAAAATTAACAGAATAGGTAATTCATTTCAACTGTCAAATTGTAATCAAATGTAGTTAGAGGAAGCAAAATAAACAATATTTAATTACAATTATTAAATATTGATTTATAATTTATTAATGATTTAATTCTTTGAAATATTTGTTAACAGTTGTTTTAATTTTTTAAAAATTTTAAAAATTGAATACTTAATATTATTAATTTAAAATTTATCTTCTTGACCATTCTAAGATTCGAAATAATTTACTTTATTCGTATACGTAATGTATACGTTCCAAAAACTTTAATTTAAAAATTTTATTTTTTTCTTTTAATAAATTTATTTAAAAGTTTCTGTATAATAATTTTTAAAAAATTTTAAAAATAATTATATATTTATTAATATATAAATAATATTAATAATAATTTATTTAAAAGTTTCTGTATAATAATTTTTAAAAAATTTTAAAAATAATTATATATTTAATTAAAAATTAAAAAAAAAAAAAAAAACTAAATAATGAAATGATGCTTGCTTTTGCACATGTATGCACTTGAAAACCTACCAAATAAAATAAAAAACTAATAAAAAATATATTAAATAATATGAATATATAAGATATATATATATATGTATGTATATTTAAAAAATAAAAAAATTGAATTTGTAGCTTTCTAAACTAATAAAAAATAAAAAAAAAAAAACATAAAAACTTGCTGGAAAAATTTTTTAATGAAAATTCAACAAAAATGGGAAAAATTTTTAAATAAACAAAATAAAAGCAAGGTTATTGTTTAAAATATTTTTATATTTCTGTGTAAAATAAGGCAAAAAATAAAACCCAAAAATAAAAAAAAAAAAAAAAAACAAAACTAAATCAAAAAAACTTCTACAATTACAAAATATATACATATATATAATAACAATATAATTACAATATATTATAAACATTATAAAATGATTCTCTCAAAACAAAATTGTATCCATTTTCATCCTTCAATTACAAAAATTAAAAATTTAAAAAATACTGAGACATGATAATTAATTTTTATAAATATTAAAAATGAAATAAAATTATTTTTTTGTATTGCAAATGTATTTGTAATAATATATTCCATTCCATTTATCCAATTTTTTTTAACTTTGAAGCAAGTTGTACTTCAAAATAAAAAACAAGATACAAATCGATTTATCTGTTAAGTTATATATTTTATATTTACTTAATAGTTTATTAAATTTTAAATTACCTATAAAATTTTTAAATATTACCCCGTCTTACGTTGATTTTATTTCGTTTTAAATATTTATGAATTTTATTTAAATGTCATTAATATATACATATGTTTATTTTTATCTCCTTTTTCTGTTTCTATACATATATATATATATATATATAATTATATATATATATACATATTCAAAAACTTGTTGGTGCTTCTGCAATTAATAAAAAAGTTAAATACTTATATAAATATATATTCATAAATTCAATTTAATAACTTTATTTTATAAAATTATTATTTACAAAAACTAATACTATATTATATAAATATTTAACTTTATTATAGTATCTTTTTAATTTTGGAATCATTAAAAATTAAAAAAAAAAAAAAATACCGCTTCAATAATAAAAATAATAAACAAGAGATTTGTAAGTTAAAACAAATAAAAAAAATTAATAATATATATAAAATAGTTATAATATTAAATATAGATAAAGAAATGAAATTGTGTATAAAAAATTCATCAAATATCCATATATACATACCAACATAAGCATATATATATATATATATATTATAATTCATAAATATTAAATAATATAATATATCTATTCATATATACCAAGGAATTCGTTTTTTTTTGTCAGTGCAATATTATTTTAAATTATATTTTTGGTATAAAATATTTTATTTAAATAATATTAATAAAATATGCAACCGTATTTCTCATTTAACAGCTATAATATCTATGGCTATAATTATAAATTTATTAAATTTTGGTAAATAATTAATTTTTAAAATTTTATATTTTTAAATTATTTTATTAATTAATTTTGATTTTATATTAATATTATTATTAATATTCGTATAATGATGTTATTATTATTATTATTAATATAATTATTAATATTATTTCACAGAATATATATATGTATTTCAAAAAGAACAAACCATACCATATAAATATACATATATATATATATGAATAAATATAGGAAACAAATTCAAAATAATATTCAAAAATATTTAACTAAAATTAATAAAATAGAAAAAAGAAGAAAAAAATAAATATAACAAAAAAAAAAAAAAAAATGACTGCATCGCTTTTAAAACTACATTGTACATTGTATAAAATTAAATAAAAACAAAAAAATTATAAAAAAAAAAAATTAAATTAAAAAACAAAAAACTCAAAAATCTAAAAAAAAAAAAAAAAAAAAAAAAAAAATTATTTAACAAAAACAAAATAATGAAAAATAAAGAAAAATTTCGAAAAAAAAAATGATTTTTAATTAATGTTTTTTTTTTTTGAAGATACAATTCACAATTTTAATTGACTTTAACTTATTAATAGAACTAACTACCTTTTACTTTTCCTTTGAGAGAGTTACAAATTTTAATTCTAGGGTTTTTCAGAACAAGTTTCTTACTTTAAAATAAAATTTGGAAGTATTTTTTGCGACAAAGGGGCAAAAGTTCTGGATTCAAAAGTCGTACAGGAAATAAGGACTCAACAAAATAATCAAAAGTCCAAAAAAATAATCAAAAGAAGTTCACGGGAGATTATTGCTCCGATGAGTGAGCCGGAAGTTCTCCAAAAATGAGATATATATTTTTTTTTTATTTCAAAAATTTAATACCTAATAAATTTTACAATTATTGGAGTTTACATTTATAAATTTTAATTTTTTTTACGGGCCAAGCTTTCGCTATCTGACCTAATACAATTTTTGTCCACAATTTAATTTTTACTAAGTTTATGATTCCCCAACATGATGGCAAGAGTCCCGAAGCTGAAAACCCTCGAGGGACTTATTCTTTGTTCACATATGTCTAAGAGTTGAAGAACCCCACTTTTTAATCTAACATGGTAACTTACTATTTTCTGATACTATTAATCTTTCTAAATTGGGTTGCATTTAACATGTTACGATCCTTCTCCTCTTTTGTTTAGACATCTTTACAATTTTTTCGGACATTTAGCGTTTTTAGCACATTTTCAAAATTTTTTGAAAAAATGTGTTTTTATTAGTTTCATTCTGTTCGTTCTTTTGTCTGTCTGACCGTACATTTACAAAAACATTTACACCGTTGGAAATAGAAAGAAGAAATTTTAACTAGGGTTAGTATTGCAAAAACAATAATTTCATGGAAGAACTGTTTTCTGTAGCCCCATCCGTTAAGCAGATACAGCCCCCAAAAGGCGGAAAAAACCTTATATTTAATTTTTTTGTAACAAGAGTTCTGTTCAGTATATATTTAATCTGAAAAAAGTAGAAGAGAGCTGCAAATTTTTGCAAGGAAAATGTATAGGGTTGCCTTACGGCCATACAAAAAATGTAAAAATAAATAGTATGAAACACTATATAATTTTAAAAATGTGCTTTTTTAAAACCCTGAGTTTTTTTAATCACTTCTTTTATAACACGAAAATTCTAATAAGAAAAGACTCATTCGAAATCTGCCTGCACCTCAAAATTCCAAGAAAGAAGATAACAAATCGGTAAGTATATTATATTAAAATATGAATGAAAATTGAAAAATTTGGGAAAAAGTGTAGAATAGCGCAGATTAGATGCACGTCATTTCTATCTGTCATTAAAAAAAATTATAAAAATCGTTAGGTAATTGGTCTGATAATATGTACCCAATTTTTTTAATTAACTAATTAAATATTATAATTTAAAATTCAATGTTTAAAAATTTGAATCAAATAACATTCATATTTGGACTTTTTATGTATTTTAAAAATAACCATTTTTTTTTATTAAGAAAATTTAAGTATTAAAGAAATGTTTATATACAAATTAAATTATAATATTTATATTTTCTTCCGTTTAGTTTCTATTTTTGGTCTAATATGAGATAGCTTTGGATTTATTTTGATAATAAAAAAATAAATAAATTTATAATAAAATTTCAAATATAAATATAATGATTTATTTATAAAATTAAAGTGTTTATTTCCATAATTGATATTTTCTAAAAAAAATTTTGGAATAAAAAACTTAAAAATTAAATTTATTATCGATTAAACACTTGAAACCTAATAAAAACTTTTTTTTAGAAAAAACATTATACTAGAAGTGTTTGGCAATCTTAGTTTAAATGTTTTATTGTTATATAAACGTTTTTTAATACTTCGAATCTTTATGCTAGTTTAGAATATAATGTAATCAAATATTTAATTGTAATATGTAATTTAATTAGCTATATTACAGAAGTTCAATAATAACTTATTAATTTTTAACTTGAAGAGTGTATAAGTTCAATAAGCATTGTTATTGACCATTTCTAGGATAATTTCAAACAGCTAATGTTTTGTTTAATTTGTACTGCATAAAATGATGACCCAACTGGATTAGCGTATTCTAAGAAAAGTCTAAGTAGTGCATATTGATTTGAGGATATAGAGATTGGAAAATTTATGTGACTATCGTACTTAAAATTTTAAATTTGCTCTCGTATTATTTAATCAGTCTTGACTAGCGCTTAGATTTAAGATAAAATTAAAAAAAGGTAAGATTGCTGCAAAGTATTGTAAAAGCATAAATTTTTACAATAAAATTCTTAAATCTGGCAAGACATAAGCACTTAAGTAGGTACTTTACCATCAAGGTTTAGTATGAACTTATTTTACTCAGTATTTTAGATGACTTTACTGAAAGGTTGAAATAATTGTTAAGTTAAGCTTATTTTAATTTTTCCAGAGGGATAAAAAAACCTTCAAAAGGAACTTGAGAAAACATAAGGTAATTTGTAACTAAAGGTTCAATTTGGTGGTGCAACTTAAAAAAGAGTTCCTATATTTCAGAGTTCTAATTTGTAAAAGCTGTACAATATATGCATAAATTAAGAGAAATTATATAATTAACAATTATGTATTTAGTTTATAGGTTTATATAAATTAAAAAACCATTTGGTATTTATAATATACAGGGTGTTTCTTAATTAAGTGCACTGCTATATACCACTGCATACATACTTATGAGAAATTAAAAAAAAAAAACAAAAAAAATGTGGTTTTTTCAAAAAAATATTGATAAAATTTCAACGTCTTCTAAATTGAAAGTTAGAAGATAGAAAAAAAATGATTAAAAGAGGACATATTAAGCTTTCAAATACATTTTACAAAGTTGTCATAAGTTGTCTAGAAACACAGTTAAGGGTAAAATTATGAAAACAAAAACAAATATTTAAATTTCATTTAAACCCCCATATCTTGGAAACTAGAATAGGCCTATCTTAGGTCCCATACACAAAATTTATCTACTCAATATTTAATATACAGTAGTATACAGCATTGCACCTAATTACGAAACACCCTGTATATTGATTATTAATAACGGGTATTTTTTTAATTCATAAATTCAGATATTTCAATTAATTAATGACTATTAATCTTCCATTTAAAATTTCTACAGTTGATAATAGAAAATGTATTAAAAATTTTATTTTATATTTTAGTATGTTTTTAAGAAACGCTATTATTCACTTCATCTAATTTGAATTCAATTAATTTAAGTTGTATATATACTTAATTTTTTTCTTGATCTTTTATTCAATCTTCAATAAATTTAAGTTCAAAATTTAAATGGATTAGCTATTTCTAACCTTTTTGAATTTAAATATTCCTTTAAGTATCTTTTCAATATCAAAAACTGCAGCTTCATTTTAATAATCATAATTGATCTGTCTACTTAATTATGAATGACATATTCATTAGTTGTTTTATAAATGACATTTTATTAAATATGGAGACTAAAATTAGATTATTTATAATTCATTTTGCATACACCATCTTAAATACAATATAATAGATATTCTACAAAAAAAAAATAAAAAATCTGAAGATTTTCTCTTATTGGAATTTTTTGGAAATTTAAATGCTAATAAAATAATCTCTACTAATAGCATAAAATATACTAAATCATTATTTAATTATATATTAAATAAAAGAAATTAAAATTGAATTTTTTGGCTAATTTTCATCAAACCAAAAGATCAAGGTTATCATATACACATTTTCAATATAAAATACAAAATGAAATTTTTATACAAAAAATATAAAAAGCTAAAAATCAGCAGGTGACTTCTATTGTGACTTCTATTTTATCTTTTAATATCTTTCACATCTTTTTACCATCATTTTTATTCAAAATATACTTTTCTTTTCAATTCAAATTCGAAATAAATTCACAATAAAAAAAAAAACAGTATTTGAACTTGACTTTTATAATAATGATTTAAGTTTTATAATATTTTTTTTTTGTGCAAAAATTTCTATTGTTAATTATATTATATAATATGCATATATATATACATATATATATATATATATATATATATACAGAGCATAAGTTTTTGAGAATCGAATGTATGAAAAGAAACAAATAAAATTTTTGCAAAAATCATTAAAATTTTAATTTTTTTAATATTTATTTTAATATTTTCCGGTATACAATATTGAATCAAATATATAGTTTTTATTTATTATATAAATTTAAATATATAAAGAATAAAATAAAAAAAAAACTGAATAATTGTCATAAATAAATAATAAAAAAAAAAAATTTTAAAGAATTGAAAAGAAATCTCCAATTCATTAAATAATTTGTAGTATAATAGTTTAAAAAATCACAAAAGATGTTAAATACAAGAAATGTATCTTTTTAAATAAATTTTATTAAAAATTCTAAATTAAAATTAATACAATACAATAAGTTTGAATTAAATAATACACAATAATCAAAGTATACAATACAATAATTCACAATATACATCGGTTTTTTTGTTTTTATTTTTTTTTAAAAAAACTACAATTTATTGCGAAATTATTAATATTTATTTAAGAAATTTAATTTTAAAGAATAAGAATATCTGAGATCATAATTTAATTTCTGATTTGTTGATATTAAGAAAAAAATCTAAATCTTTAATTTAAAGAAGTTTTAAAAGAACATTTACATAATTTATATGTTTAATATTTTAAGTCCATAAAGACTAAACATAATTGTATTTTCTGTTAACTTAAAAGTTTTTTAATTACATTTAACAGTTTTATTTATTTTTTAAATTAAATCAAAAGATTTCATTGAATATTTTACTAAAATCTTGGGGGATTATTGATTTTGTGCTTGTAACATAAAAATAAATAATTGTAATTCAACTTTTACTTTAAGCACAACTAATTTAGTTATATGAAGGGAAATGGATTTCAATCGTTATTTAGTTACCTTTTATAATTTCATTAAAGCTCTTTTGTTTGGGACTTTGTTTTGTGACACCACGTTTATTAAAGTACTACGTAGTTATACCTAAGTTTAGATTGTTAGTACTTTTTATTTAAGGTTCAAAAAATTAATTTGATAGACAATGAAGATGACAAATATTATAGACTTTAAAAACACCTGTAATTGAATACAATGCAATAATTGATAATTAAAATTTGTGTCTGTTGGTATTTCCCCGAAACTTTATAAATAAATACGTGTATGATATTTTTTTAATATTACAAAAGCAAAATAACTAATACAATTAATATGAAAAAACACCATGGGTTAGCGAGTACTTCATACAATTCATATTAGAGTTATATGCCGAAATTAGAATTAAAGTCGTAATGTAATATTCTGTAAAAGGAAAATCCAAACTTATACCTTGTAATTAGAAACACAAAAAAATTTAATTACCGTTTTTATTCAATAGCTTAGCAGTTTTATCGTTTAATATTTTACATTGATGATTAATCAATATTCTTTAGTAATATGTCAGTATTTCCCCAAAATATTAATGAATGAAAAAGACTAAAAAATTTGATTCATTAGTAGTTTTTTTTTTTTTTTTACGATGGAATGGAAAGCTAGAAAGCCACCTTTTGAAAATGTCCGGTGTTTCTTTGGTTAGTGTGCGATTTTAACACACCAAAACCAAGTCTTTCTTTCGCTAAACTTTAGGAGGGAACCTGTGATACAAATGTACAGTTTGACTACAGGGATCGGGATGTGGAAGAAATTGGGATTATGGTGGTTGCATCTTAAAAAATAAATTATTCAATTAATTAAGTGTGCCGAATAGTTGTTTGTGAGTAAAATTTAGTTATATGTATATTAAATGCAGTAAATATTCTTTGAATGTTTATTATTTTATAGAGGATTTAAATATAGATTAAATGTATATAACGCTACCGTGTGCTTATATGTTTTAATAACACTTAGCACTATTTATGACTTAATGACATTTCCTTTTTGATGTAAAGTAGGAAAACATAAGATATTCAGATAGATATAATATAGACGTATATACTATTAATGTCTATACATATTTTGCAAATGGAACTTTTAAAACAAATAGTGTTTATTAAAAAAAACTTTTTGAAAAATGAAATAATTACCCACCATTAATTCGAGAGGCTCAGGTTCGATCATTAAAACTCATTAAAACTGAAAAAAACATTTATTTATTTTCAACTCGACTCAGATGATAATCGTTATTGGGTTCAAATTAATGTCTAAATAATTCTATAGATAAGTATAATAAATAAAAACATTAGTATAACAACATAATAATAAAATAATAATAATAATAATAAAATCCCAAAAATAAACAAATAATTTAAATGAGTAATACAACTCACAAATACAAAATTACCCTATAATTAAAATTAAAATTATTATGATATAAGTAATGCAAATAAAATTGTATCCATTGAAAATCTGAGATATAACTGCTATCTTATGTATTAATTATAAAAAATATATGTGGAATTCGATTATGTCTAGAATAAGATTATTTCTAATATGTAATAATAATAAACCTAATATGTTTGTCTCATCTGTTTTTAAATGTTTGGTTATTTTGATATAGAACTGTTAAGCCGCTAATAACAGTTAAAAAGTTACCATTTAAAAAAATAATTTGAATTTTGAAAAAATTAACCTTGCATTCAAAGCTGAACAGAAAGCGTATTTTTATATTATTTAAGTTAGATCCTAATTAAAAATTTAAAAATTAAACAGTATTAAAACAATATAGAATATAATCCCTAATATACATCTCAACTTAACGTCGTTAATCATTGATTTTAATTCCTCAACCCTATCATAATAATTTTTTAATAAAACTAAATCTTCTTTTGAAATCAAAATATTAAAATAATTATCTAATTTTTCCCTTGTATGTAAACGTATCTTTAAACCCATTTATTTTCAATAAATTAATTGTATAACCCACTAATGTCTGTTTTAATAAGATAAAGCGTAAAAATTAGTTCGCTACCTTGTTTTATATTTGAACCAGTTCTACTCTATAATAGTTTTCACAAAAAAAAAAAAAAAAAAACCAAAACCTAAACGACAAATGCTTTACCATAACCGATATTGTTCAAAATATTCTTTTAATAATATTCATAATCTATAATTAAGATTTTTTTTTTAAATAGCTTCATTCAAATTCAACAAATTACTTATAAGGAAGAAGAACAACAAAAAAAAATTGAAGTAGATGATTTAAAAACATTTAAAATAACCAGTAAATTTTTGTATCTATAAGTTTTTTTCTTAAATTTTTTTTTTTTTTTTTTATTAATGTTCAAATTAGCATAATTTTTAAATAAATTTTTATAATAAGTTTTAATTTTTTAACTTAATTTGAATAATTTATAAAAATCGAAAAAAAAAAAACCAAAACATTAATATAAAATAAATATTTCACGGTTTATATAGACAACCGACCCATTCATTATAAGAAAATAACCATAAGAAGAGAGACGATATTTTAAAATATATTTTAAAATAATATCTATTAAAAAAAAACCAAATAATTTTTAAAGCATCACACGTCTTGAAGAATGGACCAAATCAATCTGATGATATTTTCAAATGAAATCTGAAATTTATATAGAAATCGCGATTTTCAAAAAAAAAAAAAAAAAATTTTGAATAAATCTATCGAGTTGATCTCACAATTAATTTTAAATAATTTTTAAAAAATCGAGAATCAAGTTTTGATTAAATAGTTTTTTTTTTTTTTTTGTTTTTTTGTGGTTTTTGGTTTTTTGTCTGACCGAATTTAAATTAGCAGTTTAGTTTTAATTTAGTCACATTTTAACACTTTTTAGTCTAAATTTAATGAAAATAACCAGCATGGTTTTTTTTCGATTTTTGGTTTTTTTTTTTTTTTTTGAAATATTTAAATTTTAATTTTGGATTAGCATATTTTGGAAGAAAATGTTTAATAAATATTATAGTTTTTAAAACAAGTATCATGCTGAGAATTTTATAACGTTTAGTTGTATACTAAATATAGGAATAAATATTTTTCAATATTTAAAATAATTAAGTATAGATATAGTAGAAGATTAAGATAATTATTAAATTAACTAAAGAAAATAGCATAGTAAAAATACTAATAAAGTGTTTTATGCGAAATGGGGAAAAAGAAGTTTAATTGAAAATTCATAAAAAAATTTAAAAATTTTAATGTACTAAATTTTTTTTTAATATGAAAACTTTTACTACTTATTGAAACTTGTAATCAGCTGTTGAAGAAATGATTTGTAAGTATTGAGACTTGTAACAAGAAGCTTAAAATGATTTAAATTAGATTATAAGCTTTGATTCTATAATCTGCCTTGGTAAAATCTATACGAATGTTCCAAAATTAATAGTGTTGAAAAAAATATCTAATTTTTATGTTTTACGGGTTGTACTTTTAAACAAAAGTGTTTTTTTAGATGTATTCGCTATGCGCCAGGATTTAAAATTTGTTGAAGTTTTGTTTTAGATATAAAAGAAATTGTAACCACTAAAAGAGCAAATAATATTTGTATATAAACCTTGGCATACTACAAGTTCCATATTTTTTCAAATATGTTAGATTATGTAAATAATGTCACACGCATAGATGGCTGAAAACCATACATGATTGCCAACAGTGAAGCTGATAAATACAGTACCTATATTTTTTTAAAACAATTTTCTATTTTATAAAATATAACCAACTCCAAAATCCTAGCTCACAATATTGCATACAATTATTAATAAATATTCTGGAGAAGTTGTTTTGGAAAGTTGCGTAAGAAATCAAGCTATTCTCCTTTTCCAGAATATTTATACAAAATTCTAATTTTTTAAATAATATTACAAGCTGGTTCGGTTTTATATCCTAGTTTTTGATGTCGACTTATTCGAAAAAAAATAGAATGGTAAAATAGAATTCTACTGTATTTCCACTGATTTTGGTAAAAATGTCAAATCGACTTTATTGCGTTAAACTTTGTTTCAACTCAACCGATTTAATCTATATCTATATCTAATTTAAATTATAAGTAAAATTATCTTTATATGATATAAGGGTTTTTGCCTAATTAGGGTGAAAGCCTAATGTACACATGCTACGATTTAATAGTTTTACTTTTTATAATCTTTTTACGCTATTTGTGTTTTTGATACCTTTAAAATGTGTATTAATTTTAAATTAAAATTTAAAAGCATTTTTAAAGAAAAGGTTATTATATTATATACTTTTAATTGAACTTGCCTTTGTCTATGGCTTTATTTTTCATTCTGTCAGTTAGTGATACATTTATATTAGAAATCTGACCATAAATTTATAAGAATTGTATGGTTCAGTGGTTAGCAAAGTGGCTGACGGTGTAAATAGGTCTGAGTTCGATCCTCCTTCAAAGATAAAAATTTTTTTGTTTTTTTTTTACATTCAACAGAAATAATAAAAAAAATTACAAATAAATTTAATTTATTTGTATAGTTTCTTTGAAAATTTGTAACTTTAAGAACTAAAATACTTCACTTTGATAATATAAAAACATAAGTAGACCAAATAATTATGTAGACGATCAGTTTCATATAAAAAATTTTTAGGGTTTTTTTTTTTATGTCAGTCCGTACATTTTTGGTTCATTAATTTAAAATTTATACAAGTAGGTATGTACTTAAATTAAAAAACAAATTTCACCATGAAGCGAATTTGAACCCTAACTTGAGTGAGTCACTCATTTGTGTAGTGAATCACTCATCTTCAAATTTTTAAAATGCTGAAATGGTGACAGTTCTTCTTTCAGATAGTCTTAATGCAGCAATTTACTTTTATACTAAAACACTTTTAAATGCAAAAGATCTAGGTACCATCAATTTTTGGTTAATAAAAATTAAGTTTAAAAGTTTTCAAACATTAAAAGAACTGTTTCTTATACCAGCAATTTACTTTTATATTAAAACAGTAACAAATTCCCAAGATCTACCTTCAAGAAAAAGAGAATATAACTTGTTGTTGTGTTTTTGTTAAACGTCGAACTACATGAGACACAATGTATAACTAATTACTATACATTAAAAATTTACAAAACTGTTACAATTCTCTGTTAAATTTACAGATCTGTCACATTTAAGTTATAGAATTTTTCAGTTTTTTAATGAAAAGTTAAATATCCATCTTTACTCTATAAAATTAACTCTAATTATTTAAATTATTTTAATATTTTAATTTTTTTTTAATTTTTTATACTTATTACCATTTTGTTATATTTTAATTTTTAACAAAAAAAAAAACAAAACAAGCAAATAAATAAAAGTAACATTTTTGAATAAAAAAAAAGATTCACTTTTTAATTTCCATAATATATTTGAATTTTGATAATAAATAAATTAAGTGTAGGTTTATTTGTTAAAGTTTGCCTTCTTTTGTTGTTGTTGTTTTTTGGTTTTTTTTCTGTAAACTGAGATGATCACACCAAAAATTTCAAACATACAAAAAATAAAAAAAGTGCCAAATGAAACATGATTTGCACCAATAATGACAGGTTACCAGTTTACTAGATAAAATTTATTGCGTTATGTTCACGGTTTTTTAATTACAAATTAGTTAAAAAAAAAAACACAAAAAAAAAAAAACAAACAAACAAAAATGTAAAGTTAACATTTTTTAATGATTTAAGGTTATAACTAACTTAATATTTGGTTTTATTTATACATACATAAATGTTTTTTGATTAATTAGAAGATGTTTAGTTTTTATTTTTAAACGATTCATATTAATGTGATTTGTTATTTTAATGTTTATATGGTGGTTTTTTGGTGATTCTCATTTACACGAATCTTATATTATTTTCGAATATTATTGCTATAAATTAATTTTAATATATATTATCTTAAGTAGGTTTTAATAAAACTGATTAGAATTTCGTGATTAACACAATTCTTTGACAATGAAAAAAAAAAATTTTAGATACTTTTGATAGTTTGACAACTGAACGATATATGTTTTAAGTATTTTAGCGATATTTAATAATTAAATTTACCCTTTAATGTCTTTGATTAACTATATTTATACTCGTTTGAATGAAGTGTTGTTATAAAATCGCTATTACGTTTTTGACGCTAAATTTAAAATCAAGTGCTCGAATAAGATCTGGGCCCTATTTTATAAATTCTAATATTATTAGTTATTAGTAAAATTCTGTTTCATAAAGGCTAATATTTTATTAGTATTTTATTAGTAAATTCACTAATAATTATTAGTGTAACTTTTATTACTGCAAAGCGCGTTTCTGTTTCATCAAACTATTAGACTAATAATTATTTGTTCCTACACTACACTACCAATAAATTCATTATTAGTCTTTTTAATATTAGGATATTTATAAAATGAAGGTTCAAACTATATATTGTATGCAATAAACTTATTTTTTTTTAGTAAATACTCTTAAATATTTTGTAAAAAATAAATATATAATAAAATCTAAAAAAAAAATTACGCATTATTATACATACCTTACATTAATCAACAACATTTTATTTTGGTTACATTTTAAACATAATTCAGTATAAATTTAAAAATCATTTTAAGCTCTGATAGTGAGAGTGATTATAAAGATTATTTTATAATAAGGAGAAGCGTGTTGAATTTTTGAACACTCAAATAACACTCAACAACAGAACACTCAAATAATAATTATTAGTGACGAGTCTATACTAATAATTTATGCTTTGCAGTAATAATTTATTAGTAAAATTTTTTTTAGTTGCAAAAAAGTTTTATGAAACAAAAAATTATTACTCCATATTTATTAGTTCTAATTATTATTAGTTTACTACTATTAGACTAATAGTTTTATAAAATAGGGCCCTGAAGATACATATTCAAATGCATGGATTGGATCAATTCAATTCTGAAATTTTCAAATTTTATGTTCGGAAATTTGCCTATCGTCTGTAATTTTACCAAGTTTTGTGTCCAATATCTTAACCAACTTTGTTTTGCTTAGTAAAGGAGGTTCGAAAAGCTGCCATACAACTTCTTTTTCCCAAAGTCTTATTAGGCTGTTTATCAAAAATTTTACCAAATTAATTAAGAAAAGTTTCCATAATAAAAGTGAATTTCTTAAACTTTGTAAAACATGATATAGAAAAAATTACTATGAAATTTTGTTCATACCAACCGTCTTGTACCCCGTAAAATATTTTATCAATTATCAGATCTGTTATCAGATATCTAATCATATATTCGTGCGAGTATCCCAGAGTTGTCACACTTTATACTCTACCCTCTTTCTAGTTTATTTTTATTTAATATTTAACTGGATTAATTGTGTTTTTCCGGGTCATCTGAGAAATATTTTAATTTTTATTTGCTTGTTTTTATAATTTTTTTAAATAGTTCATATCTTTATAAGTATGTTTCCTTATGAAAAATTTCTTTAATGAATCGTTATGGTATAATTAATTAACTATCATTATAAAAACATTCAAGGTAAAAACACAATATTTAACAATAGTAAACTGGTCCTAATTTATAAATTGAATTAAAATGATATTTTATGAATTTATATACTATATAAATATTTTTTAATTTTTATTATTTATATTTGATTATTTTAAAATTAATATTAATTTATCTCTGACTTTATTTTAATTTGAATTTAAAGTATATATTAAGTATTTTCTTCCTTGTTTTGAACTAAAGTAATATACCCACAAACAAATTGGTATTATTTGATTTCCTTGTTTTCAAAATTTTTTTAAAATAAGATGTATACTTTAATTTATACTTATACTTCGCCTTAGAAATGTCTTAGATTTTCAATAGATACAATTCTGTTTTGTTTATATTGAATAATTTTGTATTTCAGTTATATGGTATTCTATATCTGTGAGTTGAATTATTCAATTAAATTATTTGTTTATATTTTGTTTTTGTCTATATTGTTATAGATTATTTATGTAATTTTTATTTAAGATATATGACTAATTATTGATAAAATCATTAACTAGAATCTAATTCAAATCGATTTATAGCTGAGCCGTTTCGAAAACCAAATAAAATTTTTATAACTTTCACTTTGATTCGAACCCGGGAACTTATCAATTACAAAAAAATAAATCGTTGTTTAAAACTTGAGATTTGGTCTTAAAGTCAAAAAGTCAAATTAATGTTTTATTTCAGTGGAATGTAGGTTGGATTTAGTTAAAAAGTTATTAATAAAATCCTGTTTATTTAAGTTTAAATAGTTCGAAACACAATTAAGACCTAAATTTTTACAAAAATTCTGTACATAATATTTTAAATCTTATTATTAAGTTGTAAATTTCGTTAAATTTAAGTTTTAAGCCTTAACTTCTTTAATATACAGGAATTTTTCTAATTCATGGGCTCTGCAGATCCAAATATATAATTTATATATATACATTTATTCATGATAAAATGGTAATTAGTTTTTAAATAAATAATGTAAATTATTATTATGATCAGAACTGTAAAAGTCAAGTATCAATACAATTACCAGTACCATTACTTGGTAATTATTATTTTCTAATTATCATTAAAAAACTTTTGAAATTGTACTTCAATTACTAGTAATTTTTTGATAATTTTTATATAGAGTAATTATTTTTGATACTTAAACTACTTTTCTAACTTTTTTTGATAATTTTAAGCACTTTTGAGTAATCAAATTAGTTTAGAGTTACAATATGTATGATTCTCATTGATTTATTTAATTTTATTTTAATTTTTGTTTGATTTTTCAAACTACTTGTATTTCTTATGTAATTTTTTTATAGTATAATTATAAAAGTAATTATATTTCAAAAATAATTACAAATGTAATTGAAATCAAAATTTAATTATTTTTCAGGAATTATCAAGTAATTACTTAATAAATTTTACTGGTAATTGATTTTTCAAAGTACCATTACAAAAGTTTTTTAATGATAATTATTACTTAACACATTATTTATATACCATTCGAATCGTTACTTTACAAGTCTGATTATGATAATAGGAACATAATAAAATATTGATTTGATTGATTTATTTTTTAAAAAAAAAAATCATAAAATATTATTAAGTAACTCTCATGGTTATTATCCTGCATCCTCCCACCATAGTCAATAAAATGTATTCAATATAAAAGATTCAAAATTAACTGTAAATCGAAACGTAATATATAAATATAAATATAGTATAATAATAATTTTATATTTTGAGCAACTAAAACTAATTGAAATAGGTCACTTGACTTTTATTAGTACAATTTACACAATCCCACCAAATATTTTATAGGTTAAAATAATTACCACAAATTTTTTAAAATTATCAATATTTAATTAGCGCAAAAAAAATATATATCTTTTTCTAAATATAGATTTTTTTTTTATAAAAAAAAACTAAAACAAATAAATAAAAAAAAAAAACAAATATATAGCTAATACCTTTATTTATTATGAGTTTTTAATTATATTTAAATTTTAAATTAAAAAAGAAACAAAAGCAAAATATAAAATTAAAACAAATGCAACTTTTAAGGTTTCTTAACCTAAAAATACTGTTATGTGTATCTAAAGAATATAAATATTTAGATACTTAAAAAAAGTATATTATATATTATGTAAAAAAAAATATATTTATATTAGTAAACCTGTGATAAACTAGTTTAAAATATATGAAATAAATAAATCTTACAATATATTCCTAAAATTTAATTCTTTAAATATTTTTGTCTTGCCTTGAACTTTTCCATATTTAATATATTTAATATAAATTCATTTTTAATTTAATCTACTTAACAATAAGTTTGTATATATATATTTCTTATCCCTTATATACAAATAAGACCGTTTATGTATATAGATGTTATACCTATAAGTGATTATTTATACAATTCTAAAAATTAAATTATTCTTTAACTATATACATATTTGGAAATAACGACAATTTTTTTTTGAATTAAAGTTAAAATATTGGAACAATAGTATCTTATTTTTTGTATTATATTATATTGTTTATGACCATGATCATTTTTTGATAATGTGATCATATAATGTTAATTAAAATAAAAATATAAAAATATTTAAAAAAAAAAAAGAAGAGTGAGTCTTTTTAACTAAAAGTCAAACTCTCTAGAAATCTTGAAAATAAAAAAAAACCAATATCATAAACCTTAAAAAATCATCAAGTTCTCATTTTTCATAGGGGATTTAATATTTAATTTCAAATGTTTTTTATTGTTTTGTTTTTTTTGTTTTTTTTTTTTTAATTTGTTATAATTTAAAACACATTTAACACCTTTCGAAAATATTTGTATTAATTTTAATGGAAAACAAAAAGAACAACTGGTTTAAATTTACTGGTTTACAATTTTTAACTAATTTAGTAATCTACTATACATAAATTTTATATTTTGTTATTACAGCATGATTTAAGGTTCCAACGAATTTATTTTCTTACTGATGGAGAAATCTTACTTACCAAACTAACTTCAAAGTATTTTGGTTCTGCAGGTTTTTTATAAAAAATACCTTTTATAGAAGAGTCACAGAAACTCATTGTTATTAGTTAATTAATTTTATATATTTCGATAACTAGGGCTTCGAAGTAAAGTTGGTTAAATATTAAGTAAACACAACTTACAGTGGAAAGTCTAAGAGTATAGATAGTATGTTTTTATTTTTATTGCGTCAATTATATATAAATATAATTGGAGTTGGTCTATTATCAGTTGATTTTGACAGCTAATTATTTCTATCTAAAATTCCTGTAGTACATTTCTAATACCCCTCATCTATGCTCTCTTGCACATTTAAATATTTATTTAATATAGTCTACATTCCAATTAAGAAGAATTGTAATTTAATAAAAAAAAAATTAAGGCGATATGACAAAAGTCCTTGAAGTGGGTTTACAAAGTCAGCCAAGTCAGCTGTCACAATTAACTTCACTTTCAAAGACTATCGCATATTGAAGATTTTAAAAAAAACTGGACAAGCTGCTTTAATTGCGAACTTTATACCCAACGCTTACTCCTTTTAACCTGGAAACGTGACAATGACGGATCGAAAAAAAAGTGTATATCCCAGGCCCGCATGAATAAGCTCCATTAGGGAGCACAGGGCTTCACTTAAAGCCTCCAATGTTCTCTGTTTGGCGCTTTTTCTTAGATTATGTTAATTGGTCTATTATCAGTTGATTTTGACAGTTAATTATTTCTATTCATCTTTTGCAATTGTATGTAAATATTTTTATACAGATTTTAGACCCTGATCTACATTATGTTATTGGTATGTTGGGTTATGTGTTGTTCTTATATGTTATAAAGGAAACCTTGATCCTGAACCGAATGATAAAACCACAGCTAATGATATTTTTTCTAAATTTTGGAAGAATTTAAATGTTTAGATTATGAATTTTAAATATTTTAGTTTATGTAGTCAAAAGTCCTCGGGGAACTTTTAGTTTTATCATTCGGGTTTTAATATTCCGAGGACTTTTGACTTATTTTTTGAGTCAGAGGACTTCAAATTAAACAATTAAATTATATATCTATTACCCTCCTACTTACTCTTAAATATACCTCTGATAAAGACCGGCTATTAATTTAAACAAGCGTTATACTTATACTAAGACAGTGATTTACGCATCGTATGAATTCATCTAACAGGTATCAAATTAATATCGATTATTTTTAGAATTTTTTTAATAACTGTAAAATAACCTTTATTTTCATTGACTACCCTGTAAATATATATTTTATACTTAATTATTAATAGTTAAATAAAATATCGAATATTGAACGAAATATCGACAACCGTCAGCCGTATAATCTACTATATTTAGTTTAAATCGATTTATGTACGATATTTTATTTATTTTTAAAAGGAATGTTGTTTTAATGGCTCTTTTAAAAAAATAAAAGAGTTTTTATTTAAATAAGTGACGCAATTTTTTTTTTATTTTATCTTAAATTAAATAAATTATAAATAAATAATATTTGACATAATGAATTTGAATATAAATACATTAAACCAGTTGTATAAGAAAATTTTTAGGATCAGTTTTACTTTGATTGTACATAATATATTAAGCTAGTGGAACTTGTCTAGATTTTATCTTAATTTCCTAGTAGCTATGTAATTATTACTGTACTATATGTTTAAATAAAATTTCTTATAAACTTAATTTTTAACCGATTTTATCTTCTTTAACGAGTTTGGCGGAAGTTAATTATTTAAATTAAAATTGACCTTATTTATTTATCCTATTTAAAAAAACAAACATATCCTTTAAAAAGGATTAATCAATTACTAATATTTTAGAAAAAATTTTATATGAAGAATAAATTTAGAAAATTGTATTACAAAAAATGTACACCAGTTTGATCCTACGACGATCTTAAGGATACATATCTAACCACTACTACATTAGTAAAATATAATGTAATATTTACCATCATATTCACCAATTTAATATAACAAATTTATCATAACCGAAAGTAAAATCTCATTTGCTCCCATATCCTATAGTTTGATTATTTGGCCGTAATCAGGTTGGCAACTTTGTATGGCAGCTACTCGAAACCGCATTCCGAATTTAATGTAAAACAATAAGAAACCTGCAAAATGTTTTAAGAATACTCTGTATGTGAAATTGATGACTTTAGCCTATCGTGCATAGATCGGGGAATTTCAAACAGAGTTACAATTTTAATATGCTTGCACCTATTGATCTCTTGGATATATAAATATTTTAGAACTAAAGATTAAAGTGTGTTCATATTTTATAGCTAAGAAGTTTTGTAAAATATCTTTCAGTCATTTTATTCAATTTTAAAAGCTTCAGTCTGAAGAATTTATTAATTTTTCAAATCCAAAAGATACAAGAAAAAGGTATTTTGTTCAAAATATAAAAAATACCTAAAATGTTCAGATTATGTTAATTAAGTTTAAATTAAAAAATAAAAAAATTTAAATTTTTAAATTCCCTTAAACCTAAAAGTTGTATCTGATACAAAGTGGTAAACCACCAAAGTTTAACTTATATTCATATTCAATATTTTTTTTTTTAGAATTTTTAATGAATTTAATAACTTTAAATATCTAAACAATCGGATTAAAAATCAAAATTTCTATTTAAAATTAATAAATCGATTCGATCCAGACAAAGACAATTTAAAACAAGAAGCTAAAATTTAAGATTCATAAATTTCAATAGTAAATTAAATGCTATTATTATATTGCATATCAAATATTAAACTAACTATATAATCAAATGAATTCACCTTCAAAAAGTAATTGAATACTCCTTTCATTTGAAAATAATTAAAATTTAATTAAGAATAAAAAAAATTTATAGATACTTACTAAATGCTACTTGCTATAAAAATGAATCTCTAATTTCCATTAAAATTAAATAATTCCATCCAATAAAACATTTTTTATTGAATATTGAATACAAGTGATATTTCTAACACATTAAGATACTCAAAAGAACACCATTCAGTTTTGTTTTTTGTTTCTCTATATAGTGTTTATAATAATTAATTACATTTATTTTTTTATTATAATTATAATTTTATTCGTGTTTTTATTTTGTTTTTGAAATATTACCTTTTCAACAGGTAGCACATTTTATTTATTTATTGTTAGAATGGATATTTTGTGGAAAATGTTCAAAGCACCTACAGCTAATACAGTTATTAAGATATTATTTAATTTAAAATTCAGTAACTTGAGATTTATTATTATTTTATTAATTTCTATTTTTAACTGATAGTTGTTATTCTTGTTTATATTTAGGGACTAAAGAACAGAAGCTTAACTTTAATTAAGGAGGCAATTAATCAATGATATTGATAAATATTTTTGATATTACAAGATTAGAGAATAATGAAAAGTGAATTATTGATTTTATTGATAAAGTTTTTGTGTAATTTTGAAAATATCTTGTAAATATTAATCTTTTAATTACTTTTTAAGAATATAATAAAAATTTATAGATATTTAAAAACCATTTGAAGATAATGAAAAATATTATTAATGATTGTATTGAAAAATAGTTTAATAATATTTCAATTCAAAAAACATATATTAAAATAAATTCACTTTACAGATACTTTCTATTTGTCTATTTTAACAACATCTCATTTGTGATCTAGTAGAAAATACTTTCAGTATTTTCATGTTTCTAGAAACAGGCACCACATTATAAAGTACTATTTTCACTAATAATTGTTATATATTAAAAACTTAAAAATTTAAATAATTTAATTAAATTTTTTAAGGTGCTAATAGAGCTGTTAGACTACAAGGCCGCAGTACCATAGGCACTTGAAACAAGAGGATTGGTAGAAATAAAAAGACTGGTAAAAATAAGAGGACTATTAAGAATCAGGTATATGTATAATATTCTTAAAATAGAATTGATCTGGGTAGTGTTTTGAAATTCAGGTTTTCGAATTTCTGTTTTATAAACCAGATTTCATATCAGACTGACTTTTTTAAAAACCTTTTAAAATTAAAAATTAAATAATATAATAAAAAAAAATCAGCTTTTTAAAAAAACAGGATTTCAAAAAACACGATTTTAAAAAATTGAATTAAAAAATGAAGATTTTGACCAATATAAACATTTGATAATGATTAACCGGCTTTCGCTGCCAACCAATTGATTCTAATATGTTTCAAGTACAATACGTAAGACAGTATAATTACTAGGATTCTATTCCAATTGCCTTGAATAAAAGAAAGGCACTATAATCATTGTAATACACAGTCGATAAACCTAAACTTTGTCTTGTATCAATTATATAAAACAAATTTGATTTGACTGTTTATTTGATTGTTGAACTATTTAACTTGTATCAATATTAACCAAATTACGATTCCATAAATATTTCCTTAAAAAAAAAACTCCACTTATTGCTTTTGAAATAATTTCTATATTTACAATTTTTTTCAATAATTAAAAACAGTTAAAATTTGAAAATAAGAATTTAAAAGAAAACAATAATATTAAAAGAGTCCAAAATTAAAACAGATTTTTTTACAATTTTTCTACATATGGATGAGCTCTACTCCATTCTAAAGCTCTAACAATATGATCTGGGATAGCTGGTACATGTGATCCAGATGGTTGATAACCATTTTCATCAGCGGTATATTGGATTGAAATTTTTTCACCTTCTGGTGAAGTCCATTCGAATAAACCTTTAGCAAATTCACCACCTTTACCATTTTCTGATGCTGCAGTACCATCAGCTGTTTTATAATCCCAACCGTATGAACCATCTTCATGATTTAAAGTGAATGTATTTGATACAATATCACCACCACCTGATGGTAATACAGCTGCATTAGCAACAACGAAGATGGCAGCAAATAATGTCTTAAATTAAATAATAAAATAAAAATAATTATATATATATTTATAGTTATTATTAAAAATTCACTTAAATAATTATATTAAAATAAATTCAAAAAACATTGAGAATACTAGCTAGCCAAAAAAAAATGTAAAATGTATTATAAAATTATTTAATATACTTGATATTATATAATTGATATAATTAAATATTAATTTTATATTTCAAATTTATCAAACTAATAAATTTCATTTAATAAAAAATAAATCCAAAATTTATTCCAAAACTTATTCCATAGTGTTTGTAGATGGAATTAATTTTCCAACTTAAGGTTTAAACCAAGTCACTTTATTCCAATCTGTAGATATTTATAAATATATCCTATCTAATTTTTGAATGTATTTTTTTTTTTGAATTCACTTATCAAGTTATGCACTTAATATAAAAATTAACTAATTATATGTATTTAATTTATACTATTTCAAAAATTATATTTTAAAATATTAAAAATATCTTACAATGAATTTCATTTTTAAATAGAATACTTGTTCAACGATTGCAATTTGAAATCTGAATATTTCACTTAGAATTTCAATCTATTTATACAGAAAAATTTTTATCAAATCAGTTCTAGTTCTTAATCAAAAATCCTTGTGAATTAAATTAGGATTTAAATGTCATTGTCATTTTGAAAAAAAAAAAAAAAACTTCAGACACATAAAAACTAATCAATCGAATATTTTAAAAACTAGTTTTTAAAAGGTTTTTTTTTGCAATATATATATATATCTATATATATATTTATTTATATATACAGTATATATAATAAATCCTATTTAATATATCTGATAATATAATGTGGGAAAAAATATTCTTAAAATAGTTGAATATTTAAAATGAAATTTAAAAAATTTAATTAATGAACCTAGGCTGCAACCAGTCAAGTTAGTGATTAATTAGTTTTTTTTTAAATTTTGTTATTTTTTAATAGAAAGTTTAATTAGGTTGTTACCATAGATACATGTTGCAAAAGAAAGAAAAGATTAGGTAGATAGATTTTAAAGTTATTTGATATTTTGTATGGGATTTATTAACTTTGGTTTGGAATGGTTTTTGTTAACCCGAAAGGAAGCAAGCTAAGTATGAAAAAGTCTATATTTTTTTGATCAGTTAACATCAGTCCTTTCGTTCTAAAAAAATGATACCATATTGATAAAATTTATTCTTTAGATTACTCATCTACAGACTAAAAAGGGCATGAAAATTAAAATAATAAAGAGGTAGAAATCAGACCATGGATTCGAAATCTGGAATTTTCCAAACTAGCCACGAGCATATCTTCGAAATTAATAAAAATAGAAACTTGAAATTTTTCTACAAGGATGTTCTGTATTTTCTTTCTGTTTCTGAAATTTGATAAGAGTTTGAGTTGTGGTTCGTATACCTGCCACGCGCTTTCCTACACCTGGCCAGATTACACAATTATGTATTATAATTATGTATATTAACTCTTTTATGTTTTTAATGGTGTATCTGGGTACTTTGTTAATATAAAGTCGGTAGTCTAATCACTGTGTTACCCAGCCGAATCTATTGCTTCATTTAAAAAGTCTAAGCGACCTTTTGTTTTTAATTTTAAACTCAATCTTACTGTATTAAATGCGCTTTTTTGATCTTAGGTATTGTTTTAGTCCTTGCCAAGGCAGTAGGTAGCTTTATTGGAAGACAATTTCTCTGTGAACTTGAACGTTTCACAACAATCTTAGCAGTGATTTATATGTGTTTTTATAGCTATGTTTCTTTTCTCCAGTTATCTCTCACAGTTATTTCTTGCGATTCTAGGCCACAATACTCTGTATATAATTGTTAGGCATTTCATTTAGAACACTTATTACCTTATTACATATTAATTGACATATTCTAAAGTTACACTCCTATATGGTTTTTAAACATTCAAAAGCTCGAACTTTCTTTATTTTTCATATATAAAGAACTACTTTCCAAAAATTCGACTTCTTCCTCATTTATTTGCGGTTAATTTGTATAGAAGTAAATTGTTCAAGTTCAATTTTTTTCTAAATCTTGTTTTCTCAGAGCTGTTAAAGGCCTACAATGTAAGATTACAGGTACAATCCAAACCACTTTCTTCTATTGTTTTAGAATTGAAGTAATCATTTAAAATTTAATAAAACACAATCTGAGAGAAATAATTAAAGCAGATTAAACTATTTAACTCATAATTATAACGAAAATAAATAAAAATTATAAATTTTAATAATAATAATGATTAACTGTTATTTTTTTTTTCTTTAATATGCCATATGTTAAAATATATTATCAACTCATACAAGTGCATTTTCTAAAAACAGTTATTGTAACAGAAAGAGAGAGATTATAATGTAGAAGATACACAAAGTAGTAAAGTAAAGACGTCAAAAAAAAAAAATTCTAAAAAACCCACACAACTACAAAAATAATCTTCAAGGTCGTTATTTTGATTGTTTAGATTTTAGAATAATAAAAACAAAATGGCGATTTTGAATATTTATTTTCTAAAATTTTATCGTTCTTTTGTACTCTAAATACACATGTTAACTGTTTAGTATTTAGATTAAATAACCACAATATAGTTAGATAATAACAGGTTTTTTGATTTAATTTTTTTTTAACATTTTATGTATATATAAATTTATAATTTTTTTTTTTCTTTTTTTTGTAATTTCATTTCACCTGTATTCAAAACTGTTTACCTATTGTTCTAAAAATAAATTCTTATTCAATTTTTTTTTTTTTGTATATTATAGGAATAAAATAAAAGTGATCAACAAATTCAAGTATAAAATTTTTAATTTCAGAAATTTAAAGCCTCACTATAAATAAAGCAGTATATGAAATTAAGGGGTTTTAAGGTGTTCATTTTGAAAACTTAATTAATCTTTTATTAATATTCAAGAAGTGTTAGCAAATTTATAAAAATTTTTCAAAATTTAGCCATTTATTTCATCTTAATGACAATCAATGGCCGAAAACTCTGAATTACCTACTCAACGCATTAAAAATGTTCAGAGTAGAAAACTATAAAGAGTTGATGCAAACCTCATTAAGGTGATTTACAAAAATAAAATTTAAAGAAGCCAAGATGTGTATATTTAATTTTGTAGAAAAAATCCAGAATGTTACAAAATCCAGAAAACTAAAATTATCGAATTTAAGTAATTCGAAAAAAATGATTTGAGAGTTGAATACAAAACCAGATTTTAGTTTGTTTTTTGTTGGGGATTTTATTTACAGTAAAGTGCGATAGGCCTTTTTGATATTCGGCCTTTTAGTATTTTAAGTATCCAAGAGTCTTTTAAGTATCCCCTTCTAGGCCTGGAACCATTATTTCCAAAGAAAGTTATAGAACATACATAAATCTTTTGAAGATAGCCCACTCGATAGAAATGTGATAACATAAATTTATGAGAATAACATACAACTTGTACAACTTAAAAAAATTAAAAAGGACTCCATTCAAACTGAAATTTTCCACTGTTAGACTTGCCTATAGCCTGTATAAATACATATAAATTCCATCAAATGAATTTCCCGCTATGTCTCTGCCATATTTAAAATCACTTCATTTTTGATGCAAAGTATGATTTATGAGTAATGGGTTCTAGCATGTGTAAGCTTACATGTACTATAATATGTTAACTTCAATTAAATCAATTTACACTGAAAAATTGTACAACTTTCAGATTTTAAAATTCAAAAAATATATTTTATAAATTTTTATACAGGGATCAAATACACGATTAAAATCGAACTAAATTTGATTAATTAAAGTTTACGTATCCCAAACGATATATATAATTTTTTTTACATTATTAATAAATGGCCATCCCGACCAACCGGCAAAGTTAAGTTAATTCAAAAATATACTAAAAACCCATTAGTATAAAGTAAATGAAGATAATTAATATTAATGTTTTAATACAAAAACAAAAGATATTGTGGTAATGAACTTTAATAAAATAAGTTTATAAGTATATAATAAAGATATTATTTTATAACTTCTTATGTTTAAAAAATTAAGTAATTAAATTTAAAGTTTTGCCATTTTATCTAATTGTTTTTACCGTTTTTACACATCTTTTTAATTATTATCATTAGTAAGGTAACGTTAAAATACCTGATGTTTAAGTGTAGTAAATTGATTTTATTTACAATTTTTTCCAAAAAAATGAATTTAACGGTTATTAACGGTTTATTTACTTAAAGAGAAAATTAAAATAAGAAAATTTTAATTAATATTGGAATCTAAGGTCAAAAAAAAATTTTTGACTTAATAAAAGTGTTCTTGATTTTTTAACACTTATAAAATTAAAATCTTTAAGTATGTTTTCGATGTTCGATAATTAAAAAATTAATATTGATTTACTTATTCTAAGTGTATAGTATCAGATTATGAGTTTCACGCACACACCCTAGAACTCACACAAAAGTATCGATTTTTATTAAACTTAAATTAAAACAGCGATTCTAGCAGGAAGTGGGATTTGAAAAATAAAATATAAAAGAGTACAAATAGCAAAAGTAATGATTAAACTTAGATCCGAATACTGTTCTAAGTACCATTACTTAGTAATCATTACTTCCCAATTACCATTATAAAATTTTTGTAATGATACTTTAAAAATTCAATTACAAATAAGAAGAATTAAGTTTTTATATTATAAGCCTTAGAAAGTAATTAAATTTGAATTTCAATTATTTTTAAATTATTTTTGAAATTTAATTACTTTTGTAATTATTTTTGGTACTTCAATTACTTTTTTAATAGATTTTGATACTTTAAAAAGTTGATACTTTAAAAAATTGATTAAAAAAAAATTAAAAATAATTTAAATATTGTTTTTTTTGTTATCATAAATAAGCAAAAAAACAAAAACTTGTCAAACCACAGAATAAAAAATAAACTTTTAACTAGTTAATATTAGTACAAAAATCAAATTTTAATTATTTTTATAATAATTTTTGATAATTAATTACTTTAAAATAATTAAATACCAAAAAATACTAAATTAACATAAGAATTACAAGAACTCTTGAAAAATCAAGCAATTTTAAATAAAAGTAAATAATAAATCAATCAAAATCGTATATTTATATTTAACGAAAAATGTTGACTGCAAATTGAAACATTTTGACTTAAATTTAAGTAAAAAAGTTATTTAATTATTTTAAATTAATTATTTAATTATCAGAAATAATTATAAAAATAGTTGAATTATCAAAAACAATAATTTGAACCAAATTTAAAAACTTTCTAGGAATTTTGAAGTACGTACACTAATTCTTTTTAGTGATAATGGAATTCTCAAAGTGCTAATACAAACATTTTTTAAAGGTAATTACCAAGTAATGGTACTGGTAATTGTATTAATCAAATAATTATTTTTTTGGAAAAGTTTAGTTAAGACTATACATAAATTTAAAAAATTTAAATAATTATATAAAGTTTTGTCTAATAAAATTTTCTAACCTATAAAAAAAAAATTTATGAGCTGATTATTTGAATATTAATAAGTAGTTAATGCAATAGGATTGCCTACATGATACGATAGTTGATTTGTATTTTATATATTTTGTTTTTCCGCCATGTTTATTATTGTACATTTATTCTATCCTAAATTTTTGCAGTAATTTTTTCGCAACTTTATTTGTTTTCATAATCACTTGGTTCTTTTTAACACTTATGTAAAATCGTTTTTAATCACTTAATTTTTTTTGAGTTAAACTCTTAATAGTAATATTTCGATTAAATAAATTATAAAATATTAATATATTAATTAATTTTAACCAATATTAACTATAAAATAAACAACAAATGTCAACAAATACAATAATATTTGACGTTACATCTAAATTTTAGACTGAATTTAAAGGACGACTTTTAAAAACTGAATTTTTCTATATATAAAAATTATTTTACAAAAATACTAAGATAAATCACACATTCAAATAGTATATTGTTTTGTTTTTTTTTTTAATTTTTTATTATTTAACCTAGAAAAAAATTAAAAAAAAAAAAAATCAAAATAATTATTAATTATATTAAGATTAAAACAAAAGGTTAAATTATTTGTTTATAATAAATAATATAGCATTAATAGTCTTAGACTAAGTTTATATGTATATATATTTTTTATGTAACTTCATATGTGTATATAGTTATATACTATTTAAGCAATTAATTAAATTAATTAATAATAATTTAATATTCTTTTAATTTAGCGACTAATTTCAATCTATCAATTGATTACAAATAGAAAAACTTACATATACATATGTATAAACAAATGGAGACATGTATTATGTCAAAAATTGCGTCATTATGACAGCATCAACAATAAACGAAACAATAACAAATTATTCTTTTGTTTTTGTTTGACGGGATTTTTATCTAATAAATGGACATTGTAAATCAAAATTTATCTTAAATTAATAATAATAAAAAAAATTGATTAAAAAAAAATTAAAAATAATTTAAATATTTTTTTTTGTTATCATAAATAAGTAAAAAAACAAAAACTTGTCAAACCACAGAATAAAAAATAAACTTTTAACTAGTTAATATTAGTACAAAAATCGAATTTAGTTAAAAAACAAATAAAAAAAAATGCGAACAATTTGGATCACTTAAATATGTTTTTAAGTGTTGTTTTACAGAATATTTACTATGAGAACATAAAATTAGGTTCATGTGACCAAAAAATGTGACTGTTTACAGTCCCCTACCACACACAATTTGATAAGTGAGTGAATCTCACATTTCTTTTCAGGTTTGACAGTTAAATTTATTTTATATTATGAAAGTAACTATTACGATATCACTTATAAATTACATATTTTTTCATTAAATATGATTTAACCAGGATTTGATTCCGAGACTTTTAAATTGAGAAAATGCCACTCCAACCACTGAGCTGTCAGTCAGATAAATGAAGTTTAATAATCAAATATTTCAATGAATGTGCACTTTTATAATACCCAAAAATTGACAAAATTATGTTCTAGAAACTTTATTAAATTTTTTTTTAACAGCACATTTACCGGAAGATTAAGCAATTTCTTAAAATTTGCTTTAAACAATCTACAAATCTGTTGTTGACTTTTTATGTAAGAATTATACCTTACCACCTAAAAAATTTTTAGGAGCCGTTTTTTCAATCGAAGATTCTTTTTCTATTCTCTAGTCAATTCTTTAGTCTTTCAAATTCTAAAATCAAAGGTACTAACCCTTAGGATTTCATTCCTAGTGCAAAATCTAGTTTATATTTGTAAAATTTTTATTTAAAAAAAAAAAAAACAATAATTAAATATTTAGAATTAATTTATTAAATAGATAACATAGAAATAATATTTTTAGGAGCCGTTTTTTCAATCGAAGATTCTTTTTCTATTCTCTAGTCAATTCTTTAGTCTTTCAAATTCTAAAATCAAAGGTACTAACCCCTAGGATTTTATTTTGGTTTCAATGTAAAAAATTAAGCAGATTACGTTTCTAGGATAAATTTGACATTTGCAAAAGTAGAAATAAACAATAAACTAAAAGTTAAAGTAGGGTCAAGGAACAATCATATTGAAAATGGTTGCACTTATGGATAAAAACAATAAAGGCAATGTACGGGCTACCAAAAAGTATTTTAAAAGAGGGTTAAAATCCCAAAATGATTTACTGATGCCATATGGGTCTACGCTACGGTATAGCGAGTCAAATATCATCTACAAATAAAAATTCTGGTCATGTTGCAAAAAGTTCAAAGAAGGCTTATTTTGGAAATACAGATGCAAAGAGAACCTGTCCATCAGAGAAAACAATCCTAAAACCTGCATCGTTATATCTCCAAATATAAAAAGAAGCAACTAAAGGAAGCTTAAAAATTCATAAGAGGAACAGTTGCATATTCAGGAGATTCTAGCGGCCTTATAAGTTTTCTCAATAAGACTGAATTCCTTCAATTGTGTTAATGTTATTGGACGAAATGCTAATTATTTATAATTTTGTCTTAAGTTTGATCCAAAACCCCGAAAAGTACCATTTAATAAAATGGATGAAGGCATCAGATCCTCTGTTTCAATCAGCAAAATATATAATAAAAGAAGCAGGTTCCTTCAAGAAAAATATAAAGGATAATATGGGAAACATATTGAGATTTCATGAATTCCTCAAAATGCAGAAAGGAAAAGGAACTGTAAATGTACCGAAGTTCTAAAATAATCTAAGTGTATTTCAACAAGTAACATATGCACTTACATATTTTCTTTTCAATTTCCCCAGATCAATTCATTTCTTCCTTTATTTGTATAAAACGGCATATAATGTCTGTATTGGTTTTATTCTTATCTGTTATATATTTGCAGATATTTTGCAATATTTTTTAAAACCATCGGTTACTGAGTGCATTAAAGGGTGGGATAGTATTACTATATTATTTTTTTTATGTATTATTATATTCTATTCCCTGGATCGTAAAGGAAAATAGAAAACCTTTTTCAGTAATTTGCATTAAAAAAACTTACGATGGGGATCGAACCTACATTCTCTCGGTTCATACACCAGTTACTTAACCACTGCGCCATGAAACCCCTGAAAAATCTTAATTTTTAAAAAGGTACAAATCCATTTCTTCTAAAAGTTTTAAATTTAAAACTAACATTGTAAACACAAGTTTCTTTTTGAAAGTTTTTAACGTTATTATCATAATTAAAATGATGGTAAATATACTGAATGACTTAAATTTTTGTGTATTCTAAATGATAATAAAAGAAGTTCAAATTCTAATCACAAAAAAAAAAAAAAACAACAAATTAAAAAACAGCAAATTATGCAAAAAGGAGACATCTTTAAAAAAAATTTTTTTTATATAAAGTATTATATATACATAGTAACTACATACATATTATTATTAATAATTTATATATTATATTAATATTAATAAAATCTAGTTTATATTTGTAAAATTTTTATTTAAAAAAAAAAAAAAAACAATAATTAAATATTTAGAATTAATTTATTAAATAGATAACATAGAAATAATATTTTTATTCCTGATGTCACAATCACATTTTTTTAATTTTTGTATAAATATGAAAAATATCCGTTCAAAATGCATCAGTTGACATTTAACCGTCAAATTAGTTAAACTTAAAAAAAAACCAACCAACCAAACTATATTTCAACATGAAATTCTTTGTAAGGATAATTAATTATAAGATACTTGACACAAAAAGGGATTAAATTATATTTTATTATATAAATTATTATTTTTTTAAATTTTAATACAACCAATTGTGAACTTTTGTAAAATGAAAAGTGCTTAAGTGTGTGTATAATATAAAGACTATTGCGAATTTTTAATTAATCAAAGTTCTTTTAAAATAAACGATTTTAGTCAAAATTACGATTAAAAGTTGAAAAAAATTATTTAAAATAAAATACAGTTATTTATTAGAGATTATAAGTGAAATTACAAGAATACTAATATTGCATTAAGGAAATAAATTTTAATAAAAATTCAGCTTATTCGCAAAACTGCCGGTGGCGGCTTAATTATTTATTAATAAATATAAATAATACTTTAAGTGCGAAAATCACTTAAATTTTAAGCGTTGTGCGACAAAAGTTTAAATAAATGTAAAATGCTTTATATTATATTTTGTTAAAAAGTACAATAACACCACGTTGTTTTCAAAAATCAGCTCCAGTCATCTCATTTAGAGCTCAAACTTAAAATAATCGTTTATATTACAACTTTTATATTAACTTTGTGTTATAAGCTTCCACCAAAGCCTTTCGTATTTATTTTATAAATTTTAAGCTAAAAAACGGTTTCAAGATATATTAATATCAATTTTACCTTAACATTAATTCTACCTAAATTTAATAACCTTCTTAAATAATAATTTTATAATTAATTAATATTTTTCTTTTTTTTTAAACAGATTGTTTTAGTAGCACTTTTTGCTGTCGCTCTTGCTGATGGTGATGATGGTATCTTAAATAAATCATTTGATTTAAAAGAAGATGGTTCATATGGTTGGGAATATGAAACTAAAGATGGTATTTCAGCTTCAGAAAATGGTAAAGGTGGAGAATATGCTAAAGGTTTATTCGAATGGACTAGCCCAGAAGGTGAACATGTTTCAATCCAATATACCGCTGATGAAAATGGTTATCAACCATCTGGATCACATGTACCAGCTGTACCAGAATACATTGTTAGAGCATTAGAATGGATCAGAACTCATCCATCAGCAGAACAATAAATAAATAATTAAATTTTTTATTTTTTAATTCTTTTTTCTTTAAAAAAAAAAAAATTTAAACATATTTTAAGTGTATATATATGTATTTTTTGTAAATAAATAAAAATTTAAAATTTTAAATTAAAAAATAAGGAACAGTTTTATGAAATTATCAAGAAAAAATTTTATCTTTTAACGAGGATCAAACTCAGATCTTTTTACACACTGAGGCCACTTCTCTAACCCCTACACCATACAATTCTTATAAATTTAATGGCAGATTTCTAATATTAATTTATTACTAACTGACACAATGAAAAATAAACCCATAAACATAGGCATGTTAATATAAAAATATATAAAAATACAATTTATCCAAAAATATTATCAATGAAACATTAATCCGAATCCTACACACTTTGGTTTTGTGGTATTCAAATATTTAATAGCGTAAGTTTGAAAATAAAGTTTGAAATTCCTATTAGAATTGATAGCTTCAGACACCTAAATATAAAATTAAGTTGCATATTCAAACTAAATTAAAGATACTTTCAGTTAACATAGCTTCCATTTAATATTAGTGGTATTTCTTAATTCTTAAGCTAATTTGTTATGTTCTAAAGTTCTTTTAAAAACTTTGAACTAAAGATAACATATTTATTACCATTTAAATTTCTTAAGCAGTTTTTAATTTCTAAAGTAAAGTAAATAAAGACAAAATTCTATAAGTATTCTAAATATTTCTGAAGTATATATTAGACTTTATTCCTTAATATGGGTAGAAAATTTATTAATTACCCTTAATTATAATATATATCCTAAAAAAAAAAAACCTTCCGCTTAACTTTAAATTTTAATTTCTTATAATATATTCAGCACACTTTGACCTAATACATCAAAATATTTCAAAAAAAAAATTTCAACATTTTTTTAAAAAAAAAGAGTTACCAAATTGACAATATTTAATATAAATAAAAAAAAAAACCTGTTAGCCACTTTAGAATATTTTAACATTTAACATTCTAGAATAAATTATAATATTATAGTATCTATCATACACAAAAAATCAAAAAAAAAAAAAACACATTAATATTATTTTAAAAACCTTTAATTAATTATTCGTAAAATTTATATTATTTAAGTTTTTAAAGCGGTAAATCCGGATCAATAAATACATTATTATTTAAAATTAATACAATATATGAAAAATAACCATAAAAGCTACAGATTATTTGAATTAGATCACTAAGTATATAAGATTTTTAAAATATATTAAATAAAATAAAAACTACGAATAAAACAAATACTCATCACTGTTTTAAACAAAACAAACTTGTCTTAATTCTCATACATATTAATTTTTCAATTGAAAATCTATAAATTTTATTATCAGATTATCATATAATTAAGTCAAAAAAAAAAACAAATGAAAATGATGCAAAGTTAAATAGTTACTATAATAGAAACCAGGTTTTTTTTTAATATAAACTATTAGCAAGTATTCAGTGATAAATGACTATATAGTAATACAGAACAGTGGAAAATATGATTATTTAAAACAAATTAGTATAAATTAATTAAAAATTATTTTTAATTTCTTTATTAAAATAATTAAATTTTTTGTAAATTATTAAATAGTCAAAAAAGGATAACTCTCTTCTCTCTTCAACCTTCAACAGGTTATCATTGTTTCAAAAAAAAATTTTGCAAAACAGAGCTATTCGTCTTATAAATGATCCCAGTGTTAACTCAACGCTCACACCACTTAGCCATCGGCGCACAGTCTGGTCACTTATCCTGTTTTATAGATACCTAGTGAGGACGAACATCTTATTATTAACATCTTTCTCCTAATTATCCCTCCAAATTTTCCCCATCTACCATAATCCAAAATAACCTCCGACAATCTTAAAATCCTTTCATATCCCATCCCTGCATCCAAACTGTACATTTGTATCACATGTTCTTTCCTAAAGTTTGGTTCAAATAGGATGTGGTTTTAGTGCGTTAAAGTTGCACACTACCCAACGAAAAACCGCACAGTTACAATAACTGGCTTTTGAGCGTTCCATTCTCTTGCAAAAAAAAAAAACTATTCATATTTAATATTTTAAACTATAACTTTTTATTTTATTATTATTATTTTTAATTTTAATATATTTTAATCTGTAACTTTAAAATTATTTATTTAATTTTTAAAAAATTATTTAATTTTTTTTGGTTTTAATTTAAAATTATTTGAAAATGAATAAAATGATTAAAAAAATAAATAATTAAATTAAAAAATCTAACTTAAGTTTGAACCAATATTAACAATAAAAAAAAATACACTTTTTACACTTGGTGTATTATGGCAACATATCAGCACATGAAGCTTAAAAAAGTTAGGAAGCTTTACATAAATATTTAAGAGTGAGTCTTAAACAATACAACTTTAGTAGGTTGCAATATTTACTTGACTACCTCTGTGAAGAGCTTTTAATAGCACCCAAAAGATGTTCTCAAAATGTTGTATAATTTATAAAATTTAATTAATTTTGAATCAGTTTGTCTAAGAAACTTAATACTACAGTCTTCTGGAAGAGTAAAATAGCGCTTAAGAACAAAAAACTCCTAACTATTTATATTACATATGCGTAAACTTACTGTGGATGACACATAAAAGTCAAACTAAAAGTGTATCTACAGTAAAAATATAATCCTAAAACTATTTTAATTCTGCTTTAATTGAATAGAAAATAGTTAGTGAATATTATTTATTATTAGAGACTATCAAAAAATACATTATATTAAGCGGATGCTATACTTAAAATCGTTAAATTTAATAATATACTTAACATCTATAATTGCATAAATTTTTTCAAAGTTTTCCACTAAATTTTACGAATTTATAACATACAGTTTTAATAGAGTTCTTCAAATTTAGGTAAGTTATGCATAGGACTGTGTATTCCCTTCTTGATATAAATTGTGCAACATTGGCTTAATTTTTTTTTTTTTTTGAATTTATACTTCACATAATATTAAAAATTAATCAGAAGTTTAATATTTGAGTTACACTTAATATTTCAATTTATTTTAGTCTAGTTGAACTCTACGTGCTTAACTTCTGGTTAAGTTTATTACCTTAATTTTAACTTAAAGCTATTGAAACTGTATAAACTATCCCTTATATTTGTTGGTAACGCATTATATATTTTAATAGAACTACATTTGAAGGTTTTACCTTTTATGTTTTCTTGCAATTTTATCTCGCGGTACTTCAATTTTTTCCTTTTTTTCTTGGATGATTTCTTTCTAGGTCATGCGTTTAATTATAAAGTTCTTTAGTTTTGATTCTAGTATTGAACTTTTATAATGTTTTTAGACTTTTGTTCATTATCCTACCTATTTGAGTAATATGGAACGAAGAGCAGTAGCTCCAGCAACTGATTTTATATTTTATTCTGGATAATACATGTGCGATTTACTTATATTAGTTTGGCAGCGCTTTTCGGTACTCCCTCTATATGGTCATTCTAATCGGTACTATATTTTCTTTTAATAGTTTAATATGGTTATCCAACTTCTGATTTACATATATTACCATTTCCAAATATTTTACATCCTCCACCCTATTTACTTTTTATATTAATATCATGATAATTAGTTTTTCCTGGAACTTTTGGATATAATTCATAGAACACTCTAAGCTGTAAACTATACATAAATCAAAAATTAAAGTATCTTCCAATTCAAAAGAAAACATTATATCACCTCTATATTAAATTCTTTTTAAATCTCTGTTAAATTTTATAACCAACACGAATAATATACTTAAAATGAAATTCTAATTATATTATTATTGATTATGACATAGAAATATCCAAAAATATAAGCATTTAGCAAAATCTATAAACACAATCTATAAAATACGTTTTTTATATACATTTTTATCTTTATGGCATTTATGGTTAAAAAATGATTCTTTATTGATTTAATTTAAAATGCAATTATTCAAATCAAATTCTATTTTATTGTTATATCTTTAGATTTGGTGTTAAAAAATCTGTTATGATCATCTTTAATTAAAATATAATTAATGTGCAAAAAAAAAAATTTGAAAACAAAACAAAAAAATTTTTTTTGTAAAATTTGAATAAATATAGAAAACAATAGCCAAAAGAATTTTTTAAAGTTGATAATCAAAATTTGGCCATGAGCTTTATTTGAAAAAATTTTTAAATTATTTAATGACCTGATCTTTTTAAAGCATGAATTTTATAGATTTTATTTATAAAATTTGCAAATTATATTCAAATAAGAAATTTTAAAAATTCAATAATAAAATAATATAAAATTATAAAAAAAGAGTTGAAGGAGTATAAAAAATAAATACATAATTTACCAGCTTGTTAAGATAAATTGAAACAGAAATAGGTAATTTAAGATATATAATTAAGATATGGAAATCAGAATGGTTTTAATTAATTTTGAAAATTAATCCTAGAACAATACTAGGTATAGAATTAAAAATATAGATTAATAAATAGATATAGATTAATAAATAGATATGGAGTTATTACATTTAGTTATAACTTTCATATTTAATATTGATATTTTCCTTCGATACATTACACATAGGAACAAAGTTTTTATGTGAAATTAGATAGCCAATAATTAAAACAGGAACTATTTTATAAAGTAACGTTTTAAATATTCTTAATATATGTATACTTATATTTTACAAAATTATCAACACATATATTTCTTACTTTATTCAGGGGGAAGATGCCAAATGGAAATTTTGACAATTAAAATATTCAGAGTTTGTTGGGAAATATTGCAAAAGCAAGCCTAAGTCCACTAACTTATGAAATATAACTTCTAACACATGACGACGTTTAACATAACCTTTTTTTTAATTTAATTAAATTTAAATTTTAAGAAAGTAAAAGTTGTGTTTTTATTTAAATTATTCAATTCCCATTTTTTTAGAGTTTTTCGCTTAAGTCTTTCGTTTTTTTTTGTATTATAATTTTTAATCGAATTTTTAGACCAAATCAACGAATAGTAAAATAATTATTATAAATAATTACTAAATTACAATTTTTTTACACAATTTAAAAAAAAACTTACCCCATCTAAATTTTATTGAATAATTTTCTTAAATACTTAGTTCAAATTTAAACTTTTGAAATAAATTCGAAAAAACTTATTTTAATAAATAAAAATTTTAAGTAAGTACGTGTCTGTCATAAAAGAATTAACTACTATTAAACGAAATAAATTTATGAAAAATTTTTAAAACCATTTAATTTTTTTTTAAATTAAATTAAAACACTTATATATTTGGTACGCCATATAAATAATTATTCTTTTATTTGTAAAATATTTTTTTCTTTTTTGTTTTTTTTTTTTCATTTTTTTTAATTAAACATAATTAAGAATAGACTAGTTCTTTCTTTTTCTCATTTGAGACTTAATAAATTATAACAATTATGATACATAAACATAATTATACAATTTTAAAATTCAAAATAAAAAAAATTTATTATTTTATTAGTTTTGATATTCAGGATTTGGATGTGCTCTGATATATTCTAAAGCACGAACAATATATTCTGGTACTTGTGGAATATGTGATCCAGATGGTTGGTAACCATTTTCGTCAGCGGTATATTGTAAAACAATATGTTCACCTTCGGGGCTGGTCCATTCAGCAGCACCTTTAGCGAATTCACCACCTTTACCATTTTCTGATTGTGAAATACCATTTGAGGCTTCAAATTCCCATCCATATGAACCATCTTCATTTAAATCAAATGATTTTGATAAAATACCACCATCATCATCAGAACCAGCTGAAGCAGAAGCTTTGGCAGCTACTCTTGATGCTAAAGGTGAAGCTGGAGCACGTGCAGCAGCAATAGCAACGAAAGCACATAATACGATCTATATATAGCACAACACAATTAAAAAAATTATATATTAAATATTTAAATAAAATATAAAAACTTTAATGAAAAAAAATTAAATTAAAAATTTTATTCTTACTAAGAATTTCATTTTGATTTTTGGTTTTGTTTTTAATTAAAAATTAATAACGAATTAATAAAAAAAGTCCTAAGTAATGATCTCTTTTGATCTTCAAAATTGAATCTGATAATTTTTTGAGAAAAAATTCGATATTTATACGGATTTTTTTTTTGGGAATTTTAAAATTGACAGAATAAAATATATAACATCTAGAAATTTTTGTTAACTTTTTGTATTTTTTCTTCTTTTACCAGTATTTTATAACTATTATTAATATATGTTTCCTATTAGTGAAATCGAACAAGTTTTAAATTTTTGCTTTTATTATTATGATTTTTTAACTATTAATAATTTTTGCAAAATGAAAATTTTTATTTATTATAGAAAAGAAGATTCTATAAAAAGCTGATTAAACTTTTCATATAAATTTTATGAAATTAAAAAATTTAAAAAAAGGGAGAAAAAGAAAAGAAGCGAGATATATATATAGAAGAAGATGAGTATCAAATTTATGATCAAAATCAAGTCAACTTTAAACAAAAAAAAAACAAACACAAAAGCTTGCCACAATGTGTTTTAATGGTAATCAAACAAGCTATCATCTAATCTATTAAATATTAACATACAGGTACAAATTACAAATACAATAACAAAAGAATACAAAATAAAAGAAATGTTCATATGATTCATACACCGTAAATAACAAAACAACATGTATATATATACATTGTACTACTAAAAATTACAATGATGGTTTAATGGTGACTTTAGTTAGACCAGTTTTATTTTAACCTGTCCGAATTTTTTTTTAATATAAATGATCGATTAAAACGCAATTTTTTTTTTTTTTTAACTTACTGTATAAAGTTACTGTCATTCAAATTAATAGTAATTAATAATAATAAAAAAAAAATTTTATCAATGAAATTACCTTGTAAAATAATTTTACCTTATATATTAAATCATTTAAATACACATTTTTTTAAATATTGTTTTAATAATTTTTATTTTTTTAATTCTTCTTATTAACACATCAGTCAACATTCTGATAAAAATTAATTAATAACTTGACATGTTGATGGATTTTATTCAAGTTAACAGTAAAAATGTGACAAGACACAAAACAAAAATAGTTTATGTTTTTTTGTTTAATTTTTTGTTCACCGGAAAATCACTTAAAAAATTTTTTTCATAATATTTTAAAGGTTAAATATAAATTTTGTAGTTATATAATTTTTTATCTATCATTGTCTTTTAAATTATTTAATACTATTCTTTTAAATTATTTAAAAATTAATATTAAAATCACTTAATCAATTCACTGAGTTTATTTTTAAATATGGGAATGACTGCTTTCCTTAAAAGGAACAATCACAATTTGTTTACTACTTAATTCGGATAACAATATTCTATCCCTTACATTTAATGTCATCTTTTACATTACCTGATGTTCATCAACTTTAAAACTAACCTCACTTTTTATAATTTCTGGTTCTACATAGAATCTTTTAAAAATAAATCAAAATATTAAAAAGTTCCTATATAGAAATCAGAAAGTTGCAGATCATCAATGATCATCAAATTTTGAAATTTTTGAATGCTTTCTTCGGATAATTATTACCAATAATTAAATGTTCTTATAAACTTTTTGTTATTAAAATTTAAGAAATTCTAAGTTTTATAAATATCTGTTTTTAACTTTGATCATACTAATTCACAATTTTTAGAGTTTCTCGTCTAAGTCTTTTATTTTATTATACCATAACTTTTAATCTAAATCAACAATTGATTAAATTTTATTTATTAATAAATTTTGTATTAAATATTTTCCAAAAATTCTTAGTTTAGATTTAAACTTTTAAATTTTTACTAATTCGAAAATAATTAATTTAAAAACTCCAATAAACCTTTGTTAATTCTAATCACTTCCACAGTACATTCAACTTTCAATGTTACTTTCAAGCAATTATGCTTGTTTTATATATTTATTATTTCTGTTATCACTATTCACTGTTTCCTCTGCACTATATTAATTTTATAATTACTCTATATATCAGTTTGCTTTAGAGTAAATTTATATTCCTAAATATCAAATTTTTTTTAAGAAAGTTTTAACTTTTAAAATATTATACCATTTAATAATATTCAGATGAATCATATGAATCACTTGAACTTTACAGAACTTATGTAATTTTATAACATTTTTATAATTACCATGAAGTTTACATAATTTATTTAAAAATCTTAATACAAAATTAATAAAGGCCACAATGATTCTGAATGATTCATCTTAGATGGCAGCAGAACAATAAAAAAAATAAAGATAATAAAAAAACTCAATTAAAATTCTTTTTATGAAATAAATAATTTATTTTTAATTTTTTTTTTGGTTTACTTTTTGTGAGTTTTACATTTAAATTTTCTTTTAACAAAAAAAAAAAAGAAGAACAACAAGAAAAAAAAAACTGATTTTGATAAAATGAATTCAAAATTAACTTTTTTTTATTGTTCAGCTGATGGATGAGTTCTGATCCATTCTAATGCACGTGTAATATATTCTGGAATTTGTGGTACATGTGATCCAGATGGTTGATAACCATTTTCATCAGCAGTATATTGTAAAACAATATGTTCACCTTCGGGGCTAGTCCATTCAGCAGCACCTTTAGCATATTGTCCACCAACACCATTTTCTGATTGTGAAATACCATTTGATGCTTCAAATTCCCAACCGTATGAACCATCTGGATTTAAATCAAATGATTTTGATAAGATACCACCATCATCATCATTTGATGCAGCTGCAGCAGCAGCTACTCTTGATGATAAAGGTGAAGCTGGGCCACGAGCAGCAGCAATAGCAATACAAGCACATAATACAATCTAAAGTAATTTTGAAATAATAAACAAAGTATTAGAATATAATTTTAAAATTAAGGAATATTATGAAGTTTTGAAAATATATTGCGTATCCTTACAAAGAATTTCATTTTGATAATTTTTATTTTGTTTTTTTTGAACTGATTTGTTTGATTGTTATGTAATCCAAGATGATTGAACTGAGTCTGATGAGTAACTTAACAAAAAAATCGATATTTATACACAAAAAATACAAATAAATTATTTCAATGTTCAAATTAAAACAAAATATACATTTTTGTAATGTATTTTTTAATTTAAAGACTATTCAAATTTTTTTTTCTGTATTCATTTCCTATTCGGAATAATGAATTTTGTAAATTTGTATTTTTTTTCTGAACCAGTTTTTGATACCATGAAAAATAATCAAAATCAAAAAAATTTTCACATAAATGATGTTTAAAATTGAAAAAAGCTTAAAATGATCTACAAATTTTTTACTGAATCAATATTTGGTGGTGGAATTAATTTAAAATTTTATTGTTAATATTTTTTTTCTTCAATCTTTTCATAATAATTTCGGTCAAATTTGTAAATCAAAATCATTTGTTTATTATATTTTTTTTTTTTTATTTTCAATAAATTTACCTTAAATGAATAGAAGATACATTTTTAATATTGCAAATTTTTCTTTCGCTATATTAATCACTTTATATTATAACTTTTCAAGTTCAAATACATTGATTTTGATATTTTTTTTTGTAAAGAACGTTATTGAAAATGATTCAATGGATCTAATTAAGTACTATAAATATTCTTAACTGTCAGAATATAATAATAAAATTGTAGGGCAAGTAATTAGGGTACTGTGTCTAAAAATCTGATTTGTAATCTATTAGTAATATACATAATTATAAAAATGCTAATGAAGTATTATTATGAATTACCCAGTTTAGAGACAAAAGTGGATTTTATATTTTGTGAGTTTTTTTTAAATTAGTTGAAAATTTAAATCAACTCTAGTTAATGTTTATAAAAATTAAAGTTCACCAAATTTTGAAAATAAATATTTGCACAATTTTTAGGTTAAGGTTCCTTCAGAGTCAGAATATATGTATTTGTCAAGCTAGGATATTTTCATAAGATTTTATTGTTATTTTCAATTTATAAATCCTTATAATATAAAAAGTTGTTCTAAGAGTTATCAAAATTTATTTTCCTAAAGTTAAAAGGTCTTTTACATAAGCGGAGCATCCAAGACTTACATAACGGAAAATGTCGTTCATTCAAAATGTATTTTTTTTAACATCTTTGAATAAGGCTTCACAAAAAATACAATAAATGCATTTTTTAAAGATTATGCCATTATTAAGTACTCCCAAGTTATTCTGAAGCCTCCTAGGAGCTAATAATATTAAAAAAATCCAATATTATCTGTCCTCCACCACACAGTTTAAAAACTTTTGTCTTTATAAAATTATGAATTATTGTAGTTTATTCTAAATTTGTATTGTTTTAAAAAATTTGATACCTAAATCATTATTTAGTTTTATTCCAGTTCAATTAAGATTTTTTATTTAAGTTTGCATTGAAATCTTTACAGGAAACCCTTTAAAGAAGTTTTCCTTTAAATAGAAGTATGCAATGTAATAACGAGCTAAAAAGTATTTAATAATGAGTTTTAATTCTTTTAAATAATTAATATACAGAATAATACAAGTAGGTGAATGTAATAGTTTTAAATATAATTAATTGGTTTTAAGATAATTTAAGCCTCCTTAATAGTCTTAAATTTGAATCTTTTTATGTTAATACATTATGCTAAAAAACTAAAAAAATTGCAAATTACTTCTAAGGCTGAATTGGCATCTGCATAAAAGTTTTAATATACTTACTACTTAAAATTTCAAATCATAAATCATCATAATTGATAGAATTAAAAAAAAATTTATTCTTTAACAAAAATTCAATGAAAAATAAAAATCTTATCTAACATTAAATTAAAATTTGAATATTAATTGATACCCATCATTTTTTTATTATGAATTAATATCAATTCAGTAATCAACTGAACTAATTGATACTGATAGTTTTAAATTAGTAATTAATTTTAGATTTTTTATTTAAATTTATAATGAAAATTTTTGAATTAAAGAATTTTCCAGTACAATGAAAAGCAATTTAAACATAAATTAAAAAAATCAAAATAATGAAATCTTGTTAACCTTTAAAAATTAATAAAAGATAAACTACATTTTATTATTCAAATTATGTAATAGAACAAATATTTATCGCCATAAATTAGTTCCATTATTTAAAAAAGTTTTAACCCCTTAAAAATTTAAAAAATTATAAATATAGATGATATAGATTAAATATTTTTAAGAATATTAAAATACGTTAAAATCAATCACTACAAACAAAAGTTTAAGAAAAAACTGGATTGGATACCAAAAAATATAATCTAAATTATTTGCTCATAAGTATCATTGGGTAAAATGCTGGATTTCCACGATTTTCAACGATGACAGGATTTTGAATGTCGAAATTTAAATGTGGTTTAAAATTTCGAAATATTGAGTCTAAGTTAGATTTTTTTTAGTGAATATAATAATTTTTTTGCGACAAAGACTTTAAACCGTAAGATTCTGAAAATAAGATTAAAAATTATAAAGAAAATATTAAATTTCCGCTCATTTTTATATTTATTATGAATTATGTCTAAAAATAATAATAAAATCTATTACATATTCTATTTTCTTGCTTCCATCTATTCAAGCCGAACGTATTTTGTATGAAGTTGAATTTAAATTCAATAAAGATATTGTTATTAAATTTTTGTGACAGTAAAACCATCAATTTTAATATAAATAATAACCGAATTGGTCCCATTTGTATAACTTAAGGTATATTTGGGTTAATTAAGTTTTTTTTCGAAATTTTTGATCTAAATTTTTATTGTGAAAATCATAAATAATAGAAAACAAAAAAACGATAATTTTTACCAAAATTTAAAGGTGTAAACTATTTTTTGAAGTATTTTTGTGACAACTTGAATTTCAAGAAGTAATCACTTATTTTTTCAGTATTATGTACACATATAATAAATCGAAACTGTTCCTATATTAAGAAGATTTTAGTTTTGCATAAACAAACTATTAAATATTTTGATTTATTTAAGTATTGGATGTTCTTTACCATATTTTCTTTTCTTTTAAATTTTTTTGTTTTTTAAAAATTATAATTTTTGAAGTTTCTTTCTTAAGTTTTTAGTTTGTTTTATTGTTCTAATAATAATATTTTGTCATATTTAAAGTTTTTTTTTTGTTTTTCTTTGCTTTCTCATGGTTTTTTTGTTTTGAAAAAATTGAAAGGTATTTTTTTTTACGACTTGGTCTATTCCGGATCAGTTTTGTATTGTATGAAAGAAAAATTTTAATCATTTTAGATTAAAAATTATACAAAATCATAAAAAAACAAACAATTAATTTATCTTTACAGAAAATCACCTATCAAACTGTAGACATAAAGTATTTTAATATTGAAATAACGTTTGTAATAAAGTTCTTAAAACCTTGTTTTGAAAACTACATTTGATTTGATTTAGGGTTGTTAAATAGGGCTTTTTCAGATTGATAGATTGTAAAATAGGGCTTTTTCAAAAATTAAACTGGAAATGGTTAATTGATTTAATATTCTTAATTTCTAATTTACAATTCAAATAAAATCAATGTTTTAAACAAGGCATTCAGATTTAGGACACAGATCACAAAAGATAAAATAAAAACAATTGATTTGATCTTTGATAGATCAAATGATATTTTTTTTTGATCTGTGATAAGGTCAGATCAGCAAATTGATAAAAGATTATTTGATTTAAAAAGTGATCTATAGAAGATCAGTTCAATTTTTATGGTTTGGTCTTTATTTTCTTCACGTCAAAGATCAATTTGGATCTGATTTTTTTTACGATCTAGATCAGATCATTGATCTAAATCTAAATGTCTGGTAGATTTTAATTAAAAAATCGAGATTTGAGTTCAATCTGGCATTTATGCATTCAGGGTGTCTTAATAAAAGAAAATATTTTTCTAAAAAAAGAAATGTGCACCTTTAAATGCTCTGAGGAAAACTGGTAACACGAGAACAATATAAGTAACAATATAAAGCTCTTAAATTAATCCAAAAGACAGAAACCTATTTTAAAATTATAGTTCTTCTCAGACATCTTTCAAAACGGCGTCATATATGTCATTACAAATATATTATCTTTTCGTCATTTGTCTAAAATAGTCTTAAAATTTGAAAAAAAAAAATCGAGTTTTCATTTATAACAAAACAAAAAACCAAAACAATAAAAAAACAAATACTAAAGTATTTAAATTTGGATAAATATAATAAAAGATTAACTGTCAACTACCAAAACTGTTTATCATAAATTTTTTTGTGTTTTTTTATTTTAAATTTTCTTTATTATTATTATTATTATTATTATGAATTATTATAATATATTATAATAAAATTTCAACACGCTGGGATTAAAAAAATAAAGAAGTTTAATTCTTTTGTAATCCAATTTTGATATTAGTTACTTAATCGTTAATAATTCTTAAATGAAAATGAAAATTATTGAAGGCGTTAAAATTAAAATTATCAAATTTTACTTTTAACCATAGTTTATTTTTATTTTACATTTTAAATTAGTTAGGCTTTATTCATATTGGATCTAAAATTAGATCTTAAAAAAAAACAGTTGAACCAAAAAAAGGTAAACCAACTATTGTTAATCAAATTTTTTATAATTTAAAAATTTGACAATTATATAATTTTTTTCCGGCAGGGATGTACACTTTAAAAAAATTTTTTTGGTCATTTACATTTGGCATTATTATGAATAATGATCTAATAAATTAATATATAAAAAAATAATTAATATGAATAACTATGAAAATTTTAAAAGATTCAAATTATAATTTATTAAAATTACTGGTTTAATAAGTTAAAAATAAAAAAAAAAAAACATAAAACTGTCATAATTCTTTCAAAAAAAGATTTTTTTTTTTTTTAGCACAGCATGAAATTTTAAATTTATATATGATCGTTTCTATTTTTGTAAATTATATAATCGCATTATATTAAAAAAAAAAATCCAATTTAAAGGTTATTTAAATAAGAATTAAAATGAATGTTAAAAAAATTTTTTTTTTTTATATTTAGCAGAATATCTATGCTTAAATTGGAATTTTAATTTAAAGATAAAAGAATCACAATATAATGCTATTAAAATATAATTTTTAGCTCTAAATAATTAATTATAATTAAGGTGTAAATAAAATAAATGGAAATTTGTAATCAATTTAAATCAATGAAAATTTCAAGATACAAAAAAAAAAAAAGAAAAGACCTGTTAACAATTAAATTAAACAAATATATCGAAATTGCTTTACTTATTTAGAGATTTCGAATTGGTAAAAACGCCGATTAATGGATAAATTAAAAGTTTGGTAGAAAAGCAGACAATTATCTAATACAATTGAATGCATTTTTTAAATTAACTATATTAGAATATGGTGTTATTCTAAGTCCCTAAAAATAAATTGGTGGTATCTAAATAATTAATTAGAAACCAGTTGACTAATATCTTATAATCCAATTAATTAAATTCTTATGCTGCCTATATGCATCGGCCTAGGTTGTACAATAGGTCCAGAAAGTTGACAAGTTGTATCGTGGATTGGGAAGTTATACAACTAAAATATGACTCTATTTCTTTTAATTACCATTTTTCGTTTTTTTAACTGAAATACGTTGAGATATTTGGATTTGAGAAAATAATAAAATTATAAAGTATATAATTACAAAGTATTAAATAAGTGTTACCGCAATTCGTGGGCCCAATAAGAAGTTCATAGATATATATTGATTTTCAATATTTAATTAAAAAATCACATATTTACAAAAGAATTTAATAGAATTGCCCAATTTCACTTAAAAATTTTTGACGAAATCAAATATTAACTTTAATATCTTAAAAATCCAGAATTTTGCTACATATACTGTAGTTATTACGTAATATAAGGCCCCATAATACTCTATAACTGGAGATATTCGTAAATAAGGTGGGAGAATTCATAAATAGAAGAAATATAAATAAATATTTAAATATTCTGGAAAAACAGAATCCCCTTATTTTTACTACAAATTTCAAAATGAATCAACAATTTAACAAATATAATTTCTAAAAAAATATTTTAAAATAAATTCTAAATTGTATTTTTATATAAAATATTTTTTTCTTATATAAAGCTCACCACTTTTTTACCATAGCTTAAGAATATAAAGGGCCTGAATAATATATGATGATTATAAATAATAAAACAATAATAGAAATAAAAGTTAAAAAAAATAACAATATATCAGAACTTAATCGGACCTTAATCAGACCCTAACCTTTAATTTTTAAACATTAAGAATGTATTAGATATGCTATATAATTTTTGAAATATTTATAAATATATGAAGATGTACTTCATTTTTTCAAACGAAAATTTTAGCCCCCAAAACTTCCTAAAATTTCATTGTTTATAGTTTAATAAGTAAGTATCTGAATATCTAAAATCAAACTGCAGGTGGTTGCTACAGTTACCAATTCCAAAGAACAACCTAATTGTTTATAGGTAATGCTAATACTGTATACGTTAAATTACAAAAGTAACTGTTTCATCAAGGGTCGGGTATGATATCTCGGTTGTTAATATCATATAATTCAAGAACTTGTTTTTTTAAATTTCGAAAATCAAAATATCTTTTTTTAAAATCTCGAAACTCAAAATCTCTAAATGAAATGTGATATAAAAATTGCTACATATTATAAAAAATTTTTAGAAATAAAATGTTTCCGTAACTTTAAAATTTACAATTTTTGCATAACTTTTTCTTTCCTACCGCATCACATTAAAAATAAAAACAAATGTGTGTTAATTTTATGTTCTATGTAAAATAAAATTGAAATAAAAAATAAAAAAAATTAAATAAAAATATACATAAAAATGATGTCATATTTAACACTTTTCATTTTACAATTAACACATTATAAATAAAATTAAAAAAAAAAATTTATACAAGTTTGATAATAAAATGTATGTAGTATACATATCTATCATTAAAATTAGTTATAATATTATATGCTACACAGTAAAAATTTTTATGTGAATGAATGAATCTTTAAAGTTTTAATTCATTTAAAATTAATTAATAATATATTATAGCTTTATTTTTTTAACATTTTATTATTGAAATAAACAATTTTATTGCAGTTGATTATTTTTTAAATCCAAAATCAAATATAAAATAAAGATTAAACTAATATTAATTCTAGATAAAGATTAATGAAGTTAAATATAATGAAATATTATTTTAGGAACTTAATAATAAATTATTTTTATAGAACAACCGAAAAAACTATTAAAACTTGATTTTTGATAAAAATTTAAATTAAATTTTTTTAGGTGCGTCAAATTAAAAAAAAAAAAAATTATTATAACATCAAAGGTGGTCGAGTTAGTCAATAATAATTAAAAAAATTAATTTAGTTTTTTTTTTTTTAACATTTACTAATAATGGTTGATGGTAAAAAAAAAAATAGATAAAAACTATATCTAGAAAATTGGCATGGAGAAATGTTTGAGATAAATCGATTATTTTATAATAAAATTTGTATGGTACTCAAACTTAAGTTTTTTTTTTAAATCATTTAATTATATGCTTTTGATTAATTTTTTTTAAGAGATTAGAGAAAGAATTGAAAAATTTCAATCTTAGCTGATGTATATAAATAACCATTATAGGAACTAGGCACATAGTGCATCTGCAAACGTATGAGAAGTCATCAAAATTAATTTACAATATGATTAAGATTAGGACATAGATATCCAAGATGCTCAATAACCCCTATTCTTACACACAACATAATTACTGAATTACGAAAAAGATTAAAAATTAACTAACAAAACAATTAAAAGGCTCCTTGAAATAATCGTACAAACAATAATTTCCTCAAAAAAAAAGGAAATAATACCCAAATTTAAGACCGCATTTTGTAAAAAAAAACTTTGAAATAACACTCTAAAAAACCGGAGGAATATTTTTTGTTATTTGGATATTTTACTTCATTTTTCAATTGGGGCCTTATTTCAAAACCAAATAATTTTAATAGTTAAATAACCCCTTAAAACTTTAAAATGTAGTAAAATCAGCTAAAAATCATTTATTTTGGTATCGGACGCCCACTAATTAAATTTTGTATTAAAGCTAGATTTTGCATCCAACACATAAAATCAAAAGAATGGTATGGGAATTTGGCAAAAAAAAAAAAAATAAATATTCTGTAAAATAGTTCAGGGTTAATCCCCGATTTTGAATATAACACTAAAATTTCTCACAAGTCAGAAGTTCGCACATACATTTACCATAATGAATACCCCAATTTTGAATATATTTTAAAGGAATTGGGAGATTATTTCATTTAAATTTCAGGGTTATTTCACTTTATTGCGGAAATTTACTTCATTTTGAATTTGGGGTGTTATTTCATAATGAAGTAAGCCCCAGAATTATCGCCAGCCTATTAAACATTATAATTTTGATTATCTTTTGGTAATACTAGAAAAATATCTTTTAACGGTAATTATATTACAATTCGGAATTCGGAATTTAAAGTACTTAATTTAATTAAAACTTTTTTATAAAATTCTTAGACATGGATACAATATTTGGATTTAAATATGTTTGGACAATAGTTTGTACATCAGTTTCTAAACGATAGCTTCCATTTTATATGAAAAACTCAAAAATGAAAAAAGTATAATACTTAAATTTTTTAACTCCAATTAAGTATTTTGTAATACAGTATTTCGAAAAGCTCAAAAATTTTAAGTATTATATAATTTTAAAAAAATACACACATTTATAAGACAAAAGTTTTCTAGTTCGGAAATTTTTTACTACAGAACTGAGTGATTCAAATTTCTGTAATTCAAATTGTGTAAGAATTAACTTTGTACTTAACCCGTTTTAAAGTACAGAAACGTTTTAGACAGGTTTTAAAGAATATTTTAATTTAATTCAAAAATCTGCAATTCAAATAATATCATTTATTTTTTTTATATACTAGAGAGTAGAATGTATAAGGAAGTTAGTCAATCTTCTATTTATTTTTTTATAACTTATTTTGAAATTTTTATGATCTTTATTTCGGGTTCAATAAAATTTTTAAATTTATTTTTTTTAATATTTTGTTTTTTATATTTATTTTTATTTTTAATCGAATTTTACTATTTTTTATTGATAATATAAAAAAAAAAGAGAACAATATAAAAAAAAGAAGTTTATGAATTCACAATTAAGTTTAATCGATCAGATGACACTTTGAGACACTAAAAAAGGCGATATTAATGAATACTTAAAAATCAATAAAGAATATTTATTATATGTGAATGCTTAAGTAAGTTTAGGAATAAGTAATTATTATAAAAAAAATATTCTAAATATAGTTGCATAAAAGAATCTGTTCATACTTAATATAAATAATTTAATAAAAAAATTAAACATTATATTTAGAAAACATTAAAAAATAATTAAGACAGTAATGATTTTGAAATAAAAATTTTTTCAATAAAATCTTTTGATAGTTAGTGGCATTTTTAAAAAACAAGTTAAATATTTTAAAAATTTTTTTTGAAATAGATAATTTTGTTTAAAATAAAAGCTCTTTAAAGTTTTTTAATCATCTTTGTTTTTAAATGCTTCGACTTAATTAAAAAGCAGTCATGATCCTAAATGTATCTAAAAGCCTTGGCAAATTTTTAGTTTTCTTAAGCTTAGTGGTTTTAAAACCAGAAGGAAATTATAAAATATTTTTAGAATATTGTTTTAAAATATCTAGTAGATTCCAAAACCTCAACGGTCTGATTTTCTAAAAATTTGGGTAATCACTTTAAATGTCGAATTTAAAAAAAAAAAAAACAAAAAAGGAATGAAAAAACAGTAGATAGATGCAGCAAATCTCTTAATACCCTACACCTGAAAAATTCAATTGACAGTTTCACGAACCCCCAGTTTAATTCATCTCAGGTTTAATGGACATTAAGCAAACATGATAAAACTATCTTACTAGCCCAATTTTAGAAACTTAAAAAGAGAAAAACACCCTTGTAAGAAATTTGATGTTTCTATCTTTTTTAATTTCAAAGATTCGCTTGTTTGGTCTTGAAAGGAACGTGGGAGGTACCATTTTAATTAATCTCAAATTGTGGGGATATAATAAAAACATTAAAGAGCTTATTTTTGCTAAACTTAAAGTTTCTATTTTGATTATTTTCGAAGATATACTTGCTAAAGGTACATGTCACCTGATCCCACCACTCCAATTGATTACAAATCTTAAGGATGTAATACTCTTGTACCAAATATCAAATTAATATTTTTATTAATTTCGAAAATTTAAGATCGCACCCATTTGCAATCCCTGCCATACTTTCGTCATTAATACAAGAATAGAATACAAACTTAATTTTAAAAAAGTCAAAGATCAATAAAATGACTTTATTTATTCTCAGAGTTTAAGAAAAAATTTTTTTTGTTAAAAAACTGACGGACTTATTTTAACTATTTAGTACATTTTAATTTTTTCAATTATGCTAAAAATTTAATGATAAATTTAATCTTTTTGAAACCTAGATTGACATTTGGTTTGACCTATTTATATTAGATAAAATATTCTAAACCCTACTTTAACAACAAATGTGCAGATATTAGATACTCAATTTCCCAAAACCAAATCATCAAATTACATTTGATGTTCGATTGTTAATTTTAAATATCAAGAAATCAAATGATCAAATTTTTCTACCTGTAATCACCTTTCTACTAATTTTAAGTTCAAACTTTCATGTTATATGTTATATCATCGTTTGTTTATCAAAACAAAGATGTAGTTATATATAAGATTAATAGTTAATAGTTATCTATTAATTTGATCAATCAATTGCAGTTATAATACAAATAGTAAATTAATGATATTAAATTAATCGATGATGGTTTTTTTTTTTGATACCAGTAACCTTGAATATTTTCTACACTCATAATTTTGTTAAAATTTTTTTTTTTTATTAATATTTTGAATAGTTAAATAAATCAAATAAATGAATTAATAATAATTTAAAAATTCTAAATTTTCTTTTTTTTTTTGAATTTATTATCATTAATTTGAATTTAAAAAAAAAAAACAATGATATTTGAATTGATGTCAATTAAGAATTTTTATTTATATTATTTAAAAAAATAAAATAAAGATTTAGGTAATAAAAATTATGTTTTATTATTATTTATTTATGATTATTATATGTTATATAATAAATAGTTAAACTTAAACTATAACTTAAAAAAAATTTAAAGAAAACAGCTAATCTAAGATTTACGCAATCTAAATATCTTCTAGTAACTATCAGGTTTTTTTTAGTAAATGCAGTTAGAAGAGACCATTCACGTTAACATACTGTACTGCTTGTAAACCCAGCTTTCTTCTAAGTTAACAAAACTCTTTCAAATATTTATAAGATGACAAAGAGAGTAGATAAGGCTGTATGAACTCTGGACAACCCGACTAATACAATACAACTATTAATATTAATTATCAATATAAACAACTCAAAGCTAAGCTAAGTTGTATGGCAGCGCCACGCTCTTTTTGCACTATTTTTGAAAAAAAATTTAAATTTAAGATTTTAGATAAGTTATGCTTTTAAAATCAAATGTACAGTAGCAATATAGCAGCTACTCAAACCCGCTGTATTAGACAAACAAAATTTTGGGCCAAACTTAGTTCATACAACAAAATAATTTTTGTAAAATCTTTTCATCGAACAAATCCGCTCTATTTCAGTATAAAGGTTTTAAAATTTTTTTTCGAAATTCTTTATTCATAATATGGTGTATATTGATGGGTTGGCTACGAAACCAACTTCATACAAAAAAAAATTCTTTAATAACATTAAAAATGTAAAAATATAAGCTAAAAGTAGTTATTTTTTGTATCATGGGATGCTGTCCGCTAATCCACACTAATTTAATTACCGAAGCTAGATTTTGCATTTTTTATATCTGGTGCTTTTTTATAATTTTATAAATAATATTTCGGAAATTGAAATTTATTTTTAGACTTTAAGAAACCGCAATTTTGGGAGATTTTTGCAATAAAAAGATTTTGAGAAAACGGTATTGTGATTTTTGATATTTAAAAAACATATTTTAAAAATCGAGATATCATAGCGCTAAATCTCTAGCTAAATCGACTCACTTTTCGATTTTGATCCGACCATGAGTGTATGGGTCGGATTGAGCCTTTATTAGTTAAATATACAGTTATAATAAATAGATTCAAAAAAAATTTCAAAAGAAAAAAGAGTAATTTCAAATAACTAAAGCATAAGTTATATTATTTTTAAACTATTAGATTCCCTTCTATCGAATCTAAAACGAATCTAATATTGATTTTACACATTTGTTAACTATTTTACTAAAAATATCATACAATCAATTAAAAATCTTAAAACAAGTTATCATTAAAAACGACAATGACGAAAACCGAATTTGTATCACGAAATATTCTCAATATTAGACGAACGAGAGAGAAAATAAAAATCTGAATACACTAAAAATATCTTAAACATGTAACACAATCTTTATACACATATATAATTTATTTAATTATTTAATAAATTAAGCCCACCAAAATATTTAAATATATTTTACGTTTGTATTATTTAAGTTTAAGTTTAATTTGATTTGATTTTTTATGAATTAAAACTTGTTCACAAGATTCACAATATAGGAAATAAAAAAAAAAATTTTCGTATTTTTTTTTAATAATAGATGAGAAAGAATTACAAAATAATTTTTATTATATTTTTTGTGTATAAATATCGATTTTTTTATTTAGTTACTCATCAGACGCAGTTCAATCATCTTGGATTACATAACAATCAAACAAATCAGTTCAAACAAAACAAATATTATCAAAATGAAATTCTTTGTAAGGATACGCCAATTTTTTTTTTCAAAATTTCATAATATCCCCTAATATTATTGCTATCATCTAATAATTTTAATATTATTATCTCTTTAGATTGTATTATGTGCTTGTATTGCTATTGCTGCTGCACGTGCTCCAGCATCACCTTTATCATCAAGAGTAGCTGCTGCTGCTGCCGCTTCAAATGACGATGATGGCGGCATTTTATCAAAATCATTTGATTTAAATGAAGATGGTTCATACGGTTGGGAATTTGAAACTGCAAATGGTATTTCACAATCAGAAAATGGTGTTGGTGGACAATATGCTAAAGGTGCTGCTGAATGGACGAGCCCTGAAGGTGAACACATCGTTTTACAATATACTGCTGATGAAAATGGTTATCAACCATCTGGATCTCATGTACCACAAATCCCAGAATATATTACACGTGCATTAGAATGGATCAGAACTCATCCATCAGCTGAACAATAAATTCTTTGATGAATTTATTTTTATTATAAAATTAATGAATTATAGAACTATACTTCCACAAAAAAAAAAAAAAAACATATTTTATAAGATTAGATAAATAAGTTTAACTAATAGCTGTAAATAATGTGTGTGTGCAACTTATATAAATAACAAAAAAAAAAAAACAAATTGAAACCAACAGCCAGAAAATAAATTATTTATTTTATATACTATACGTACATAAAGAAAATTAATAATTTTTTTATTTATAAATATATATTTTTAAAATTTTAGAACTGATTTTAGGGGGACAAAGGGTGTAATAATACAAAAAAGTATTCAACTCTCATATTAGTTGTGTAGCTTTATAAAAATTTAGGGGTTCAAACAATTTAAATCCAGGATATAAGTTCTAATATAATAACTGGATAGCACCGTGTTTAGAGTGTCGGAGATCCAGTTTCAAATCCAAGTGGAAAAACTTTAATAAAAACATATTAATATAAAAATATAAAAAAAAAAACTTAATTGAAAAATATAACTCGAAGATACAGAATTATCTTATAATCCAAATAAAAAATTATTACAATAAATATAACAAATCATGTCATCGATTAAATATCAAGATACAGTTGTATGTGGAATTAATTAAATTCAATTATTAAAATGAAAATATAATATCTATTTCCCCCCTGTTCCAAGATGTACCTATCTTATAAACAGGCTTATTAGTCTAACATTTGAACATCATGGATGCATTTAGTTAATTTAACAATTACAATTTATTTAAGATACACTTAAGTAATTCTTACAGCATTTCATTACTAAAAATCAGTATGACTTAAATAATATATAATATTTAAAAATAATATATAAGGGAATAAATTAAATTAAATTAAAATACGTATTATAAATGTGGGGCTCAGAACCAAAGTGGCCTAACAAAAAAACAATTTATTTTTTTGAATAAATCGTGTAAGAATTAAGCCTAAGCCATTAATTGAGTTTTTTGTTTTTGGGTTAGGCCACTTTGGATCAAAGCCCTTCAAATATGAAAATTAGCTTCAAATGATAAGTTGTCCGTATTATGTCTAGAATAAAATAGTTCTAAGTTGTTTCTTATATTTTATTTTAAGTTTAAACCCAAAAACAATTTACTTAATTCCTGAAATTAGTTTTAATTCTTTAGTCTAAGTCCAAGAACCAGAGTGTTTTAATCAAACAATCCAGCAAAAACTACCAAAACCAAGATTCATTAAACGATTGTTTTCTATTTTTAATGATGGGTCAATAAATACGCCCTATTAATTTTATAAAACTATTGTAATTCTTGAATATTCAAATAAAAACTTTATATAAGATATATATATATATATAATATTACTATTATGTCAAAAAGCTCTTAAAATTAAAATTTATTGCGCAATTAATTATAATTTTTTTAACGCTTTGATTATTTCCAAAAAAAAAAAAAAACAATAACACAAAAAACCCGAAACTTTATTTTAGTTCACAAGCTCTTTGGGGTTTTTTGAAACTTGTTAATAATTTAATACTAGATTCGATAATTTAAGAACTTAAACTAATAAATCTATAAAATCAATTTCAACAAGGGCATAAAATTTTTTTTATTACTTTTTAAGTTTTTAACTGTTAAAAGAGCAAAGGCTTTTAGATTTCATCATTTACAATTTATTATATATATACGTTTTAGTGAAAAATTCTTATAGAACAATTAAAATAAAATGTATTGCAATTAATATTAGAAAACATTGTATACTTCAACAGCTGGGTGGCACAGTGGTTGAGTGCCGACCTTTCATGCGGAAGGGCCCGGGTTCGAATTCTAGTGAAAGTGAAAAAAAAACTTTTCTGGTTTTCGACTCGACTCAGCTACCATTCGCCATTGGGTTCAAATTAATGGCATAATAAATAATTAATAATTATAAATCTTTAATAAAAAATACTTTAATATAAAAATATAAACAAATGCAAAATATAAACAAATAATTTAATTAAATAATATAACTCGCAGATATAGAATACCATATAAGTAAAATATAAAATATTACAATATAAACAAAAAATAGAATTGTAAATATTGAAAATCTAAGACGTTTCTACATGTTATAAGGCCTAGTACTATCTCATGTTTAAATTGTATGTGGAATTCAATAAGACCAATTCTAATAACACGAATATAATATGACCCCCTGTTCCAACATGTACCTATGGTATAGACAGGCTTATTAGCCTAACAGTTGAACAGTTAGCGCTTAAAAAAAAAAAAAAAAAAAAAAAAAAAAAAATACACAATATACTTATATTTTTAAAAAAAATCAACAAATGTTATTCAAACAATTATTACAGAATATTATTTTGGGGTTCCCCATCTCCCAAAAGTGATAAAAATATAAATATTCAATTCATTTATATAATCAACAATCCAATTCAAAAATTTCAAAAATCCAAACCTGGAATTTCTTCCATGTCTCCATGCTCGTAACCATCCTCGATTTAAAGGAACTAAAAAGGGTCGTGGTGTGTTAAAGTCGTACTCTGGCTTTCAAGCTTTCACTGTTCCTTGTAAAAAAACTGAAAAAAAATTTAAGTTCAAAAATATGTATGGTAGCCAAATATTTAACATACTTAATTATTTTCTATTTTATCTTCCATCCAAATTCTGATTATTAAAAACGAGTTCAAAAATTGGTATATGGAAGTTATTCAACGGAGAGAATAATATTAGTATTTCAGTTAACCTTAAATAGCGATTTTTCAAAAAAAATTCAAAACTGCTGGCTTTTGAAATAGCAATATTTCTGATGAGATCTAAGCGCGCAATCTTTTTACAAATTGTTTTAAATTTAAAATACTAAAATTGCTTTAAATTATAATCTTCCAGCGTTCTATTTAAGTTTCCCTGTTTCAGTAATAAAATTTTCCAAGGCGACTTCTCACCTTTTAATATATGGTGACATGAAGAATACAGAAGTAGTAAATTTTTCTTTTTAAAGCTTTCTAAATTATAATAAAGCCTTTCGTTTAATAACTAATAAAATAAGTGAAATTGTACTAAACCATTTGTTGCCATTTGAAAGACCGCAAGAAAATAGTAAATGTGCTTAGAGTGGCTGTAACAATAGTCTAAAAAATTTCTAAAATTGAATCTCATATTTTACCTCATTTCACGAGGTCACTTTAATAAAAATCTTATATAGTATTTTCTAGTCAAATTCAGATATTTACTGAATAGATACCGGTATTTATTAAATGCATCCAGGTTTTTTCTAAATATATTCAGATATTTACTAAGGAAATTCAAAAAAATTTTTTAATATTCAGATTTTTACTATATAGTTTCAGATTTTATTAATAATAATTCAGGATTTTGTCAAATAATTTCAGATAATTTTTTTTGAAATTCAGGGAATTTAGGGAAAATCTTAATATATTTAGTAAATACCTGAATAAATTTGGCAAATATCGCAATCTATTTGGTTAATACCTGAATTTGACCAGAAAATGCTATATATATATATATACATACTTATCTCAAATAATATTTTGTATATTTTCAATACAAAAAATATTTAATCGATAATTTAACATAATTTCGTTGAATGCATCTTACTATCTTCTTTTTATCTTAAGCTTTTTAAGAGTTAATAATTAACAAAAAAAAACAATTTAATATATATACATATGTACAAAATAACATGATATATTAGTATGTATTAGAAAAAAAAAAACTAGATCATCTATTTTTAAAACTAGATCTACTAATTAAAACTATATAATAAAACAAAAGAGTTAAAAATTTATATTAACTGGTTCAACACTAATCAAAGCATTTAAATAAAAAAATAAAATAGAAAACCATTAAAATTGACATTTTTATATTTTTGTTCATTATGTTTATGTTAAATATTTTTATTAGAATTTTTTCATTTTGTAAAACTACATTTTAATCTAATATAGTAATCTAATATAGTAATCTAGAATAAGTAGATTCCCTTTAAGATTAATGATATAAAATTAGCTATTTAAGCTTAGAAATTGAGTATTTTACTATTTAATGTAAGTATATTACTAACTATATTAATAGATTAAACAATTAACCATATTATTACTAAGATTAATATTAATAACATATTAAAACTTCTCTATTACCTAATGGTATTAGTACCACTCCCATTATATTATTGTATTTGCGTACATTCCCTCTCGTTCTAACATGCAGATACATTCTTATCAACATTAGTATGAATTTCGTCAATTGTAAAAGGTTGAAGAACTTATACAACTTATCACTTAATAAATTATATAGATTATTCAGAAGTGTCTGATTCCAAAGGAACCTCAGATTTTTTATGAAAGAAAACTTTAAACCTTCTAGAAGGCAACGGGAAAACACTATGGAATATATTTATATCTCATGCAAAATCATAATTCAAATCAAATAAGAAAACGGCCCTCAATACCCAACAAAGAGAGGGCGCTAAAAGTCCCCGAATGGGAAACTAACAACACATATTAATATTGACCTAGAATGTCTTAACTTTATTTGATTGTGGTAAACTAGTACTATATTCATGAGATACAAAGGTTAAAAATTGTTATATTAGGTATGAGAGAAACTTGATAGCCAAACTCGAACGAATGCACATCAACATAAACATAATTTGAATAAATATAATAATAATAATGAATATTAAATAATAATTCAGGAAACAACCTGATGGTGTTGGTACAATTATTTCAAGTATATAATAAAGTATTTCATCGATTTTATAATTCTTAAAACAGTTTAGGAATTCATGAACCTGTGGTTGTAAATTAAAAATTTTTTAAACAGACAATCAGCTGAATCGCTTAAGTATTACTGAATAACTATACTAAAACTGCATATAGTATATCGAACATTTATATACATATATTAAATATCATTTAACTATCACTTTTTTTAATTTTTACATTCTTTTTAAATTTAAAAACTCTATTTAAATAATTTTATATATAGTATAATAATATATAAATTTAAATTTATATATTATTATATATTGTATGATAATATATAAATTTAAATTTATATTTACCTTAAATTACCGTTTACTAGGTTCATAAATCTATGTATTAAACATTTAAAACATGATTAGCATAAAATTTGCAAAAAAAAAATTCTCACGATAATAAAAGAAAAAAAAAATAAATTATAATATTTAAACAAAAGTAAATAAATGATTCAGTGATTCTCAATCTATACGTATATATAATTATATAAATTATTATTATTATTGGGTCATTATCATTATGGCATGCTAATTTATAACTATTTAAATAATCTTCTTATTAATCTCAATTTTGATTAGTTTCATAAATTTATAAAACAAAATTTTTAAATCAAGATTTTTTAATTTAAAATTAACAATAAATTAAATTAAAAATAAAAAAAAAAAAAAAAAAATAATTATCTTAATTTTTTTTGTATATTCAGGGTGTTTCCTAATTAAGTGCACTACTATATACCACTGCATAGTACTTATGAGCATTTTTTGTATGGGCCTCTTCTAGTTTCCAAGATATGGGGGTTTAAATGAAATTTCAATATTTTTTTTCAATATAGTTTTCATAATTTTACTCTTTACTAAGTTTCTAGACTAGTTAGGTATTAGGAAACACTCTGTATATATATATTGAAAAGTAATGGGCATTAAAAATGATTATAAAGTGTTAGGAGTTAATGTTTCTTTCCTTGTTTAAAGTTTTTAGTAGAGTATTGTTAAACGATTTTGTGAAGGAAGTTATAACTATTATTTTTAAATATTTGCATACATACTTATATACTTTTAAATATATTTTATATTTTTTTAGTTTTTTTTTTCTATTTTGAATATAATTAAAAATTAAAGACAAAATCATTTATTTTAACAATTGAATCTTAAAAATTAAATTTTGATTAAATCTAAAATGTGTATTTGATAAAAAAATATAAAATATATTTATTCAAATAAATAAAGGGTTTTACCAAGCAACTAAAAGGTATTCGAAATTTAACATTAAGTAAATTAACTTAATAATAAGGAAATTCAGTTTAGGCAACCTATTTAGCCAAAACTTTTGCCACATGATTTAAAAATCAGTGCTTTCAATTTTAAAATGAAAACCTTTTAAACCAAGTTGTGGCAAATTTCTACGTATCAAAAATAAAATATACGTATAACTAAGTAGTATAAACTTTAAGACAACTTGATAAACTAACTGAGAAATAAATTATAAAATAGGGCCATTTAATAAGCAGAACTTGACAGTGTTCAGTTAAATTTTGAAGAATATATTTAAGATATCATTCTTTAGTCTTATCATGTAGTTAATTCAACAAATTTCAAAATCGTATTTCGTTTTAAATGATGTCTTGAAAACTGATGTGGGAGGTGCATGTGTTAAGGTCTTCTGTCATTTATATAATACTTATTTAAATAACTTTTAATTAACAGAAACTCGACCTGAGCTAGTTAAGATTTATGAACTATTAAAGCTTCATATCAAAGAATTGAAAATTTAAGCTGGATTTAAGGCTGGACATTATGTTAAATTTTTATAATAGTTAAATATAAATAATAGTTACTGTTAATATATTTTAATAGAATTCTATGGTTTTGTACTAAAAGCATTTGATTTAAACCAAATAGTTTTCAGTTGCTCAAAATTTTACAATGATTAGATCCCTATTGCAACAGTAACTTATCACTAATCTGACTTTTAATTATTCACTAAAAAAAATTAATTTATCAAAAAAATGTATTTATTCAACTAGGAATACAATAGGGTGGTGTAATTGGTTGATGCAATAGTGTTTCTGATACTTAGTTTAAATATAAAGGGATTAAACAAAGCATTTATGGTATAGTTAAATTCACCTATATATAAATAGTTCAATCCACTTACCTGGAAAGCAGTTAAAAGCCCTCTAACCCCCTTATATTTTCAACATGGTATACTTAAAATTTACCTACTAAATTTGATCTATTAAATTATTTCTTATATTATAAACTTGATTTTCATTTTATATAATAAACGAATTTCTTAAATAAAATCTTAAAATCATTTTAATATATTTAACTTTTAATTTCAATGAACAATAACAATCCGTATAACACTTTTTAAGCTTCAAATTATTTATTTATCGTTTTTTCTTTCTGCTTTATTTTGTTTTTTTTTTTTTAAAGTCATATGCACATTTTTGGTAATTTTTGGTGGTCCAGATTACCTGTATAATTGTATGTATAAAAATTTATGACCATATTTAAAAAAAAAAAAATACAATGGGTTCAAAAAGAAAATAATAATAAAAAAGAAAAACTACTTAAAAATTAAATCATCTGCAAAATATCATAATATTTTACTATTCAGTAACTATTTACATAAACTTAAAAATATACGTAAGAAGTGTTTACCTTTTGACTTTCCTGTATTTTAAAGTGAAATAAAAATAAATTAAATGATTTTTGAAATAGATTAAAGATTAGATCTGAAGATCTTAAGAAAATCTTACAAATATGTAAAAGAGAAATTTGGAAATATTTAATATTTCACTTCTGTCAAATTACGCTGCAGGTTTCTTTTTGACAGCACTATAGAAACGATCGTATGCATATTCGTTCAGATAAATTTTCAAAAATGGAATATTAAAATTTGTAATACTTAATAATAAAATAATAATAAATAGTTCACAAATCTGAGAGTTTATTAAAAGGTGCATTATAACCTAACAACTAAAGGTCTTATTTCTTCTAGTTTTAGAATAATCTTTCACTTGCTTCAGTTTATTTTCAAAAAACATTAATCCCACAGATCTGAATTATTGTAATATGTTGCAGGGTATATTATTTGACTGGCATTATATTTTATACCCAACTTCTTTTTCAGAGTGACGCAACTCTAAAATCTTTCTTAATATTATTTTTCGTACCTAGTTATGTCAACCACAACAAAGCATTTAAAATAAAATCCCCAACTAAACAAATTATTAAAACTTTTAATTCAAGTTAAACTAACTATTTTCTAATTCAGAATCACGCATATACAAAAAAGAGGGTTTTCACTTCTATTTAAATGGGAAACAAGTCTGGATTTGGAACAATTTTGGATTTAAATGCTATGGATTGCAATCACATCTTATTAAAACATCGAAATTCCAGTTTAGCCTCATCACAATACTAAACCGGAATTAACGTCTGCTTTACAAAAATTTTTAGATTTAAAGACTGTAGATTTTATTTCGCTTAGCGCTTTACCATCACATCTTATTAAAAAATCGAAATCTCAGTTTAGCATCATCACAATACTTTCCCTCACACCTAATATTATACATTAAAATTTAAAAATAAAATTGGCTAGGAAGCCAGTAACAGTTTTGAACTTCAATTAGCAACCAATAGAATTTTGAAAAAAAATAAGAAAACAATATCTGCGAAATTATATAGATTGCTTAGCATGTGGGCCGTGGGGTGCAAAACAAAAGAATTCTTTAACCTTCATATGAACATTTTAAAACGTTTTCATCATTTTTATTTGATTCTTTTGTTGATATTTATTTTTCTATATAAGTATTTATATATATATATAGTATAGTGTTGCGATCTCATAAATTATCACCCGTGAAATAAAAAGAAGTTATAAACCAAATTAAGTAAAATTAAAATGGGTTTACTTGATTAGTGTACCTATTCAATATAATGAAATAGATGATGGGACATTATGGCCATTGTTTATTCATTTAAATTTTTGTTGTTTAACGTTTTTCTTTTTAATTATATTTTTATTCTATTTTAGTTAATTTTTTTTTTAAAATAGTTATATTTTAGTATATAACTATTTTAGTTTTTTTTTTTTTAGTATAAATAGAATTTTTAAAAATATGAAATTATCATAAACCGTTTACATATCATAAAGATCACTTGTAACCAATTGACAAGGATTTAAATTAGAAAGTAAAACGTAAAATCATTTAAAAAAAATTTTAAAAAATGAAATATTTTGTAAGTGTTAAATAAAAAGTGTTAAAAGATATTTATTCTTAAGTTATAGATATACATAACTATTGAATCTAGATATTTATTCAAACGTTCTAGATCCTGAATAAAAAAAATTAAAAAGTGTTGATATTAAATACGTATTTAAAAAATATTAATAAAATTAATAAAGTACAAAATCAACGAGCTTGTAATAAAATTACATTGGATTAAAAATTATTAATATTAATTATTTTATAAATAAAATTATTAACAAAGGATTATTTATTTCGAAATATAATTAAAAGTGATAATATTATCATTTTATAATTAATTTAATAAATTTTTAAAAATTATATAATGCTAAAAAAAACTTAAACCGCATTGGGATTTGGTGAATTCGTTACTTGGGATTCAGTATCTTAAAATATTATTTTTATTTTGGAAGGAGATCCTTTATGGAGTCCTTGATGGATTTTATTGATTTTGTGAAAAGAAATACCAATTTACTTCCAGTAGAAATTATCTTTTAAATAATAAGATTTTGATTTCTAGATTTATAAGCAAGTAATATAATTAAAAAAGCTCGCTAAACTATGTATTAAAACTTCGTTCTTTCTTTTCCAAGAATGGATACGGAATAAAAATTTAAACAAAAGTTCTTATATAGCATCTTAAAATTTAAATTTCTTTTGTAGAAATTGCATTTTTAATGCATTTACAAAAAACAATATTCTATAACTATTAATTGACTAAGTGCTAAAAAAATTCGAGAACTACATCAATTCAATTTTCAATTACCATAATTTTGAATAACGAAAACTTCATTAAAGAGCTTGTATATGTGTATACAAAAACTTAACTTTTAATATTATTATACATATATAAAATAAAAGTAAAATTTTCTAACATATTTTCTTTAATTAAATTTTTCGATTTAAATACAAAACTAGATTGTACTTTGTGCCTTATTCGCTGTTGCTCTAGCTGCTAGACAACCAGCTGGTCGTCAACAACAACGTCAACAAGCTCGTCCAGTACAAGCTCCAAAACGTGCTCCAGCATCACCTTTATCATCAAGAGTTGCTGCTAATGTAGCTGCATCAGCTGGTGATGATGGCGGTATTTTATCAAAATCTTTTGATTTAAATCCAGACGGTTCATATGGTTGGGAATTTGAAGCTTCAAATGGTATTTCACAATCAGAAAATGGTGTTGGTGGACAATATGCTAAAGGTGCTGCTGAATGGACCAGCCCTGAAGGTGAACACATCGTTTTACAATATACTGCTGATGAAAATGGTTATCAACCATCTGGTTCACATGTACCACAAATTCCAGAATATATTGTACGTGCATTAGAATATATCAGAACACATCCAAATCCTGAATATCAAAACTATTAAAGCAATTTAAGTACTTATAATAAAATAATTTATAATATGTATAATCAAAATTTATTAGGAAATTTTGTTTTATTAAATGAAAAAATTTTAAATGAAAAAAAAAAAAACATATAAACGAAACCACTTCTTCAGTACAGTAATTATTATCAGTAACGCTTGTAATTTTTATCATTTTTTTTTTATTATTTTAAAAAATTTTAATTAGATATTTATTGCACCACTTTAAAAAAAAAAGCTTTACAAAAAACCACCAAAATCTTTGTATATACTTACATATATAAAAAAAAAAATGTATTTTTAATTTTAAAAATAAAAAAAAAAAAAAAATTAGAAAAATATAATAAAAAAATTTCAAAAAATTATTTATTATAACACGAAAATCTGTTAAAATGTTTTATTTAAAATATATATATATATATATATATATATATATATATATATATATATATATATAATTTATAATGATGTTGAACCAGTTAACTACCTATAAGTATATATCTGATGGATTAATATAAAAGATATATAATTAAACATTTTCTAGATTTATAAAATATGTTATGCTTTATTATTATTATTTAAAAAAAAAAAATGAATAATTATTTGATGAAGAGTTAAACGGAAATAAAAAAATTTTTTTGAAATGAAACTGTTCGACATTGCAAAGGTCGCTGAAAAAACAATGATTGATTGACAAATTCATAAATACAATGATTCAGTAAAGAGTAAAAGACTATTAAAAAAAAATAACTATCACGCAAATAAATATTGAAAAATTTTAAACTTTAATATAAAATTAAAAAACAGGAAGTAGATATTTTTTTATATGTTCTATAAGATAAAACTAAATTAAAAACCCGAAATATTCATTGATTAGAAAAGAACGCCAGCTAATTAAGTTTTTTTAATTTTAAATTTTGCAACTTTAAAGATTTTTTTCAGATTATTAAATTAAAAAAAAAATTAATTGTTAATTTCTACAATGAACTTCTTTAAAAAATATGATAGAACTTAAATCAAGTGTAATGCATAAATGGGCTGCAATCTAGAATCTCAAAACCTTGATAATATTTATTTAAACATATTTAAATTTTGTCTTTATTTCAAGTTAGCCATCATTGTACAGTCAGCTAATTCGGATCATTTAACTTAAAGAGATCCATAAGAATGAACTTCCGTTCTAAAAAAATAAATCAATACATATCTTACAAATACCTACCTTTTCAATTTTTCTTTTTATCCGCCATAATTCAAAATAAGTATAACCTAGTTTGCCAAATTTTCTTGCTTTTCTTTTTTAGTACAAAAATAATAATAAAAACTAGCTCAATTAATAATACCACCACATAATACCAGTACCATTTGATTTTTAAAAGAGGTTATTAACCGATTTTTTAAGTTGGAAAGCAATGAAACCTAGACATATATTGGAATCTATTTTTACTTTTGATTTAATGGAAAAACATAATAAAGTACCCTCGTTCATTATTTTTATTACTTTTATACATGCTCCCTTTCACAACTTATTTTAAGCATAATAATGCATAGGCCCAAAAAAAATGGAAATAACCCCACCCCAACTTTCCTTTTTGTGACGAAAAATGTTTCGTAAAATTAAAGAACTTTTTAAATTTTCAAACCTTTTTCAAACTTTGTTGGGGCATACTTTCACACATAATGAAGCATTATATTGGTCAGAAGTAGTTAGTAAGAACTTCAAAGTCTGTTAGTAAGTTTATGGAAATAACTTACTTAAAAAGCTTTATCCTACATTTGTAAAACTATGAACTCTTATCACGAATAACAAGTACAATTTTTTTTTTGGATTTTTTTTAAACACTGTCAGGTATCGATAACTCACAAATGTAGATGCTACAACTCTTTAACACTACTTATTTACCCTTAAATTTACAAAGAGTTTTTGTAAACACTTAACGTCACTAACTCGGACTGGTATGGCCTAATGCTTTTATCAGTAAAGTTAAAAGAAATTCGAACAATGTATCCCTAAAGTAAGGTATTTCCGTTCTAGCTATACAAATTAAGTTTAATAAATTTATATTTAAATAAAAGATTTAAAAGAAGTTTAATAATTTCTTGAGGTTTAATAATGAAATATAGTTGCTTTTATTTTAGTTTTAAAATAATTTTAGTATATTCTCTGTTACCGACTTTAAATGTTTATTTAAAAACGTAAAGAATTTTGATAACAAGATGTGAAGGAATCTGACTTTAAATAAGACAATGTGAGTTAGATTTCCTCATTTAATATCACAAATTTTAATTAAATAAAAAATAATAGTATTTTATAATATCACCTTAATGAACACTGATCAAATATAAATAATATTACATACACAATAATACAAAGTAAAGGAAATGGAAAGAACCAGGGATCTCAAAATCTAGGAATAAGGATGAAATGCTATCCCCAAAAAAAATTTTAGAAAGAAATTACTAGATTTGTTTTTCCCACCACATAATACCAGTTTTACCAAATTCTAATGTTTTTTAACTATATTCTATAATATAGGCATTCTATGATCTAATTTAATTAATACTAACTTACATAAAAAAAAAAAATAATTTTACTAGAACTTTAATTGAACCAGTTAATAAAATAGGATATCTAGTTAAGATAAATCATTAATTAAAATAAAGGTGTTTGCCCATATTAAAAATAAAATTTATTACTCTTCATAAAAGTTTTTATAGTTAATACCTGTTTTTTTGTCTTATCTTGAAATCATATACGCGCTCATTTATGATCAGTAACTAACGATTTAAATAACCTAACCATTAAAAGATCTACTTAATCATAATTCTAAAAAAAATTAATGTTTTGTTTTTAAAAAATTAATCGGTTAAAAGTTGAAAAACAAAAAAAATTTAATTAAGGACGCATTATTAATTTTTAAAATAATAAAAGTTTCTCTGTTATATCGTCTTTATTTAGCTCTTTTTGGTGCCATAACATAAAGCCATAATGACCTTATTTCGCTTTTGAATAAAAAATAAAACCATATCTTAAATTTTTTCGGTATGACTTTATTTCTCTCCATAATTCATATGGATTAATTTTCCTTTCATCGACTGATTTTAATAACCAACTCTAACAGCTATCTTAAATTTATAAGGGAAACCCCCTGTAATTTTCAAAAATCGCCTGTAATTTATAATCACTGCTAATTTATAACTATCTATATATAGATATCAATTTTAGATATTTATATATCTTATATATCTCTAATTCATAAATTTTAAGAAAACGGTTTGCCTTTATTGCCTATGTTTTTATTTCAATGTCCCCTTTTTTTATTATTTACTAAATAGAACCATTAAATAAGAATCTTTACAGTGATGTTATGTTCAATTTAAATATAAAAACTTTTAAGTTTGTTTATTTTAGAGATGACGAAGATAGACTCTGCAACATAGTAATAAAATAACTAATCTAATAAAAAGTAGAGTTCCGGTATGTAATGTTATAATAAGAATATTTAAAATAAATATTTCTGAGTGCAAAGTTTGGGCTTTTTTAAGCAAATGGATTACTTAATTGGTAGTGTTTTTTTTAATTTATGCTTTAATCCCTTGAAAATAACGAAAACATAACTTAGAACAGAAAATTAATATAAAAATATTTTTATTAATAGTTTTTGCATAAATTTAGGCGAATAAAATTTGAAAACATTTAATACCAAAAATGTATTCCAAAAGATTTTGAGTAAACATTGTAAATTATTTATACTGGATAATTATAGTTTGTAAAGTTAATTATTTAGAAAATAGTATTTTTTTTTTCCAAACAAATTCAGACACAAAAGAGACACAAACTATAGGATGTTTTGTATGGAACAAACGAAAATATTAAATTGTATTATCATGTAAAACGATTTTCAATGTTTGCTCTCATTTATTAGCTTTTTTTTTAAACATATTTAACAATTTGTTTATTTATTTTTAAACTTTTAAACAGGAAACCTCAAAATCGGAACACTTTGAAGTTTTGAATAATTAAGTTTATATTGATTGTTATAAGCAAAAAAGTAGGTTCACAAATATTTAGTAATTCAATTAAATTTCAAACAACTTTTTTTAATTTTTATAAACTCCTGGGATTAGAAACCACTTTCCGTTCAATTAACTTTGTGAAACTTTTTAAAATAAAGTTTCTTGGATTAGATTAAAATTTAAAATGGTATAGTATAACTATTATACTCCAGAAATTAATTAATTAAGTAAATATTTAATATCTAAAAGATTCTTTTTTTGATTCTTACTTTCTTTCACCTTAGTAATTGTTTAAATAAAAGTAATATTATTTTTTTTTTTTTAATTTTTGTAATCTACAAAAAACCATTTATTTCCATTTTTATCAAAACAAAAATAATTAAATTATAAAATTAAATAAACAAAAATAACTTATTATTTAACTGTTGGAACTGTTAGTTTTGATATTCAGGATTTGGATGTGCTCTGATATATTCTAAAGCACGTGTAATATATTCTGGAATTTGTGGTACATGTGATCCAGATGGTTGATAACCATTTTCATCAGCAGTATATTGTAAAACGATGTGTTCACCTTCAGGGCTAGTCCATTCAGCAGCACCTTTAGCATATTGTCCACCAACACCATTTTCTGATGCACTGATACCATTTGCAGTTTCATATTCCCAACCATATGAACCATCTTCATTTAAATCAAATGATTTTGATAAAATACCGCCATCATCATCGTTTGAAGCAGCTGCACTAGCAGCAACTCTTGATGATAAAGGTGATGCTGGACCACGAGCAGCAGCAATAGCAATACAAGCACATAATACAATCTAAAGCAGGAAGATAATATTAAAATTTTTGTGATAATATATTAAGTACCATAATTATTTGAAATTGATAGATTATTAATAAGTGAACGTCCAACAACAATAGCTATAAATGTATTTACATAATGCAACCTTATATTATAAAACGTTTATGCTCTTTGTATTTGGTTATTTAAAATGGAAACCAGAAGAAAACTACTTTTCCGCACAAGATTTTAATAATTTGTAATAATAACTGTAATTTTGTATAAAATGACGAAAATCAACAAATAAAATAATTAATTTTAACTTATTAGGTCGATAATAGGATTAGAATATTATTTTAAAATTTGCATTACAATCAGTACTTAATGACTACATTCGTATAGTACCATATTGTGATTTAAATTATTCATTTTAATTTTTAATCCATGGTTGATCCAAACACAAAATTCTTCATTTTGAATTGATCATAAATGAAAAATCGCAACTAAATTTGAAATATCCAATAAAGAAGTTTGAACTTATTTAACACTTATAATTATCACACTAATTATTATTTATAATACAGAATCACTGTAGAATAAGTAAAATTACAATATGTAAATTATTTTAAATTTGTAAATTATAAATTTTTAAAAAAATGAATAGAACACTTATCACTTATAAAGTTTTCTTACAAATAATTTCATGATGAATTTAAGTTTTTTTATCCGTTATTCCAAGAGGACCAAGAGTACCAATTCTATTAGATTATCGAAAATTAATAATAACATTTTGTCAAGTAATCATACCTTATATACTTTTTTTTTTGAATAGATAGTTATGTATTTTTGTTTATTTTTTTTATTCTTCTTTTGTATCTACTAGTTTTATTTCAATAAATATTTTCTCAACGTATACGAATACAATACTTTGTTAGTAAAAATGTTGCAAAGCATGAATTCATTGAAATTTTTATTAAACTTTTATTTAAATAACATATTTGTTATGATTTACCTACGATACATATAATTTTGATTTTAGAAAAACTGAAATAAAACTTGATTAAAAAGAATGGAAAATTAAAAAAAAAAAACTGATCAATGTTTGTGATGAATGTTTTAACAAACAGGCATTTCATTTCCTATAACTATTGTTAAAACTAGTATTCTTGTGAATTTTTACACTTAATAATTCTCAAATCAAAATTTTTATTATATTTTATTGATTACATATTTCATTTTTTATTATGATGTATGTCCATTTAAAACAATTACTGGTATACCATCGGTAAGCAATAAAAATTTATAACATCATGCGCCTATTTTGTTTTAATATTTTTATATGTGGGAGTTTTTATTTAACTAAATTTTAAAATTGAGAACCTACATATCTGGAATTATTTGTGTATTCAGAAGATATGTTGTATTAATAAATACACAAGCTAATAATTTTATTTACTACAGTTTAAACTACAGTATACAGAGATTATAAAACTTATTAAAGATCCATGTTTATTGGTCTTTATTGAAATCTATAAACTATTTATCGCTAATTAGGTTCAGAAGCTTACATTTTCTAATGTCCCCCTTATCAATAAGTTTGTCTTAAACTTTAATTGGAAAATAATTCACAGTTTTTCAAATAAATTCGAAAAGTCTCGGGTTAAAATCCTCTAACTAGATTGACTAAAGAATATACTAAAAATTAGAAAGAGAATGTTCGATTGAAAGAAGGACTGCTCCAAATTTTTTTTAAGTGAAAAGATATGATTTTAACATGAAAGTCCACAATTTATTTGTAGATTGCTTAAAAAAAATTTTAAGAATATGCTAAATCTTCTGTTAAATGTACCTTATGTAAAAAAATTTTATAATAAAATTTCTAGAAGATAATTTTCTCAATTATTGGGTATTATTTAACCGAAAATTCATTTAAATATGCGATTATAATTATTTGACTAAAAGCTCATTGGTTAGAGTGGCGGCTTTTCACTCTAAAAGTTTCGGGTAATAGTCTATATCATCGTATAAAATAAATTTAATTAGCACATTTCCTCACTTATCATATTGAATGTTGTAGGGACTGTACATAAACAAATAAATAAATAAATAAAATAAATGCGACCTTTTAACAAGCAATATGTTGATTATAAAATATTGATTTTTTATTTTATTTCCTGAATAAGTATAACACTTTTTTTTGAATATAACTGTCATAAATTGCAACCATTTTCAACGGTTCAATTTAATTTGTTTTACTGTTAGCTCTGGTAAAAGAAATGTAATAATTAACTAATATTTTCTTTTTATGTATGTATTTTCGAAGTTTATTGAACTTACCTTAAATTTGCAAATATGAATAAAATATATGAATATAACATGAACTTACCTTAAATTTGTAAAACAAAAAATTTCCTTAATCCCCTTACTTTTTTCGTTTCTCTCATCTTCATTTTCTTTTGGGAGAACTATCTTGGAGTTTATTTACACTTAAATACAAATATACTTACATCATATAAAATAAATTTAAATTCATTCACTTTCTTTTTAATTTAAATTGCCCTATTAATAATATTTATCTGACCGATAGCTCAGTGGTAAAGTGGCGGCTTTTCAATCGAAAAGTCTCGGGTTCAAACCCTGGTCGGATCATATCTAATAAAAAAATATTGTGAATAATTTAATAATAAGTCCAAATGTCAAATCGGCAAAGGATTAATGTTATCAGGCAATATTTACTATTGTCTGGTACTACAAATAAATAAATAAATAATATTTAAAAAAACACAATATTGAAAACTATAATTTTCATTTTAATAAGAATTAAAAGAAATCATATATATATATATACATATATCTATTTAAATTTCAATTTCTGGATTTAAATTTTAAAAAAATTTGATACATTAAAAACTAAATATACTTTTATATTAAATTTAAAATAAAGAGAACTTTGAAATTAATATATTAACAAAATAATAACAAAATACAAAATTATAAATACAAAATAAATACTAAATATAAACTAAATACAAAATAATATTTTAGCAATATAAATTAAATTGACACCTTGACATTTGACATATTCTTATATTTTGAAATGTAATACTCCTACATTACTTCAATACAATATACATTTGAATTTTTTCTCTAAATTTTTAAATGTCACTTTACAGAACCGTTATATTTTTCGTTTTTTTTTCATTAGAAAATTTCAATTTTAATTTCAATATTTACCGATTTAATTCATCATTTTTATTTAAAATAAAATTAAGATATTAAAATTTATATTGTAAACTAAAGAATTATTATAAAATATAATATAAAAAACGATTTATTATAAGCTAATTTTAATTTTAAAGATCACACATTTAGAACAAACGGAACACGATTAATTTAGAAAAAAAACTGACCTAGTTCTGACTTAGTTCTAAATAATGTTTATTGGAAATTATATAAGAAAAATTTAAAGGTTTTCTTTAAGACTTATCCACAAGTTTTTGGTGGTTTATGAATTTTGATTATGAAGAAAACTAAATAATTAAATTAAATTTTTAAATTAATGACTAAAATAAAACATTAATAAGATTTTAAAAAAGGATTTTCACTCTCTTATTAAAAACGAATGTGAACGATTGGTTTAACATAAAGGTATCTAATGCCTTATTTGTTTTTGTCAAATACTATTTCTACATAAAATCTGTACCTAAGTGCATACATAGTGGTATACATCTTGTAAAATTTTACACTTAAATTTGATTTATTCAATTTTTATTCAGTTTTATGAATTATTTTAAATAAAATTTTTAATTTTTATCAAAATTTACCCGTATTTACCATTGGTTAGAAATAACTTTTAAATGTGGTATGTACTATTTGATCACCTTTTTTTCTCCCATTTTTGTATTCCATTTGTAGATCTATTTTCGATTTTATTAACCCTTGTCAAATCTGTTTCATGTTAACTATAGTGTAAAATTTAGAAACATTCACACTTAAACATTAAAATTTATATTACATATACGATTTAATTAAAGCATTTTTGAGATTTTTATATTAATACTAGAAGTTATCTTTTATTTTTAATTTCAATTTCTGTTTAAAAAATCTGTAAAATTCAAAATAAATAAAACTGCAAAAAAATTGTGTTAAAAAAACTAAAAAGAAAACATATTTAAAATTCAAACAATTTGACACTCGAGATTTAACACAACTTTACAAATATTTTTGTTTTTGCTATTTGTATGCATTTATTTTATTCTTTTATTTGAATTTTATTATACATTTATACTCATGGACTATAATACATTTTATTATACATTTATACTCAATTCGTAAATGGTACCAACTGGTACTTACAATCCTCCTCCTCCTTGGCACTACGGCCCATAGTGAGCCTTCGCCTCCCTAATTATCTGCTTCCAATTATTTCTGTCTACGGCATTCGTTCTCCAATTGTGTATTTGTAGCTCGTTTACAATTTCATGAAAATTATCTTTCCATCTAACTCTTGGTCTGCCAACTGGTCTTTTTCCAACTGGATTACCATAGAAGATTCTGGATACGGACCTGTCGTTTGGCATTCTGGAAATATGACCTGCCCATCTTAATTTTTGTATTTTAATATACGAACTTAATTGTAAATCTTTAAAGTGTTGTATGCATTCTTCATTCGTTCGAAGTCGAAGCGATCCTTCTGACGTTCTGACAGGACCCAGAATTCTTCGGAGAATCTTGCGCTCAAAAATATCTAATTTTTCTTCTTCATTTTTTCTAAGGCTCCAAGTTTCACATCCATACGATACCACTGGTCTTATCAAAGTTTTATACAGTTTTATTTTTGTTTTCCTTGTGATATAGTTTGATTTAAAGAGGTTTAGCATGGAGAAATAACATTTATTTCCAGATTTCAGTCTTTCGTCTATTTCTGCATTATTTGAGCCTTCTATGTCAACTACTGATCCTAAATATTTGAAATCTTTAACACTTTCAAATTCCATATCTCCCACAGCAATTGTTTGTGTATGTGGTTGATTTCTTGCTGTTATTTGAGTTTTAAGGTACTTTGTTTTCTCTGCATTGACTTTCAAACCAAATTGGGCAGCTTTTTCTTGTAATTTTATAAAGTTTTCTTTTACAACATTTATGTTTCTGCCTATCAGGTCGAGGTCATCAGCGTAGCCTAGAATTTGTGATGATTTACACCAAAGTGTTTGTTTTGTTTCAATCTCTGATGCACGGATAATTTTTTCAAGTGCCAGATTAAATAACATTGGCGCTAGCCGATCTCCCTGTCTCACTCCTGTTTTTGTTTCGAACGGTTCAGAGAGGTCACCTTGAATGCGGACACAATTTTTACTGTTTTCAGTGGTCATTTTTGCCAGGTTGACCAGTTTCTTTGGGATTCCCAGTTCCACCATTGCGTTCCATAGGGGACCTCTTTGTATGCTGTCGTACGCTTTCATAAAATCTACAAAGACGTGATGAGTGGGGATGGAAAATTCTCTACATTTTTCCATTATTTGTCTGAGACTAAAGATTTGATCAGTTGTAGAGCGACCAGCTACAAATCCGCTTTGATATTCGCCAATTATATCTTTATAATAGCATTCCATTTTTGTGCATAAAATGCCAGCAAGTATTTTGTATACGCTGTTTAATAGTGATATTCCCCTGTAATTATTGCATACCATTTTATCACCCTTTTTGTGTATCGGCACTATGACGCCTACTGTCCAATCATCCGGCATCCTTTCCTGCCTCCATATCATTAATATTAAATGATGAATACGTCGGGCCATTCCCGCACCCCCACCTTTAATCATTTCTGATACAATACCATCTTTACCGGGCGTTTTATTGTTTTTCAATAAATTAATTTCTTTTTCTACTTCACCTAAAGTAGGTTCGTTAATATACGGTTCAGCCGTAAGAAAAACCTGATTGGTACATATATCGGTGTTACGCTCATTTAATAAATCGTCAAAATATGCTGCCCATCTTTTCAAAATTTCATTTTTTCCCTGTAGAATATCCCCATTTTCGCTTTTGCAACATATAAGTCTTGGCTGGAAGCCTTTCTTTACTTTGTTGACTTCCTTATAAAATTTCCTGCATGCGTTGAGCTCATTTGATTGTTCGATTTGTTGCATTTTTCTATCAAAGCATTCTCTTTTTTTTTTTCTATTTATCTTTGTAGATATTTGTCTTTTTTGCTTGTATATTCTATTGTTCGTTCTTGTATTGCATTGTAGCATTTTTTCCCTAGCGGCATTTTTTTCTTGTAGAGCGGCTTCACATTCGTTGTCCCACCAGTCATCACTACTTCTTGTTGCTCTACGTGCTTGTCCGAGAATTGTTTGACCAGCACTAGACAAAGTTTCCTTGATAGTACTCCACTCTTCTTCTATGTTTTCTACCGCTCTTATTTCATTTAATTTATTACTTACGTGACTTTCGAAATTTTCCTTAGTAGTAATGTTATTCAATTTTTCAACATTCCATTTTACCGTTCTATTACCTCTTTCATTTTTGATATTGGCAATACGCGCTCTGTACTTTGCCTTTACCAGAAAGTGATCTGAGTCCGATGCTGCACCCTTAAACGTTCTGACGTCCAGCATATTACCAAAGTGCCTACCATCAATTAGAATATGGTCTATTTGGGATGTATATCTTCCACCCGGAGCTAGCCAAGTAGCTTTATGTATATTTTTGTGCTCAAAGTACGTACTGCTCACTACCATATTTCTCGCTTGTGCAAAATCTATAACTCTGCATCCGTTATTGTTACTAATATCATGTAGGCTGTGTTTCCCAATTGTTGGTTTATATACTTCTTCCCTGCCAATCTGAGCGTTAAGGTCACCTAGTATAATTTTAATGTCATTTTTCGGTAATTTGTCTATTACATTATTTAATTGATTGTAAAATATATCCTTTTCTTCATCATCCTTCTCCTCTGTTGGGGCGTGTACACATACAAAGGATATATTAAAAAATTTCCCCCTGATTCTGATGCTACATAATTTCATGCTTATTAGTTCATATGAGATAACATTTACTTTTTTGTTAACTATAAATGCAGTTCCGAATAACCGCTTTCCGTCTTGATTACCGCTAGAGTATATCGTAAATGATTCTGAGTTAAATACTTCATTACCATTCCATTTTGTTTCTTGAACTGCTAAAATATCGATTTTGTATTTAGAGCACTCTTGTATCAAACTTTTTAGGGCACCTGCTTTGTATAATGTGCGCTGATTCCACGTTCCGATGTTCAAATCATAGTCCTTATTTCTTGCTTTAGGTCGTTTACCATAGTTTCCATCTTTAATCCGAGGCATTTTGTAGGGTTTCGTAACAAACTTGTTTTTTTGCGGGATGGGGATGTTAACCCCAAGCCCAACCCCCATCTTTGGAGGGCCATGATGATACATCTGGGTATTTAGTCCACTGTGTTGTTCTCTATGGTTATACCGCCAATACTCGGTCGCCATTGCCTCATTTGTTTTAAACGGGTTCCACCGCGTGAAGGTTGAGGTTGACACTTGGCTGAGCTAGGCTATATATTCGCATCTCAAGCCCTTGGAACGCCGGTACTTACAATACATTTGCATTTTTTTCTCTATAAATTTAAGCGTCACTTTTTCGGACCGTTATTTTTTTCTTTAAAATTCATTAGAAAATTTCAATTTTAAATTCAATATTTTCCGATTTAATTCAACATTTTGATTTAAATTAATATTAAAATATTAAAATTTATATTGTAAATTAAAGAATTATTAAAAAAAATCATTAAAAAAAACAATTTTTTTGAAGGTAATTTTAGTTTATAAAATCCCACATTTAGCACGTACCAACACCGATGAAATTTGAACCGCAACTAACTGCTTATTCTTTACTTTGTTCTAAGAAGTTTTTATTGAAAATGAATTAAGAGAAAAGTTTTGAAAGATTTTTTTAAGAGAAACTGACAAATTTTTGGCGGTTTAGGAACTATCATTTAATGAAGGAAATCGTTATAAATAAAAGAAAATTGATAAATTTTTGAATTGGCGATTAATGAAGGCTTTAAAAAAATATTCCATATTCTAAAAGGTTTTTAATTCTTTTTGTACATTAATTCACATATGGTTTTGCCTTGTCTATTTTCCATATTATTTTCAATTTTAGAAAAATATGGATATGGTTTTTCAATTCAAGATCTGCTTGATTAGCGAGTTAAAAATCGGAATATTATAAATAAATATCTATAATAATAAAAGATTATATAATATGTAATTAACTTTTATTTTGTAAGAAAAATTAAGAATCTTTTTTCATAAAAGTTTTAGAATAGAAATTAATCAAAAAGTTTTTTTACTATAACTTTTTTAATTTTTGAATTACAAAAATTAAATTGTGACATTTGGAGTAGTTTTAAAAAAGGAAAGCAATGGACAATTAAAAACTCGTTTCGATAATACCATTATTTTTTAAATAAAAACAAACTTTAAATGTAAAAATTAATAATTTTTAGTTTTAAGCTCCGATAATCTCGTTTTAAAAGGTCTGGAACATTTGTTGACAAAGTTTTAGAAACGAAATTTGCCAAGCCTTTCAGTTTTATAAATAAGTTTAAAAAACTGCATAAAAAGTTCAATCTCAATACTATAAATAATAAAAAATCAACAATAAAGGAACAATTTAATCCTAAATTGCAAATTTTCTGACAATATTATTGTTCAAAATATGTACCAATTATGATTACGTATATGTGTTTCTTATCACATCGAATTTAGTTTAGAGTAGTATTATTATCATAGTTTTAGGTATAGTTATAAGCTCAAAAAAGGTTTTTCCACTTCTCCTTGTAAATATGTAGTTATAAATATTATATCAATATCACAATTTGTAAATAATTTGTATGTAAAGAAATTATTTTCCATAACCTAAACTCCAAAAAATAATAATAATTAGTAAAGTAAGAAACACATTATATATTTGGGTAATATTTGAAATTAATCAAAATAAATTAGTTAAAATAATCTTATTTTGTTCTGAATTTATATAGACATAAAACTAAAAAAATATTTTATAGTCCATATCTTCTAAACCGATGAGAATTTTTTGCATGTTTCGACCTCTTAAATATCTACTTTACATTTGGGACCTATACTTACTAAGACAACATATTTTTGATGAATATTACAACAATATAATGGAATATGAATATAATAATTAAATATTATTGAAAAAAACTTTTTATTGAACTTGGAGTAAAAACTTAATTGATTCTTTGTGAAACTTAGAAATATATGAAAGTAAAAATAGTGCGCGTCTTCATATAAAAATTGTATAGGTATTTGAATTAGATTTTTGTAAATGTGTTACAAATTACCAAGCTAATCGGTCAAGAATCGTAAAACCATGCCAGTTTTATCTATTGTTTTGTTTCAAACTAAAGCTAACTTTTAAGTGCAAAAAAACATTGATTAATATCAAATGTTACGTAGAATAAACATTATTTTTTTTTTTTAATTTATTTTCATTAATAATGTAGGAAGAGTTCGGAGACTTTATTTCGAGAACGGAAATTTGAGAATTGTTTTTTCTCGATAGTCATTATCATAAATCCTTTTAAATTAATTCCTTTTTGTTTTTCTTTTGAAAAATTTTTATTGTGGTTAATATTGCATTGAAATTTGTGGGAACTTAATTTTTGTAAACGGAGTTCAAATTTATTTTAAACTCAAACACGACTTACATAATATTTTTTAGGATTACAAAAATTTTGCTCCTTTAATAAACCTATATTTATATAAAATCTTTCTTGAGTAAGTTTATCTTACTCTTATGAACCTTATTATATCAAAAAATAATATAATTAAATATTTAATATCTGGTAGATTTATTTTTTGATTCTTACTTTATTTAACCTTAGTGATTGTTTAAATAAAATTAATATAATTTTTTTTAATTTTTGTAATCTACAAAAAATCTTTTATTTTCATTTTTATCAAAACAAAAATAATTAAATTATAAAATTAAATAAACAAAAATAACTTATTATTTAACTGTTGGAACTGTTTTAATAGTTTTGATATTCAGGATTTGGATGTGTTCGAATATATTCTAAAGCACGTGTAATATATTCTGGAATTTGTGGTACATGTGATCCAGATGGTTGATAACCATTTTCATCAGCAGTATATTGTAAAACAATATGTTCACCTTCAGGACTTGTCCATTCGGCAGCACCTTTAGCATATTGTCCACCAACACCATTTTCTGATGCGCTGATACCATTCGCAGCTTCAAATTCCCAACCGTATGAACCATCTGGATTTAAATCAAATGATTTTGATAAAATACCGCCATCATCATCGTTTGAGGCAGCTGCACTAGCAGCAACTCTTGATGATAAAGGTGATGCTGGACCACGAGCAGCAGCAATAGCAATACAAGCACATAATACAATCTAAAGCGGGAAGATAATATTAAAATTTTTGTGATAATATATTACCATAATTATTTGAAATTGATAGATTATTAATAAGTGAATGTCCAACAACAATAGCTATAAATGTATTTACATAATGCAACCTTATATTATAAAACTTTTATGCTCTTTGTATTTGGTTATTTAAAATGGAAACTCCAATCAGAAGAAGACCACTTTTCCGCACAAGATTTTAATGTTTTGTAATAATAACGGACCATTTTCTATAAAATGCCGAAAGTCACCAAATAAAATAATTAATTTTAACTTATAAGTCGATAATATGATTAGAATATTATTTTAAAATTTGCATTACAATCAGTACTTAATGACTACATTCGTATAGTACCATATTGTGATTTAAATTATTCATTTTAATTTTTAATCCATGGTTGATCTAAAAACAAAATTCTTCATTTTGAATTAATCATAAATGAAAAATCAAAACTAAATTTGAAATATCCAATAAAGAAGTTTGAACTTATTTAACACTTATAATTAGCACACTAATTATTATTTATAATACAGAATCATTATATTTAATGTACGGTTTACAATATGTAAATTATTTTAAATTTTTAAATTATAAAATTTAAAATAAATAAATAGAACACTTATCACTTATAAAGTTTTCTTACAAATAATTTCATGATGAATTTAAGTTTTTTTTATCCGTTATTCCAAGAGGACCAAGAGTACCAATTCTATTAGATTATCAAAAATTAATAATAGTATTTCAAGAAGTAATCATACCTTATATACTTTTTTTGAATGGATAGTTTTGTATTTTTTTTTATTTTTTTTTACTCTTCTTTTGTATCTACTAGTTTTATTGCAATAAATATTTTCTCAATGTATACGAATACAATACTTTGTTAGTAAAAATTTTGCAAAGCATTCAAATTTAAACTTTTGACTAAAGTTTTGATTGAAGTTTTGTTTGAATAACATTTACGGTTTATTTACGAAACATAATAATTTTGATGATATATAAAAAATTAAATAAAACTTGATTGAGAAAGAATGGAAAATTAAAAAAATCTGAATGTTTGTGATGAATCTTATAACAAACAAACAGGCATTTCATTTCCTATAACTATTATTAAAACTGGTATTCTTGTGAATTTTTGCACTTAATAATTCTCAAATCTTATAAAAATATCTCCAAAAAATTTATTATATTTTATTGATTACATTCTTTAGTTTTTGTGATTAATTGTAAAATAAGTTTTTAATATTTATTTTTAAATATCCAGTTAAAATAACAATTTAAACCGTTTTAATTGTTTAACTGTGGGAGTTTAAATTAAACTAGGGTTTAGTATTGTAGAAGTTCTATAATTAAAATAACTAATATACGTATTTAGAATTATTTATATATTCAAAAATTATATACTTATTTTTTTCATAAACTATACTATATATAAGGAAGATTTCAATATAATTTTCGTTAAATTAGTAAACATTTCAAATAGAATCTGAAATTTACGATTTTGGAAATTGTCATAGTTTACAATCATTTCCAAAGTATTTAATTTAAGTAGCAATAACTGCCCTGGCAAAATAAATATAATAAATAAATAACTAATATTTTCTTTTTATGTACGAATTTTTTTAATATAAAAAAAATAAAATATATAATATTATAATTAATTATGCACTTACCATAAGTCTGTAAAAAAGTTTTCTTGATCACCTAACTTTTTTCATTTCTTTCGTTTTTTATTCCTTTTGTGGGACTATCTTGGATTTTATTTACACTTAGATACAAATATGGATCATATAAAATACAATTAAAAACATTCCCTTTTTCTTAAATTTAAATTGCCCATATATTATTAAAATAAAACATTATATTAAAAACTAATTTTCATTTTAAAAAAAATTAAAAGAAATTCTATAAATATACAAATATATTTAAATATAAGTATACACTATATAAATTTTAATTTCTGGATTTAAATATTAAAAAAATTATAAATAGGTATTAATTAAAAATAATACATATATATATATATATATTAAAATTTAATGTAAATAAAACCAACCGCGGTAAAATTAACTTTGAAATAAAATATTAAGAAAATATACCTAATAATAAATACAAATATACTAAATATGCAAATAACACAAATTAAATTGACACGTTGACATTTGACACATATAAGGATATTACATAAGGATATTTTGACATGCTAAATTCACTTTAATACAATACATTTGTATTTGTTTTTCTTTGAATTTTTAGGTGTCACATTACGGGACCGTTTATATTTTTTGTTCTTTGTTTATTAAAAATTTTAATTTTAATTTCAATATTTACCAATTCAAATCATCATTTTTATTTAAAATAAAATTAAAATATTTAAAATTTATATTGTTAATTAACGAATTATTATAAAAAATTCAAAAAAAAAACCATTTATTATAAGCTTATAATATAAGGTTTTAAATAATTTTTTTATAGCTTATTTAAGAGAAATTGAATGAAATCCTTCCACAGTAATTGTCAGATTTTAGGCGGTTTATTTAGGAATTTTTATTTTAAAGAAAATAATTTTAATTAAATTTTTCAATAAATGACTAATGAAATAAGGAATTAAAAAAAAATTTTTCCAAGTTCTAAAAGAATTTTTATTCTCTTATTAACAACGAATGTGCACTTTTAGTTTAACATACCTTTAATGCCGGCCGTATTTGTTTTTGTCAAATACCATTTTTACTTCAAACATTGTACTTAAGTACATACATAGTGGAATTTTTGTAAAATTTTACACTTAAATTTGATTTATTTATTTTTTTATCAGTTTTATTAGTACTTTTTAAATGAAAATTTTAAATTTTATCAAAATTTGCCGGTATTTCATTGGTTAGAAATAACTTTTAAATGTGGTATGTATTATTTAATCACCTTTTTTATCCTATTTTTGTATCCCATTTGTGAGTCTATCTTCGATTTTATTAACACTTGTCAAATCTGTATCATGTTAACTACACTTTGAAATTTAAAAATATTAACAATTATATAAACATTAAAATTGATTTTGCATATATATTTAATTTAAATATTATTGAAAACAGATTTTTATTTTAATACTAGAAGTTATCTTATATACCTATATAATTTTTTTAATTTCAATATCTGTTTAAAAAATCTGTACAACTCAAAATAAATAAAACTGCAATGTTAAAAAAACTAAAAAGAAAACCTATTTAATATTCAAAAAATTCGATACTCGACATTTAACACATCTTTACAAATAATTTTGTTTTTGTTTTATATGCATTTCTTTTTTTTTTTTATTTGAATTTTATTATACATTCATTGGACTCATGTAGACTACTTTGTACAAAATTCATTTCAATTCGTAAATGGTACTGCCTGGTACTAACAACACATTTGCAATCTTTTCTCTTTCAATTTTAAGCGTCACTTTTTTGGACCGTTATTTTTTTCTTAGTAAGTCATTAGAAAATTTCGATTTTTATTTCAATATTTACTGATTTAATTCAACATTTTGATTTAAAATAAAATTAAAATATTAAAATTTATATTATAAAGTAAAGAATTATTAAAAAAAATCATTAAAAAAAACAATTTTTTTGAAGGTAATTTTAGTTTATAAAATCCCACATTTAGCACGTACCAACACCGATGAAATTAGAACCGCAACTAACTGCCTATTCATTTCTTTGTTCCTAAATAGTTTTTATTGGAAATGAATTAAGAGAGAAGTTTTGAAGGATTTTTTAAGAGTAATTGATAGATTTTTGGCGGTTTAGGAACTATCATTTAATGAAGGAAATCGAAGGGAAATAAGGAAATATTAAAGAAAATTGATAAATTTTTTAATTAAACGATTAATAAGGAATTAAAATTTTTTTTCCATATTCTAAATGGCTTTTTATTATTATTTTGAAAATTAATATATGCTTTTCTCTTTTTAAAAGCCTTTTTTGTTTCCATTTGTGTTCCATTTCCATATTAAAAAAAAAATTTTAATTTTAATTTGCAGGTCAAGAGAGTTCTTTAAGAATGTGCTTTATTAAACAGTTTTAAATCGAAATATTTAAATGCATACCCTAAGTAACAGACTATAAGCTATTTAATTAGCTTTTTAAAGAAATAAGGAAACTAAAATTTAAGTAATGTTTTTGATTTTATTTTGTAAAACAGTTGACAATGTAATGAATATTATGAATATAACGATATTCTAAAATCTGAATACTAAGACTTTAAAATATCAGAGAAAATGTTTTTAAAAGAACTGATTTTGAAAAATATATTGATCCTTTTTCATGAATATGTTCTTTATTATATTTTCAATTACTGGATATATCATAACTGAATTTAGATTAAATTTCTTTTGATTCTTGCCATTGGCAAATCAACTATTTAAACGTTACCTAAATAAAACTTTTCCTAATTAATTTTATAACAGATGCCATTAATTTTATAACTATTAAATCCCTTATTTCTGTATTCATATTGCAGAAATTATAAATTCCAATCTTGTTTAATAGTTTGCATCTTAAATTATAGTTTATATTATTAATTTCTTTTTTTAAATTAATAACCATTAATAACGTGAAAGAATTTCAAGATTTCATTTCAAGAATAAAAATTCGAGAATCGTTTGTTAATTTTTTTAAATTTAAGAAATTTTTGTATCGATTCTCGATAATACTTCTTGCATTATAAAATTTTCCTCCTTAATATACCTACCACTACCTTGAATTTAATAAAATCTTTCTTGGGTAAGTTTATCTTACCCATATGAATAATACTATACCAGAAAATAATATAATTAAATATTATGCATCTGATAGATTAATTTTTTGATTCTTACTTTCTTTCACTTTAGTAATTGTTCAAATAAAATTAATATTATTTTTTTAAATTTTTAATTCCCATTTTTATCAAAACACAAATAATTAAAATATAAAATTAAATAACCAAAAATAACTTATTATTCAACTGTAGGATCTGATTTAATAGTTTTGATATTCAGGATTTGGATGTGCTCTGATATATTCTAAAGCACGTGTAATATATTCTGGAATTTGTGGTACATGAGATCCAGATGGTTGATAACCATTTTCATCAGCAGTATATTGTAAAACGATATGTTCACCTTCAGGACTGGTCCATTCAGCAGCACCTTTAGCATATTGTCCACCAACACCATTTTCTGATGCACTGATACCATTTGCAGCTTCAAATTCCCAACCATATGAACCATCTTCATTTAAATCAAATGATTTAGATAAAATACCGCCATCATCATCGTTTGAGGCAACTGCATTAGCGGCAACTCTTGATGATAAAGGTGATGCTGGACCACGAGCAGCAGTAATAGCAATACAAGCACATAATACGATCTAAGGACAAGATAATATTAGAATTATTTTGATAAATTATCACCATCACTTTTTGGAAATGATTGATTATTCATGGACGTGCAACAACAACAGCTACAAAAAAATATAATATGAATGAAAAATAAAATTATATAATTTAATTGATTTGTTTAAGTACTATTTACTATGTTGATTAAATTTTCTAATTATACTAATCTATGATTACATAGATAAGTTTCAAAACTAATATGGAAGGTATCAGTTTATCGTTCTCCGACATTTACTTCCACAAAATGTTTATGTCTACACAAGACTACTTTCCCATAAGATTTTAATATTTTGTATTATACTTTAAAGGTTAATATTCTAATTTTAATAAATAAATCGTACTATTTTAAAACTTGCATTATATTTAGTTTAGCTATATTTGTAGTACAAATATAATTTGATCTAAAGACAAAACATTTCAGGTTGAATTGACTACAAATGAAAAATCAAAATTAGTTCCCAATTTCCAACAAAGAAATTCGAACTTATGATCACTTTTATTACACTACAATACAGAATCAATATAAAATAAATAAAATTACAATTTGTAAACTAATTTAAATTTTAAATTTTTAAAAAAATGAATAGAACACTTATCACTTATAAATTTTTCTTACAAATAATTTCATGATGAATTTAGTTTTTTTATCCGTTATTCCAAGAGGACCTAGAGTACCAATTCTATTAGATTATCAAAAATTAATAATAGTATTTCAACAAGTAATCATGCCTTATATACTTTTTTTTTGAACAGATAGTTATATTTTTGTTTTTTTTTTTACTCTTCTTTTGTATCTACTAGTTTTATTTCAATAAATATTTTTTCAACGTGTACAATATTTAGGTGATACAAAGTTGCACACATTAATTCATTGAAATTTAAACTTTTGATTAAACTTAAAGTTTTGATTCAATAACATTTTTGTTACGGTTTACTTAAGATATAGTTATATTACTTTTGATTATAAGTAAAATTTAAAATTTAAATAAAACCCGATCAGAAAGAATGGAAAATAAAAAACTATAATCAATGTTTGTGATGAATGTTTAAACAAACAGGCATTTCATTTCCTATAACTATTTAAAAAAAAAAAAAAAACTGGTATTCTTGTGAATTTTTGCACTAAATAATTCTCAAATCTTAACTTTAAAATATTTCATTTATTTAATTTTATTAATTACATATTTTTAAATTATATGATTAATTTTAAAACATATTTTTGTCTTCCATTTAAATATATAATATAAACTTAATATCCTGAATTTTTTAGATATCCATTTGTAAATGTGAATTTAGTTAGATTATAAATCAAAACTTAACTTAAAACTTATTATTAATTTTTATCGCATGCAAAATTCCCATATAACTTTCGTTAAATAAGTAAAACTTTTATTACTTACAAGTTCTGAAGTTTATATTTTCGGATATTCCCTTTTTTGTCAATAAATCTGTTTTAAACTGTATTTGGAAAAAAATTTACATTATAAATAATTATCAAGCAATAGTCCTAATTATCACACAATACTTAAATTGCATAAGTATAAAATTGTTGAATAAGTATAACATTTTGTAAAGTGTTAGCGTTACAACAAATTTCAACGAATTTAAATTGATTTATTGTTAGCTCTGGAAAAACAAATCTAATAACTAAATAATAATTTGATCTAAAACTATTTATTTAAAAAGTGTATAAGCACATATTATAAATAAAATATATAAAATTATTTAAAATTATTCACTTACCTTATATTTGTAAAAAATTTGTTTCTTCATCACCTTACTTGTTTTATATTCCTTTTGTGTGGTTATCTTGGATTTTATTTACACTTGAATACAAATATGCATCATATAAACTACATTTAAAATAAATTTCCACTTTTTCTTAAATTTAAATTGCCAATAATTAATTATTTAAATATAAATATATTTAATTTAAAACAATATATTTAAAGATAAAATTTTATTTTAATAAAAGAAATTGCGCAAATATATTTCTTTAAATACCTACAAGCACACACTTTTTTTTCTTTAATTTCTGGATTTTAATTTTAAAATATTATATCAAATTAAATATTTAAAACTAAATATATTTTAAATTTAAAATAAATAATTAAACGAGGATTTAATTAAAAGTTATATACAAATAATATATAAACTAATAAAAAAATATTTTATATACAAAATATACATGATATAAATTATACATTTAAATACATTTCCACTTTTTCTTAAATTTAAATTGCCCATATATTATTAAAATAAAACACAATATTGAAAAGTAATTTTCATTTTAATAAGAATTAAAAGAAATTATTAAAATATACAAATATATTTAATTATAAGCTTTAAGCATACACTATATAAATTTTAATTTCTCGATTTTAATATTAAAAAAACTTGATGTAAATAACATTAATTAAATTGACACCTTGACATTTGACAAATCTTTATATTTTTTTTTTGTTATATTTTGACATGTAATACTCCTACATTACTTCATTACAATTCACATTTGCATTTTTTCTCTAAATTTTTAAGCGTCACTTTACAGAACCGTTATATTTTTCGTTTTTTTTTCATTAGAAAATTTCAATTTTAATTTCAATATTTACCGATTTAATTCATCATTTTGATTTAAAATCAAATTAAAATATTAATATTTATATTGTAAATTAAAGAATTATTATAAAATATAATCAAAAAAACAATTTTTTATATGTTTAATTTATTTTCAAAAACTCACACATTTAGAACCAACCGAATCCGAATAAATTAGAACAAAAAATGACCATTTATGTTTTAAAAATTTTTATCCGAGATTATTTAAGAGAAATTGAAAGGATTTTTTTAAAGAGTAATTGACAAATTTAGATTTTTCGCGATTAAAGAATATGATTTTAATTAAATTTTTGAATTGACTAATGAGAAATTAAAACTGGCTTATTTGTTTTTATAACCTAATTACATAGTGGTGTTTTTGTAAAATTTTACACTTAAATTTGATTTATTTATTTTTTTATCAGTTTTATCATTTTATCAAAATTTATCGTTATTTACCATTGGTTAGAAATAACTTTTAACTGTGGTATTTAAAATTTAATCACGATTTTTTTTCCCATTTTTGTATTCCATTTGTGGATCTATTTTCGATTTTATTAACCCTTGTCAAATCTGTGTCATGTTAACTATACTGTGAAATTTAAAAACATTCACAATTATATAAACATTAAAATTTATATTGCATATATATTTAATGAAAACATTATTGAAAACAAATTTTCATTTTAATACTAGAAGTTATCTTATATTCAGAATTAAATTCAATTTCTGTTTAAAAAATCTGTACAACTCAAAATAAATAGAACTGATAAAAATTATATATTAAAAAAACTGAAAAGAAAACCTATTTAATATTCAAAAAATTCGATACTCGACATTTAACACATCCTAACAAATAATTTTGTTTTTGTTTTATATGCATTTCTTTTTTTTCTTATTTGAATTTTATTATACATTTATACTCATATTTCTTTATACAAAATTCGTTTCAATTCGTAAATGGTACCAACTGGTACTTACAATACATTTGCATTTTTTTCTCTATAAATTTAAGCGTCACTTCACAGAACCGTTATATTTTTTCTTCTTTGTTCATTAGAAAATATCAATTTTAATTTCAATATTTACCGATTTAATTCATCATTTTGATTTAAAATAAAATTAAAATATTAAAATTTATATTGTAAATTAAAGAATTATTATAAAATTTAATTAAAAAAACAATTTTTTATATGCTTAATTTATTTTCAAAAACTCACACATTTAGAACCAACCGAACCCGAATAAATTAGAACAAAAAATGACCACTTATGTTCTAAAAATTTTTATCCGAGATTATTTAAGAGAAATTGAAAGGATTTTTTTAAAGAGTAATTGACAAATTTAAATTTTTGGCGGTTAAAGAATATGATTTTAATTAAATTTTTGAATTGACTAATGAGAAATTAAAACAGGCTTATTAATTTTGTCAAATATTATTTTTAAAACCAAACTTTGTACCTAATTACATAGTGGTGTTCTTGTAAAATTTTACACTTAAATTTTCACTTCCATATTAAGTTTTTTTATCACTTTTATCAATTGGTTTAAAATAAAAATTTTAGTTTTTATTAAAATTTACCCGTATTTGCCATTGGTCAGAAATAACTTTTAATTGTGGTGGATATTATTAAATCACCATTTTTCTCCCATTTTTATATTCCTTTTGTAGGTTTATCTTCAATTTTATTAGCACTTATATTTACTGTGGAAATCAAATAAACTATACTGTAACATTTAAGGACATACACAATTATATAAACATTAAAATTTATATTGCATATATATTTATTGAAAACATTAGTGAAAACAAATTTTCATTTTAATAATAGAAATTATCTTATATATATTTATTTTTAATTTCAATTTTGTTTAAAAAATCTGTAAAAGTCAAAATAAATAGAACTGAAATAAATTATATGTTAAGGAAAGTAAACAAATTTAATATTCAAAAAATTCGATACTCGACTATTAACAAAACTTTACAAATAATTTTGTTTTTGTTTTATATGCATTTCTTTGTTTTTTATTTGAATTTTATTATACATTTACACTCATGGACTCATGTATACTTCTTTGTACAAAATTCATTTCAATTCGTAAATGGTACCAACTGGTACTAACAATACATTTGCAATTTTTTCTCTTTAAATTTTAAGCGTCACTTTTTCGGACCGTTATTTTTTTCTTTATAATTTATTAGAAAATTTCAATTTTAATTTCAATATTTATCAATTTAATTCATCATTTTGATTTAAAATAAAATAAAATTAATAAAATTTATATTGTAAATTAAAGAATTATTAAAAAAAATCATAAAAAAAAACAATTTATTTGAAGGTAATTTTAGTTTATAAAATCCCACATTTAGCACGTACCAACACCGATGAAATTAGAACCGCAACTAACTGCCTATTCTTTACTTTGTTCTAAATAGTTTTTATTGGAAATGAATTAAGAGAGAAGTTTTGAAGGATTTCTTTTAAGAGAAACTGACAAATTTTTGGCGGTTTTAGGAACTATCATTTTGAAGGAAATCGTTAAAAATTAAATTTATAAAAGAAAATTAATAAATTTAAGATTAATGAGGAAATTAAAAAAATTATTGCATCTTCTAAAAGGCAATTTATTCTATTTTTGAAAATTAATATGCATTTAGTTTAAAATGAATAAAAACATCGAGTACACTACTTTTAATTTAACTAAATTTATTTATTTTTGTAAATACAAATATTTACTCTTCTATTGCATGCAGACTTCTTTAGGGCTTGTCCTTGATTATGAATCTATTTTAAAAATAAATAAATTCAGTGAAATTAAAAGGAAACTATTTGATTTTTCATTTATTTCATATACATTTCACTCAAATACAACTTCATTTTTGATTTAATCAGAATATTTGATTAAATATCAATATGATAATAGATTATTAAACCATTTAATTATCCTTCTGGAATTATGGAAACAAATATTAAAATAAATTTTTTGATATTATTTTATATAATTTCATATTATTCCGATCTTAATAAATAGCTCTTAAACATTATAATACTCTAACAATATTCTGAATAATTGGATTACAGAATATCACAATTGAAGATATTACAGAATAATTGAATTGGCAACGTGCCATGTGGCCCTTGGTCCCTATGCCCTTGAGCAATATGTGCCAGCTGAGGAGGGATATATTGCCTAAATATTGTAGGAGGAATATATCTCACAGTCGTTGAGACAAATTACCCTAAACGAAATTTAGGATTTAATGGATCACCTAAAATTGAAGGGCAACCAGTTATGGGTTATATCACCACAAAAATTTTTAGGATCATATAACCCGCCAAAAATTTAACTTTTTAATTAATGCAAAATTATTAAGGGCATTAAGACTCACTGTCAGTAAGATAATACACCCTAAAATACAAGTATATATAGCATATTAATAATAATTTATTTTTAATTTTAAGAACTCAAATTTGTTATCATGTCACAAACAAAAAAATCCATGACAAATGCGTACATTAGGAGGGATTTTTGAATTGGATTCAAAATCAGCTTTTTCCAGAATGTGCATATTTTTTATATATTCCAGATTCTGAATTTGGAGGGACTTTAAAGAGTGTTGTATGCGAGATTCTGATTTGAAAGGGATTTTATAGTCGGTTACAAAATCAAGGTTATGTACATCTCCTGGAAAAACAGCATAACTCTGATTTCGTAACCAACTATAAAAATCCCTCCGAACTTAGAATGTGTTATATAATAATAAATCGTGCATGTAAGTATTATGTCTTCTTCATAACTGCCATATAGCCCGCTCGCAGTTGTCATGCACTTCCGGCCGCCATTCCGTTTCTTCAGCGGCGTGCCGGGTTCGGACCAACCTCCGCGTTAGCTCGAAACTGAATAAAATATCGGGAATTAACATACGCTTAATATCTATATGAAAAATTTTTCATTTTTGTTCATTTTTGGTACTTGTTTTTTTTTTTTTTGAAATGTTTTATGAATTTATTTTAGATGGGTCATAAAATCCTAAATTATGGCGTTTTGTCCTATTTTGGTGGGTCATAAGATCAAAAAATAAAAAAAAATTATTTGGATGATATGTCGCACTAATTTAAGGAAATTATGACTCACTGGTAGTGAGATATTATGCCCGAATTGAATTTGAGCAATATGTCTCATCCCTGGTGGGATCTATTGCCTAAGAGCATAATGGCCAAGGGCCATATGAAACGTTGCCAATTGAATTACAGAATATCAGAAGTTCTTTGTTTAAATAAATATGCTTATTATTTACTTCTCTGCTCCCAAACCTTCATTTCAATTTTTTATATATCACATTATTTTTATAACATGTTTAACTTTTTTTGTAGTTTTATAAAAAAACTGATGCTTTTGTTTTTTTAGCTGAGTAACTATAAAATTCCTCAAAAGCAAAATAATGCATATATAGTTGGCTACATTTATATTACAGAAATAATAAATCGAGAAAGTGTATTCCATTTTAATTTCTTTAACTCTAAAAATTTTCCAGGAAACCGCTTCTATATGGTACAATATGTTATATAAGGATAAAATTTTAATTAAGAACACGTTATCTTTGAACCATTTTGGTAACAGCAGGCGCGTAATTTTTCTTAATACCTTTAGCTTATTCTTCACTTTTAGTGATAAAGTAAAAACAACTGGACATAAAATACAAAATCTCATATCACAATCTCATATGCAATTAATGGTAATTTCTTCTGCAAAACACATATAACGCAGATAATTATCGAATTTTAGCCGTTTAGTTAAAGTAAAAAATAAATTTTATAAAATTTTTCCTTTGTTTAGTTATAGCTTACAAGGAATTAGGTTTTATAGTTTTAACCGCAACGTGTCATGTGGCCTTGAGCTATATGGTCGGAGGAATATATCCCACCATTGGTTAGAGTTCACATAAAAGAGAAATCAAGTCTAAATTACTAGAATTTAAATAATTAATATTAAGATATCTGCCTCTTCCAAAATGTAAATATAGGAGATAATCTGGTTTTGTAACCGACTGTAAAATGCTTCCTTAATAAATTAATTTTAAGATTAATTCTTTAAATGTTGAATTACTTAAATAATTGTGGGGTATAGCAGTCAGTAATAAATTTGTAAGCAAGATAACCAAGAAAATTAAGTGTTATCATTTAAAATAAACAAATTTAATTTAATTTAAGATGTTGAGTTTTATTTTATTTAATTTATTTTAAGGATTATAATAAAGATTAATAAATTATGTTAACTTTAATTTTATTAGTTCCAATTTTTTTGTTTCTGTTTTTATTTCCAACCGTTAATACCGTGAAAAATTTTCGAGATTTAATTTTAAGAACGAAAAATCGAGAATTGTTTCTTTTTAATTTTTGGTAAATAAACAATCGATTCTCGATACAAAAAATAATCTAATACTCGTAGATTTGATTCTTTTCCACTCATTCCTTCTTTTCGAGTCTCGGCTTTTAATACTGTTTATTTTATTTGCCACCGCGTCGCTAAAATAGAATTACAAAAACATTACCAGAATATTTTCCTATTCACATCCCTATCAATTTTGTTTGGATTTTCATTTTTGTTTTTGTAATAAAAAAAAAGGAAAAAAATGACAACTAGGAATAATTTTCGCGCTCAAAGTATTTATGGCGCTTTTTATTAAATAGCATTGTAGTGCTAAGATAAAAAAATATTTTTTAATATATTTAATTTAATATTTGTTAGTAAATTGCAAAATTATAATTTAACTTATCGTCATCAATAAAAGTGTTAAATTTTGATAAAGAAATCTTGTTACGGAATACATTGACAGGAATAAAAGTAAATTTATTTTAGAAGGGCAAATTAATGAACAAAATTTTTCTTTTTGGATAACCTGTGATTGGGCAATAATATTATTAATATTAATGAGGTAATTAAAATTGAATTAACGTTATTGGTTAAATAAGTATATAATATGTGGCTATGTTTATTCTATAATTACCTATATAAAATATAATTTTAGGTTATCGAAAAAAATTTTGGTCATTACGAACAACTGGGAAGTTTAAAGAATTTGGATTGACACATTTTTAGCTATATGCACTGAAGTTCAAGTTCTAGGTGAACTTATTTCAAAAATTATGGTTGGGTTACCAAAAGAATATCAAGATGTTTGTGATACATCTAAAGATGTTGTAAGACTGAAACAAAGGCACTTATTGAAAGATGTAAGTTCTTATGTGCATGTATTAATATAATTGAATTCAATTAATTGAATCTTCAAAATGATTTTTGGTAAAATCTAAGATTAAATTTTTTACATAAAATATTTTGAAATATGTACATTATTTAATTGCTTAAGTGGAATCTCTTATCAGTTTTGTAATCTTTAAATAGTATATGTATGTATTACAAAATTTATATATGTTATATTGAAAAGCTAATTTTAGAAGTAAACTTATAAACTATATTATCTTATATTTTTTTTTTAAAACTCGTGTTTTAATTAGGTCCTAGAACGTTTAAATTACATATCATTGCCACAAGGGACTGTTATTACAACATTAACAAATGATCAAGTGAAATTTTTCTTTGGAGATATTTTATCGTTAGTTATTGATAATGATTCAACTATTCAAGCTGAAGCTATTAAAGCTCTTGAACATTTATTATCCAAATTAGAACCAGCATCATATCAAAATAATTCTGAATGGCAAATTTTACGTGATCGTATTGTTGAAGATTATACAAGACATATTAGTAAAGTTCGTGATTCGTCAAATAATGCAAATTGGTATAAAATATGGTGCCTTTTAATCCATGTTTTAGATCAAGATATTATCCGAAGTGTTCTTATTATAAATAAATTCCTAGCTATAGTTGAACAAAGTTTCAAATCACCTGACTTAGAAGTTAGAGCTCAAGCATTTGTTTGCTGGAAAAGTTTAGTTGAAATATTTTTCAAGTATAATGAATTAACACCTGCTAAACGTGTTAAATTGGTTAGTATTCCATTTCGATCATCACAAGCAAAAAATTTATTTGGTGCTGAGAAAAAATTTGAAGCATATTGGTATTTCTTGGTTAAATTGAGTGAAAGTAAGGTAAATAATGGTGGTGAAAATATTAAAAATAGCTTAGAATTGCACCATGAATTAGTATTTGGATCATTTTTACAATTTTGTTTTGGAAGTTCAATAAAAGGTGGAGTTTCGACACTCAAACTATTTCCTAGAATGAAAGAAATGACTGTTTTTGTTTTAATATCAATGTTAAATCCAAATAATCAAGAAATTGAAATACAATTACAAAATTATAATTTAGAAAAACCAAAGGAGGCTATTATTTCTGAGACAATAATGAAGAGTAACTGGAGATCTATTATACGATCTTGTTTTGAGGCATCCTTAATAATTGGTAAGTTAGTTTAATGATATGATTATAATAAGTGAATAATATATTTTTAATTTAAAGTTGAACAATGCACCGCGCGTAAGAAGCTTTTAGAAATGCTTTGGCACGGATTAATTCATCAAGTTATACAAGCAAAAAATTCAGAAATTTATAAAGAACTTTGTTTGATTATTAAACAATTAATTCAAACTGATAAAGATAATCCTGAATTTTCAATGAAAACAAATATACAACAAATTGTTGAAATGTTTGGGACACATTATAAATATTTATACGATATTAACAGCAACACTGCAAATTATGTACAAATTTTTGATATAATAACCAATTTAACTGATATTTTACTTATAAGTGATGATCAATATTTTCCTTCGGAAACTTATGAAACAATTTCTAAAAATATATATGCTATAGAAAAATACAGTAGTTTAACTAAATTTTGGGAACTTCAAAAAGATTTAATTGAATATATACTGACAACAGATCAATTAAATGATTTTACAAACTTTGCTATAAAAATTTCAATTTGGAAAACACTATCGATGGTGTTACGAAATTATATGGATGCTAAATTATTTGAATTTAGATTACAAAGTAAATCTGAGGTTGTCAATAAATGGATTATTTGGCCAATTAAAAAATGTGGATGGTTAGAAGATTCAAGTTTGGCAATAGTACATAAATATCTCGACAGTTCATTTTTCACAATTTGGAAACGGATAATGCATTCAACTGCTAATGCAGAAGGTAAAAGTAATTTTATTAGCTCAATGATTCCTCCAATTAAAATGATTTGTGACAAAAGAGAAAAAATTCATAATTTTGATGAAATTATTGCATGCTATATTGATTGCATGGATAAAGCTTTTGGTGAGTAACTAAATATTTTTAATTAATTTTTAAGATTAATAACCTTTTCAAAATCTTTTTTTTAGATAAAAGTTCAAAACCTACTGAAACATTAGATCTCATTAAGTTAATTCTTTCGAAAACACCATCAAAAAATACTAATTATAATAAATCTGTTGAAAAATTTTCAAATTTCATTTGTAGTCTTAACGACTCTCAAATTGGTATGATATTTGAACAATTAAAATCAATAACAACAACGCTTGTACAATCTGATAAACAAAAACATATTACTAAAAATTGTTTAGAAATATATAAAAAATCGGTTACAGATATTTTAAAAAGAGATTCGTTAGATAAAAAATTCTTGAAGGAATTCCGTAATGCTTTAAAAATAGATGAATTTGCTATAATTACATCTGTTTGGGCCTTAAATCCAGAACGATTAACTGAACATCAAAAAGAAAAAATGAAAGAAAAGAAAGACCACATTGCTTTTTATAATGACATGATGAACAATGATTCTCACTCACAAGACTCCTCTATTAAACCATGGACACCAAATAAAATAGTTTTAAATAAAGGCAAAGAACAACTAATTATTAATAGTCCTAAAACAATCGTAGAACAAAATTCTCCTGAAAAAAACAAAGTTGCTGAAACATCAGTTTCAGAAAATAGAAGTCCATTCAAAAAACCGAAGGAATCACCGATTCAAAAGAGTCCACAAAAGAAGCTAAAAACTCCAGTTGAATCACCACAAAAAAATAAAAACCTATCTGATAATTTAGATATTTCTGAGAAGAAAAGTGCAGAAAAAATAGAAAAAAATTCAATTAAAAAAGAAAAAGATGATTCTAAAAATAAAAGTAACAAAAAAATGAAAACATCTAAAATTAGTAAAGAAGAAGAAAAGCTTTTAAAATCGATGAATATTGAAGTGAAAGATGAGAAAAAGAAATCTTTTATTCTAAATAACTTGAAAAATTTACAAATTGATACTGTAGAAGGCAAAAACTTGATGAAATCACAATTTCAATCAAATGAAAAAGGCATAAGAACAAGAAAATCCGCTAACCCAAAAAGAATTTCGGGCGAAATTAAAAGGAAAAAAATTAATGATGACAAAGAAACTCCTAAACAAAACAAAAAAATTCGAAAATCTCTTAATTTTGAGGATAAAGAAGTAGACAACAAAGATAAGGAAAACAAAGATAGAAAATTAAATAAAGAGAGTGATAAAAATTCGTTAAACAGGAGTAACGATCAAGTTAAAGATGAAGACGAAATAATGCAACCACCGAAAAAATTAATTATAGAAAAATTGCAAACTTCAACGGCAAGCCTAAATTCAGAAGACGAAATTATTGAATCTTCGCAAAAATCTGAGTCAATTCTTGCACGTCGACAAAGAAAATCTTCAATAAATTTGACAACAGCTTTACAAGATGATAACAAAAAATCAAACATTACTAAAAGTCCAATAAAAACACTTTTAAAAAGCTCAAAAGATTTAGATATGGATAAATCATCCATTAAAATCAAATCAAATGGTTTAGAAGGTAAGAAAATTTTATTTTTTAATATTTAACTAAATAGTTTTTTAAATGAATATTTGAAATAGGTAAAGTAAAAACGAGAAGTGCTTCAATTTCCCCAATGGCAGGAGAAAATGGTGATAAAATTAAAAAAATATCTCCAATTGAAAAACTTAACTCACAAGCCAAAAAAGTTTCTGAAATGGATACGGAATTAAATACTGAACCTATGGAAACTGAAAAATCCGTTCTTCAATCATCAATTAAAGTACGTACCTTAAGAAATAATACAAGTTTAATTGAAAAAATATCTGATCCGGAGACGCAAAAAGAAAATCAAAATATAAATATGTTACAGCAAATAAAAAAGAGCCCTGAAAAAAAAATACAAAAAATTGTTGAAAGAAAAAATCAAGTAAATACCGAATTAAGAAATAATTTGCTTCCAGAAATTGAAGATTTCAAAACACATGAGTTTTCTAATAAATCTCCAAGAAAACGTTTGGAATACGAATTAATTGAAGATAAAGTTACTAATCGTAATGATAAACTTACAAGAAATCTTCGTAAAGATTTAGAAGCAGATACTAGTAGTACGGATTCTATAATTTTTCCTTCTTTGGTTCAGTCACCAATTGATCTAGAAAAACAATCACGCAATAATGACAGAAGCTTAGAGGGATCTCCAAAAGTACAAACATTATTAAATTGTATATTAAATGAAGAAAGTACAAGAACAACAAGATCCAGTCCAAAAAAATTGGCGAATGTTCAAAAGCAGCAAATAATGATATCAGAAATGGAAACAGAACTAAATACAGAAAATGTTATAGATACAGAAAAAACATTAACACAAAATGAAGTACGAACCAGAAGTCCCAGAAAACTTCCAAATTGGGCTAAGAAAAAAATCAGTGAAATGGATACTGAACCAAATACAGAAGTTTTAAATACCTCAATTGAACGTAAATCAACTGCCTTAGGAAGTCCTTCAACACCAAAACGAGAAGGTGATATTTATCAATACAATGAAGATAGAACCTTACTATCACCAGCATATTCACCTATAAAACCATTAACAAATTCTACTAAAAAATTACTAAATCAAAGTATTACAGCATCACCAATGTGTAAAAATGCAGATGAAAAGAATGCCGAATTCATGAATGATACGCTTAATATATCACCAATTCCTACTGAAGAAATTGAAAAAGATGAAAAAATTATAAAAAATAGCAGTATGACAAATACTGAAAAATTGTTTAATACTTTGAAAGCTTCATTTGAAAACGAGAAAAAGTCCATTGAAGATGATATACAAGCTTCACCACCAAGAAAATTACCTACTAGATCGGCTTCTTTAAATTCTCCACCGGATCGTAAAAATACTAATAATTCAGCTAGTCCAGCACCGAAACCAAAAGTTCAATCAGGTTTAACTGGACGTGGAGCACAATTAATTAATATGATTAGAAATCGTAAAATTGATCCAACAAGTCGTTTTACATCATCTCCATTCAGATCTTCTAAACAAGAAGAATTATCAAGTTCATACGAACAGCAACTACAACAACAAAATCCTCCAAGTCCACCAAAAAAATCAATTGAAAATAATAATGATGTAGTTACATGTTCTCCACCTGTACAACCTGCACAGCCAGTTCGTGATCTCTTAATATTCTCTAAAGTGTTACCTTCACCACATGCAAGTCCTTCAGCTAGTATATTAAAAAGAAAATTACGAAAAGAAAGTTTAGATGATTTTGAATCACCTGCAAACAAAAGGAAACGTGTCAGTTTTCATGATCCACCAGTATCTGTGACAAAAGAATATGTTAAACATATTGAAGAAGAAAAACAACATACACAAACCCGACTTAACAAGTAAGTAAAACAAAAATTAATACAATATTTCAATCAAATAATTTACCAAATTATGAATGTATATTTATATAAATATTTTTTTGAATTAGAATGTTACAAGAACGTACTAGCACTCCAACAAATAATTCAATGAAGCACTCTCTAAAACGGAAAAATCGTATAGACAGTATGATTGAATTGGCAAGATTTAATGATCCACCAAATCATCTTCAATCTAATATAAGAATGATTGAAGTGCCAAGAAAATCTATTGAAAATATGGATATTGTTGATACGAATGATAACGATCAAGATTTACCAGCTTCACCTCCTATTACAACAGTAACACAAATTACAACAGAACTGCAAGAATGTGATTCATCAAAACATATTATTACAGAAGAACCTATTAATGCTGGTATTGCACAAACATCTGTTGAAATGGATTCACTTAAATTAAATGCAACTGCTGATAGTACAACCAATCCACAACATATTTCTCATCATGAACGTATCAGAATTAATGAAGATGATGAAGAATTACGTTTAATAACACCATCACCATCAATATATTTTACAGATGAAGCTGCTGTTCTTAAATATGTTATTGATAAATATAGTTTTGATGAAATTTATGAAAAATATACAGATAAGTTTGAAAATAAAGATTTTCTTACAAATAAATTGGTTCGTACAATATTTAAAGATTTAGCAATTGTTATGGAAAAAGATGTACGGATTAAAACAAATGTATTAGAAATGTTATCAGAAAAACATCCAAAAGAATTTTTGGATCATGCAATACAAGAAAATTTATCATCTGTTGTATGTGATCGTTTAAATACAAATTCTATAATTGATTATATATGTGAAACTTTTAAAAATAATGCTGATTCTAGAAAAATGATTTTAGATAAAATTTCAAATATATTAACAACAGATCGTTTTAATTTTGAACGTCATGATTACTTTATGAAATTATTACATTATGAAAAAATGTCTAGTGATGACATAATTAATTGTATAGAAGTAATAACAAAAAATCGACGTTTATAATGTTATTTTATTTTTTAAATCAAAAATTGCAACTTGTTATCCAATTTAAAATTCAATTAATTTCATTTTGATCTTCAAACAATAATTTTTTCTTGTTATTTATTCAAATGAACTTAGTTTTATTGAATCTGGATAAAGTTGTTTTATATTTACAACTTAAATAATTGGTGATTTTTTTCTTTTTTTTTAATTTTTAATTAGTATTAGAGTAACAAATATATTTAAAAAAACATTAGTTAATATTAAAAAAAATTTGAAACATAACAAAAAATTAGAAATTCTAATTAAAAAAAAATCTATCATACATATTTGTATATTTTTAATTTAAATATATAAATATTATAAATTTTAATTACAGTAAAAAGTTTTTATAAAAAGCTATATAGATATTATTTTTAACTGATTTGAAAATGGATTTCTTCGTTGAAATTAATAAATTTTCTTTTCTTTTCAATGAACTAAACCGAACATTTTATATTCAAATAACGAATTTAAGACTTCCGATTATACAATTCTTCTTTTGATTATTTCTTAATAAAGATTTTCAAAATTGTGATTTATAAAAGTCACCATTGCCTTGTCCTGAGAGTTAGATACTTTTCGGTAAACTAAAACAGTAATATTTTTAAAAATCAACAGAACACTAAATATTCATAAAATTAAAATTTAAACGTCGGAATTAGGAGAAAAACTTTATTAATTTCAGGATTAAAAAAATATTAATTCAAAATGTGCCTTTTAAAGAAAAAGTTCAAATAAATATGTTCAAATTGTTGAAAAAAAAAAAATTATTTTAAATAATGATTTCCGAAGATTACGAAGATATCATGCTTGTTCCCAAATTTAAATTAAATTATATTGGAACTTATGTAATAAAGTTAACAAAGAAAAATTAAATTTCAATATAGTAAGAATTTAAGTTTTTAATAAATTTGTGCCACTTAATTTTTTATTTTATTATTTTTAAGTAAAAGATTTGATCTGAGTTTAATTATTGAAATCTGTAGAAAATCATAAAATCGGGAAAACTAAAAATAAATTAAATGTTTTTGATAGAAATAATTTTATTTAACATTGAATTTATAACAAAATATATTCATATAATATATATTCATATTCATATAATAAAAATATATTATATAAGTATAATAAGTAATTAATTAAAAAAAAAATTTTTATAAAATTGACAACAAAAAAAAAAAAAAAATCTTAACAGGGTACCTTAAAATTTTACTAATATTTAATATTTAGGATAGAAAGATATTACAAAGTTTATTATATAATATTGCTTATACCAAACAAAATTATTATTTTCATAACTATGATTTTTCGCAAATAAAATTTTAATTAAAAAATAAATTTAATTGAATTCTTGGAATAAATTAACAATTAAAACAATATTTTCTTATTTACTGAAATATAAAAATCAATTTATAATTTCTACTTAGTTTGCAATTATAAATTACTTTTTAAATTTAAAAAAAAATAATTATTTTGAATTTATAGTAAATAAATTTTAGTTTTGAACTTTAATTTCAAATATTTCAATAATAATTTTATTATATATCTTACTAATTGAACAAAATTACAGGTTTTTTTTTTTAAATAACATTATTTTTAATTTCATCAATTATTTCAAATTTCATTTTATAATTAATTATATTTCATATTATCATTTAATTTATGTATTTTATTTTCATATTTATATTAATAAACCGATATGAGTTCTACGTAATATTTGTATGTATTTACAAAAGAAAAAAAAACAATTATAAAGCACCTATTTTTTCATATTAAATATAATTTTAAAATTTGAATTACTTTTTGTTTTATATATTGAATTGTGTAACAGACTAACAGATTTAAAACAATCCTAATTAATAAGAGTTTTTAAAATTAGTTTTGGTCCCAGATTCACACTATATATAAAACTTAATTTAAAAATTTTCATGGAAGATCCTTTTGCATTTCAGAAGAAGCTAACAAATCAATATATTTATTGTGTTAAATAATTAAATTTTAGGTTTGTTTATTAGATTAAGAACAGAAAAAGCAAAATAGTTTATTATATCAATTTATAATATAATAAATTTTTTTGTGTTTCCATAATTTTAGAGTAAAAAAAAAAAATAAATCTTAAAAGTGTTTTTTGGAAACAATCTAAAACCTTAAAAACTAATAAAGTTAATAAATGTGTATTTCTATTCTACAATTTGCCGATTTGAAATAACCAAATAGAAATTCTAATTATATGTAAAGCTAATCTTATTATTAGGCTATAGATTTAACTAAAAACCAGCCATAAACTTTTACGTTGTCACCGCACTTTATAGAAAACTTAAGTTGAAAGTTTTGAATCTTGGAGTTCCTCATAGATTAAGCTTCTTCTTAAAAAGTAAATATGAAAAGAATATAATAATAGTTGCTTTTGTTAAAAAAAAATTTATACTTAAAATGTTATAAAAATTATAATTGCATACGTAATAGATACACTTTTCTTTGAAAATTTACAAATGTTTGATTTAAAATTGTTTAAAATTTGTTAATAAAAAAAAAATTATAATATCTTGAATATAAAAATTCAATATTATATTATTATTTACTATTATTTTTGTTTATAAGAAAATTAATTATAAAATGATTAAAAATTATAAAAAAAAAAAAATTTAAAAACAAAAATTTAATAATGAAATATTAAAAACAAAAAAAAAACAAATAAAAAATAAAAATTTATAAACCTATTATTAATATGAACTATAGTTTTTAAGAAATGCGTATTTTAATTTTATTTTAAAATAAAATAAAAAAATTCAAAAAAAAAAATAAACACAATTTTTTTTATATAAACTGTATTTATTAGGTCGCTTATTTATTAGAATTGAAGAAGATCATATTATTAGCCTATACTATTTGAAGATTAATTCAAATTTTGTAATTAATATTGATGCATTCAAAAGTGTGACGTTGAACTATTATTTTTAACTAAATTCTAATTATGTTTAGGTGAAATGTTAAACATAATTTTTTAAATATCTAACTTAACATTACATATTTAATTTTACAGTATGAGAACACAGAATTCGTAAGCAACAAAAATCAATTGGTTATTTATCGTGAAAGTTTGAGTGATGTTTTTTTTCTATTGTAATAAGTTCACTTAATTACACACTCGTTTTATCTGCTTTTAATTCAATTTGTGTTCAACTTACTAATTTTATTTCGATGCATTACGTGTTTCTTAATTCTTTTTAGCCAACGTCGCGCCTAGCCTTCTTCAATCTCAATTTTACCTAACATAGTCCTTTGCCTTCTTCTTAAGGCTATGCTAACAAAAGAAAGTGTTCAAAGAATTTAAAGCTTTTTTACTGTCCAAAATCATAATATTTTATACATTAACACAAAGAATTTGATTATTACTTTTTAATGAAAAATAATGGTTTAACAAATTAAAAAATAGTTTTTTTTTAAATTTATATAACATATTTTATATAAAGGTTACATATAAAATACATTATGCAAACCCATTATTTAATTTTAAAATCCTCTAATCAGGAAATGAAATATAATAAATCTTTTCTTACACAACTTTCATAATTTTTACTTAATTTTTTTGTTTAAATTCGCAAATTTCTTAAAAAATATGATTAAAATAATAAAATGTAATATTATTTTACGCTATTCTTTTCTGTATAATTTTTAATTAAAAATTTTATATAAAAAAATATTAAATAAAAAGAAAAAAAAAACTTTTTTAACAAAATTATAACATAATACATCGGATATGCACTTTTGAATATGTACAAGAATTAAATTAAATTTTTTTTTTTAAGCAGGACAACTCCATTGTCCTTGATGATGGGTGATGTGAATAATTTACATTTTCTTTTTTTTTGTTATAGTGTGACCAAATTGAAGTATTGCAAACTAGGTTAAGTGATTTTTTCTGGGAGTTCTGAAGCAATTGAAAGTGAAATGAAGAAATTTGTTCAAAATCTAACGTTATGGAATTTATATGTCATAGGTTTCATAAACGGATAAAATATATTCGTTTTATTTTCTGTTTAAAGTTTATACATTTTGTTAAGAATACTTGAAAGGGCAAGAAGAAAGGACTAAAAGAATAGATAAGAAGTACTTTAGAAATGTTGTTGAAGGTAAATTTTAAATATTATTAAACATTGATATACTGAAACCCCAATTAAACTCTACAGGTAGGGAAAACGGATGTGGGTACATTTAGGTTTCAAGATCTTCTTATACTATGAACTAACTTTCAGATTCTATTTTTAACCATCAAGAAATTTCTACGTTGTAAAAGTTTTAAACCTTGGTACAAAAAGCTTTACTAACAATATATTTGTAAAGAAGTTAAATTGCTGTTACATTGTGCTCTTACATGTGTCAGATATGAATACATTATTATTAACTTCATTATTATAATTGAATTCAGATTCAAAAGCCTTGCCTTAAAGTGGGAATTGAAACAATATGCCTTGCATTGACACCGGAGTCCTATACATTTTGCGCACTTCAATTAAGATCTGGAAATAACATTAGTATCAGAACTTAAAATTCAAGTAAGAGAGAAAGAAATTTCTTTTTTATTCTTTACTATTTTAGATTGCAAGCTCACCACTCTGTAAAACACCAATTTTTTTTTACTGCAGTGCACATGACTTACAAATAATCACCTTAGCCGCGAACAATGATACAAAATATGCTCTATATGTATACAAATGTATGTCTACTATAGTCGTAGATTTAATATTAAGAATTTTAAACAGGAAAACTGTTACATGATAGAATATTTAATTTTTTTTTTAGCACTCATAATAATTTATGTACAGAAGCAAGTCAGTAAATAAGGATAAAGAGAACGTAGAATATCAGAATAAATCAAAAGAACAGATCCTTGTTGAGCTTGAATAGTTATCATACCTTATGTGAATGTATATATATATATATATTATTGTATGTATATATATGTAAATGTCATTGAATTAACACTAATTTTTTTCTACAAATTACTACATTTCTATGTCTACATCATGAATTGTACAGCATGAATTTTTTAATGAAAATCTGTATAAACTAATCATAAATAATAATTTTCTAGTTCTGCATCAAGAACCTTTTTAGTTTAGTTAAGATTCATATAATGCATTAATTTTTTTTTTTATTTTTAAATACATATATGAATTGGAACATTTTTTATAAACATGTATATATTTATAAGCCTAAAAATTTATAGAATTAAAAAAACTAATATAAAAAAGACTAAATTGTAGAAAGAAGATAATATGTTGATCCTATAATTATGCAATATGCATCCTTTAGAATTTGTATTCGGTATGATGATAATTCGGTATGATGGTAATATTGTGTGGGATCCTGCATTTCAAATACATTCTGATAGAATAGAATCCGTACAAAAGCAATTTCTTCTTTTCGCTTTAAGAAATCAATATAATCCTAGAGATTATTCAATTCTGCCTAGCTATCTCGAAAGACTTAATTCATTGAATATGTTAACGTTATCCTCACGCAGGCAAATTCTTTCTTCCTGCTTTACTTTTGACGTCTTAAGAAAAAACATTGACGTTCGGTATTTATTGGATAGCTTTAAAATAAACAATGGTGCGAGAAATACGAGAAGCACTAAATACTTAGTTGAAAATACTCATAGAACTGAATATGGAAAAAATGAACCAATAAATAGATGTTGCATTACATTCAATAAACACAGTCATCTTTATTCTACACAAATTTCTCGATACACTTTTAAACATAAATTAAACTTAAAATTCATTCATGACCTAAGACAATAATTTTAACCTTCATTAAATCATATTACACTTCAAGTTCATATTATTTTTTTTTTTTTTTTTTAATTTAGTTATTTTATACAGTTAGTTAATACAGTTAGTATTCATAAATTTAATTTCAACTGTGTTTTTGCTTTGTATGCATTTTCTACAAATAAACAAATAATTATACTTTTGGTTCTTAATGTTTTTAAAATTTTTTTGGCAATGTAATCAAATTTCATGTTAATTATAAGTTTTAGTTTTAAGAATTTTTTTGTAAAAACCTTGTTTTGGTTTCAAATAAATAAATAAATAAATAAAATAATGGTAAATTAAATAATTACGCAAAAATGCTTATAAATTAGTTTTAAAGACAAATTAAACGTACATAATATCTAAAATAGTTATGTAAAGGTATTATTAATATTGATATTAAGAACAGTAGTTCTAAAAAATGAAATGAAAATTGAAAAGAAAATGACATATATAATTTTCTTCTGGTATTAATATTCATAGGTTTTTTCTTACGTAAAAACTACGTGATTTTTTGATCAGTATATCGTTGTAATTGGAATGACACAGAGTAAAAAGGATGAAGAATATAAAACATTAAAAGTATAATATTACATACACATGATATATTTTTAATAAAGTATAATTGTTGCTGTACAAGAAGTGCAAGAAAAGGTTAGAGAAAAAAACGTACGATCTGATCTAACTAAACTTCTTTAGTTAGACACTTGTTACCTAAAACTTAAATTTACTTTAGAATCTATCCAAATTACTGTATATCTGAAAACTCCAAGGAAGGAACTGCCTAAAGTTCTGATTGAATAGAAAAATTACTGCAGTTAAGCAATTTAGTTCTAGGTTTCACATGGCACAATTGCTCCGTCTATTGTATTGTAGTGAATATTTTAGATAGTAAACCAATAATACAGAGAGACTTTTAGTGTACGTTAACACCAATTAAGCCGATAAAGTATCTTTATGGTTTTAGTAATTATTGAGTTCAAATGCTTTTTTAATGTAGAAGGTTACACGACCATGTCACCATATTGATGTATCAGATATTCGATATAATTATATGAATGAAACCACAATTTAGCTGAACTATCATTTTAATTAACACCATAAGTTCTTAATAGCACATAGCACATACCATATTATTAAATTAAGTAATTAATTTTTCAAAATGCAATTATTTTTCTATCCTATAGTTAACAATATATGATAATGCCAAAATATCTCATACACATTATTTCATATTAGATTGTCTCTGCATCTAGTAGGCCCTCAACTTTCTAAATAAATTTCCCTACCGACCTGTAAAAAATTAATTAAATTGATTCCACTCCAAGATATTCTAATTCTACCGGTCACTTAGTTGTTCACTTAAAAAAATTCAAATCTAATCCCAAAATTATTTTAATGAGAGTAAATATGATATGTATTTTCAGGATATTAAAACGTTCCTTTGAAAATTTTTAATAACATTCAAGAGGGCATGAAATATTAAATAGAAACCAAAAATTAAACCAATGTCACAAATTACTTCAAGAAAAAATTCAAATCTAATCCCAAAATTATTTTAATGAAACTTCATTCAGTTTTTTTTATACCCTACACCTGAAATATTTATAGTGGAATATTAACTTTGTTATGGTGTTTGTAATCACCGACAGAAGGCAAGCTAGATATAAAAGCATATATATTTTTGATCAGCATCACTTCCTGAATCGATTTAGCGATATCCAACCATCCGTCCGTCCGTCCCGTACGCCGGATAGTTCATAACAAAACGATGATATCTTGATGAAAATTATATTCAAGATTACGGGGATTGCAAATTGGCGAACTCGAACTATAGTTTTGAATTTTGAAAACTTCTGATCGACCTAACGCCAAATGGTAATATCTTCGAGACCGATAAAGATAGAATTCAAATTAGGTTTGAACGGTTCTTTCTACTTCCCTTGTTTCCCTAAAGTTTGCAATAATTTGGAGTGATAGTTCGAATTCCTCCAACACACCTCTCAATAACTAACAAGTATATCTTGTGAAACTTTAAATTTTGTACATGGGTATTCTCTTCTGTTTCAAATATGTTCCTCAAAATGGAAATTAATTGCTGCTTGGGTACCCACCACACACTTCTCAAGATCTAACTTGAAATTTTGTCGTAAATAGGAATTAATTTTCCTGAAATCTGAGATGAGTTAAAGTACCGGTTCGTGTAACTGCCAATTTAATTTGTCAGATGTAGGGCATTACAAAATCGATTGCATCAACTTGCTGTTCTTCCATTACTTGTTTTTTTTTTATTTTATTTTGTTTTTATTATTAACTTTATATAAATTAATGTGTATAATTTTATGTCAAGCTTTTAGCACAAGTTTTCTCACAACACTTTAAAGAAATTAATCTTGACACTTTGGGTTTTTTCTCGTATTGTAAGTATGTGTGAGTGTATGAGTTCATTTTCCTAGATGTACCATAGATAATATAATACTTTTATTTTTTTTTTTTTAATTCTACATCTACCTTTTACACTTATATGCATCAAATCTCTGACTCCTTTCAACTCTTTGGAAAATTTAATTTTCTTCACTTCTTCTTCTAAAGAAAAAAAGTAATTTTCTATCAAGTCAATGTACAAAGGAAAATTCTTAAAAAACAACAACACCAAAAACAATTGCACTATAAACATATAGAATGTGAATAAAAAGTGAGTAAAGTGATATGAACATTCAAGTCACTGAATGTTTTACTTAGAGACTTGAAAGTAAATATTACATAAACTAAAGAATGAGTTTTTCCGAAAAAGAATTTTCATTTAAAAATTTTTTTGTGATTAAAAAAGAAAATTCGAAATAAAAACAGCAACAAAAAAAAAAAAACAGGATTTTTACTTAAAAGAAAAATTTGTTATAATCAAAAATGTAAAGTAATAAGAGGGTTGGAAAAAAAATCGGATAAATATGAGATACATTATATGACATATTCATTAAATTTTTTACTATGTTTTGCAATATAAATATGTTTGTATATAAATATATAAAGAAATTATATAGGTATTTGTTTTTGTTATTTTGTTTTTTTTTTTGTAAAATGTTTCTTATAAGATGTAAGGTGAAAGTTTTGTAGATTAAGAATTTAAATTTTTTAAAATTAATATATTCAGTTTATTTTTTAATCCTCTATTGAATACCATGATTTTATTAATGAATCGGAGAATATTGTAATATATAGTGTGTTCTTTTTATCTTTTTTTTTTAATTTAATCTGAGACTATAAGTATGGTTAATACTGGATTCGTTTTATATCTAATCCTTTCTCGCATGAGTTTTGTCCTTTTTCACATTTAGTAGTCAAAAAGACGCCTTATTTGGAACTTTTCTTAATTTTTTTTATTTTCTATTACAGAATTGATGAATTTATTTTTCAAATGATGTCAGTTAAACTGAGTTCTAAAATACCGGACGCTTTAAAATAAAGGACCAAATTGATTTGAAAAAAAGACCAAATTCACTTGAAAATAGTATTAGTAATAAAAGTGAAAAAGTTATTAAGGTGCAGAGAATGGAGGAGGATAATTTATTCAGTTTTCTTGTTATTCAAATAATAGGGCCTTAAAAATTTAAATTTTATTTTAATTTTCTTTTATATATCAAACTTTATACGCAACTAATTAATAAGTTTAATATTGGAGCTTTCATTCATTTTTTTTTTGTTCTAAAATACTTTTGCACTTGTAATCAGTTGTCCTTACAACAATTCTGCATATATATTCAATATTTTTAAAATACTCCTATATTAGATTTAAAATCTCGAATTGAAAGAGGTTTTGTGATAGTTTAGTTAAAACTTTAAATTTAATTATTTTAAGCATAATAAAGGCTAACGAAATGGACATTGATTTCTTAAAATGTTTTACAAAGAATAAGAACACAAAAGCCTCCAATCAATTTGTTTTTTTTTTTTTTCTCCATTGCACATGACTTACAAATGATCACCTTGGACTCGAAAAGTGATACATATACTATTGTATATAAATTGCATGTCTACTACAGTCGTAGATTTGATATTGAGAGTTTTAAACAGGAAAACTGACAAAAATAAATTCAAATTTTACTTTCCTTAGCTCTCATAATAATTTATGTACAGAAGCAAGTCAGTAAATAAGGACAAAGAAAACCTAAAATATCAGAACAAATCAAAAGAATAGATCCTTGTTGAGCTTGAATAGTTATCATACCTTATATGGATATATATAATTGTATGTATATGTAAATGCCATTGTTCATTTCGATGTCTACATCATGAATTGTACAACATGAATTCTATAATGAAAATCTACTGTAAAAACTAATCATAAATAATAACATTCTAAATCTGCATTAAGGACTTTTCTAACTTAGTTAAGACTTATATAATGCATTTAATTTTTTTTTTTATTTTTTTTTAATATATGAATTTGAACATTTTTTACTTAACTTTCTACATTTATAAGTCTAAAAATTTATAGAATTAAAAAAATTAATATAAAATAGACTAATTGCAGAAAGTAGATAATATTTTGATCCTATAAGTATGCAATAAGCATCCTTGACAATTTATGCTACTTTTTTTTTATTACGGATAACCGGGATTATAAAGGTGTTTTTTAGAATCAACTAATCAAATTTAAGAATAGGACTTTTTTGTACAAATGTTTCAATTTTGGAGAATAGGGTTTAAGAAATTTAGGATTATGAAGAATGGGGAAAATTTCATTAAAACATTTGGAAATAATTGATGATTTGTCTGTTGGCTGTGTTACGAATGGTTTAACTATTTAGGAATGAGAATCTGATATTGTTCTTGTCCTTGTCGCATGTTGAGAAAACTTTAGAAACATTTATTATTAATAATATTTTAAAACATGCTTTTTCCTCCTACCCTACCTGTCTATTAAACAAGGTTAATGAGAAGTGAATCAGTTGCCAAGAGAAGTGAATCTTGAAATGAAACTGGACTCATTCACGAAAAGCTTCTATGTGATTCTTTATTGAAATATTTCAGCGCTGTTTAAGAAGTTCGAGTCGTGTGTTGAAATGTATACTTGTGTATTCCGATAGTTCTGCTTTATAATTTTTTTAATAACTTAGTAGCACTGATTTAAAAATTTAAAATATTTAAATTTATTTTAAAAATATTTATAAGTTAATATTAAATTTCTATGTTATTAAATCGAAATTATTATTCAATGTGGCCAGTTGAAAAATTAAATATTTATATATAGCATCTGTTGTTCTCCTTCTATAATCCTCCTCTCATTGTATCAATATCAAAGAGTCACATATGTACATATATTATCTACACTACACATTTATAAAGTTTAATATCGTCTTACCTTTAATATTCTATGATCTATTTATTTATATAAAGAAATTTAAAAGTAAATACCATACGTTTGTTTTTACAATCAATTTTCAATTTTTCCAACAAAAAAAAAAAAAAAACACTGTAAAAATGTTATTTTTTTTCGGGTAACTCCCCTTTTAATTTTTTTTTAAAACTCTCAAAACTTTTATAATGTGAAAAAAAAATTATTAGAACAGAATACAGAGTTTGAAAATGACATGATGAAGGAATATATACTAAAAGATGGAGCAGAATGTAAAAACAGTGGAGTTGGAAAAAAAAAAAGAAAAGTTTTTAAAAAAGTGAATCAAGTGTGCCAAAGTGAAAATAGATAAACTTTTCAAAAAAAAAAAAAAAAAAACAAAAACAAATTCAAAATAAAACTTTTTCGCTTAAAGAATAGTGAAATTTTTTTTTTCAGTTATTCGCATATCAGTGTAAATCGAATGACAGTGTAATCAGTGACGAACCCACCATATAAATATCAAAAGATATTTGAAAAGCTAAGGAATGATATAGAGAAGTTACGGTACCCAGAAGAACATGATGGGCTGCAACTATCTGGATCTAAAATTATTTCCAATTTTATGGTAAAGTGGCTTCAGATGTTTGGACAATTAAAAAAGTTGGTTTACAGTTGCCATATTTTTTTTTTAACAACTGAAGATTTGTAAACTGATGAACAACTAGTACTTAAAAGAAAATATCCCCAGATGCATGGACGAACAGAAAAAAAATAATAAGAAAATCAGATGTTTACTAACACTTCTTGAAAAATGTTTGACAAAGTCTAAGGTGTTCTTTATAATATTAAAAATAAATGACTAATCAAAAAATTTTTGCAATACAATGCTTTTTAAAATTACAAAAGTGGATCGTCACTGACAAAACAGTAACATATTTCATTTTCTTTTTTTTTAACCCATTCTTTCTTTGGTTTTAAGTTTCGCTTAAGTTTATTTTTCTCTCAAACATAACTTTTTCTTAAAGCAAAACAAAAAATCAAAAAAAAAGAAAAGCTAATATTAATAGAAAACTCTGAATAAAATTGGAAAATTACAAAAATAACAAACAAACTAAAAATGAAATTTATAATATTTTATTTGTAAATTTTTTGTTTTTGTTTTTCCCAGTAACAAAATGAAAAAAAAAAAAATAACAAAAACATAGACACAAGACAGGATATTTAATACCTTTTGTTTCCACTTATTGTACATTTCAGTTAAGTAAAACTGAGAGCGAAATACGAAAAATAATATAATAAAAGAAAAAAATCATTGGAAAATCAAAAGTTTTTCAGTTTATTTTATTATTTTTTTCTTTTTCAAAAAAATTTTCTAATAAAATGAAATGACAAAAGTTCAATTACAACCCATATTTTGATTCAAAAAAAATATATATTTTCGTGTTTAGAATTTAAAAAAAAAAAAATGTATATATAAGTAAAGTAGTTGGGTCTGTAAAATTTAGGGTATTACCATGTATTACCAAGTATTACCTATACATACAATATAAATTATACTTTAGTAAGAGAAGCAGCGCTTTATTTAGCTCGGGTACTCTATTTAAACTTCTGCTTTCAGGCTTTACATATAGTTATTAATAATTTGTTAATCTTGGAACATGGCTTGGATTAAATATGGGATATAGGATATATTATCAAAAAGAGTTTAGGACTGGATTTTAAAAAGTTTGGAATAAAATAAAAAAATTGGTGAAAAGGAGTGTTCATAGAATTTTAAAAAATCATGCAAGACATAATTCCAAATATGCAAATCAATTTTATGCCACCTTGTAACCCAATTAATTCACAGATCTTAAAGATCAATTGTATATGCTTGGAAAAGATTTTTGTGTGTCTTATATATTTAAATTTTTTGCATCCCTGTATCTTTACTATTTCATAGATCTTAACTTTACCTTTTATTTTAAATATAAAATTATTTGCTTTATCAATTTCATGCGACCCTGTTGCTTTAATATTCCATTGGATATTTCATTCTAATTTCCTGTAATTTAATTCTCCAAGTCTTACACTTTATGCTATAAAATCTTAAATTTTCATTTCTAGTTTTAAAAAATAAGTAAACTTACTTTATAAATCTTTAGAGTACCGTTACATCCTATAAAAGACACGAAAAGTGTGTATGTGTGTGTGTAAAATTACACAGAATTTAAGCATACGATCTATTTGGAAATACAACTTTGCAATTAATAAATATGTACTTTTAATTCGTATGAGTCAGTCAGTCATTCAAAACGTATTATCAGTTTTATAATACTTTTTACTTTGATTTTATTTTTTGTAATTTTTATTATCATTGAAGTTGAAGTTTCAAAATAAAAAAAAGAAAAAAGAAAATTTGAAAATACAAGTATAGAAAATAAAATAAAAAATAAATAACAAGACAATTTCACTTTGATTTTAGTTTTTGAAGGAGTTTTTGAATCTTTTTTTAAAAAAGAATAATAAAATATAAACCAACAACAGCAGCAACAACCATAACTACAACAAAAAAAACTTTTTCGAAATAGAAAAATAATTTCTAATATAAACTAGTTAAAATTACATTTACATATACTTACACACTAAAGTTATATTACCCACCACCACACTTAAAAAGTCGATACATAATTCGAATATTATTAGTTTTAAAATAATAGTCATGTACTCATGTTTCCAAAAAATAGTCTAAAATTAATTTTTTATGGTCATGAACATGGAAATTAAATATTAATTAAATATTGATTATGATTCCCTAAAATACAGTAAACTCTCGATTAGTATTGAATTGTAGGTAGTTTATTTAAGCAGGTATTTAACTCCAAACAGCTGGATGTATTCATTCATAACGGTAAGTTACTCTTAAAAGTTTAAAGGCTGTTAAAGATATTTTACAATTTATAACTTATTGTTTCTCTCCACCCACTCTCCAAAATTTGAGTAACATTAATTGTATTCTCTTCTGTTTCAGAAAATTGAAATAGCTTTGCTTACATCTTCACAGTTTAGTCTTCAGAAACTAAATTATAAAGAACTTAACTGTTCTTTTTTTAACCCAGTTGTGCTAACAAATATTTTACAGTATTTTGAAAAGTTTCCGAGATTTTTGGGTATATAAAAAAAAATCTTTTAAGTGGTTTTTGATATTTTTCCTGCATCAAAGACTCCACATCCTCTGTACCAAAACATCATACGTTTTTAAAAATTATTTATATACAGAGGTTTTAATATCGTATTATTAGCTTACTGTAGAAGTTGAACGTCTAATGCAGTTCTATCAATCTTAAGAGAGGCTTAAAACAAAATGGACTAGCCCAAAATAAAAACTACAAAGCTTACTCCAATTTGACACTAAAAAACATACGAAAAATGGCTTATAATACAAAAATAATATCACAGATCCAACCTAGTTTTACGTTTTTAAGATACACAGCCCGATTTTATATATTTAAATAGGTTATGATTTATGCAAAAGAAAAACCAATTTTAAAGCAATCTTTAGAGGGTTAAGTCAATTTGGATCTGAGGCTTAATCAAAATTATTACTTACAATTTTTTATACATGTCTAGTTGTAAAATAAACTCAATAATGAATTAATGTTCAAATAAAGACTTCGTTATCATTTAAATTTCCAAATCCTGCGACCGCACACTTGTTGAACTCGTGGTAAAAATGGTGACAAAAAATCGTGTATTATAAGAAAAATATTTAAGCTAGATATGAACTTTGTTTTTTTTTTTTTAATAAATCTACAAATTTCCTGAATTATAATAATACTAAAAAATATATACATATTTATATTGCAAAAAAAATTAATTTGCATATTTGATTTTGCAATAAAACGTGATTATTTATAATGAACGTCACTATTAAAATATGATTTTAGAAAAATTCTTTTTTAGAAAGAATTTCATTTAATTTAATCAGTTCTTTTTGTTTTCAAATTTCACTTCCCTTATATTTTTATTCAATTAAAATTAAATAAAATCAATTTAAAACTTGTTTTTGTCCTAACCTTAGTTATTAATTTCTTAATATAATTTATATAACATTTAAATTTACAAATTTTTCTAATTTGACTTTAAAAAACTAAATCCAAATTCGTTGTAACTAAAACTAAAATATAATAAAAAAAAAATATCAATTAAAATAAATGTTAAAAATCACTTTCCTCAAAATACCTGGCGCCCAGTTACCACAGAATTTAAATTTTTTAAATTTAAAAACAAAATTTAATATTCAAACTATTTTTAGAACAAACATCTTCTGAAAATTGCATACTTTTAGGCGAAATTCAATTTTAATTTAGTATATCGTAGTGACATCTAGTGGTAAGATTATACTTTAGTACTAAATTTTCTACTTAATTTGAAAAGCGACATCTATTGGAAATTCTGGAAATATAACATTATCCGAGACACAAAATAAAAATAATTTTTTTTTTTTTCTAATTTTACTTGCTGTAAATTTTTAAAGTCTGATGGCCTGGTATAATCAAATTAATAAAAAAATTAAGTAAATCAAGTTTTTCAAATTTTTTTTTCTGATTTTAAATTTTTTTTTTGAAAAGGGGAAGAAGCACCAGTGATTAAAAAAAATTTATATTTATTTTTATTAGTATTTTTAAAAATAATTTAAAATGAGAAACTTTTGATTTTAAATATTAAAACAATTTTTAGTTTTTTATTGGAGATGTTAGATAAATTTTAAGATTTTAAAATTAAATTGAACTATTTATTTATATTTAAAATTTATAATTTTTTTTTAACTTATTTCGAAGAGTTGCCCTGTTTTGAATTTCCGAATAAATAATACCAATAAAAGTTATGTACAAAAATTCAGTTTTAAAAATTGCAAAATTTAAGTTTTCGAATATTTTTATAATTCAAGTCAAATTATAAAACCTAGAATATCTTATGATTTTCAAAAATTAAATTAAAATAATTAGATCTAATTAATTTTTTTTTTTAAATTATTTTGCAAGTTGATCTTGTTTTAAAATTCAGAGGATTAAGTTGGAGTTTTCAACCTCTAATAAAAATCATATTTAAAAAATATTTTCAGTAAATAAAAGCCGAAAATGTTTGTTTAGCAATGTAGTTTTAATTTTCGAATTTGAAGTGAATCATTTATAACTTACTTTTAAAAAAAAATAGTCTTGATACTCTTAAAAATATAAACTTATAATCTGTTATAATTTTAGATTAATTAAAATAGACATTAAAATATATTTCTTAAAGAGATACGTTTTATGACTAAGAATTATTGAACATATTGGAATAAGATTATTTAACATTAAAAAAATATACATATATATTTAATTAATAAAAACTCATTTTTCATTTACTCTTTCTGTATGAATTTATAGGCCTTAAAAAAGGCATCTTTTATTTTATATTATATTTTATATTTAAGAAATAGTATTCTCATTCGGCTTTTAAAAGTTTCAACATATTTGTATAGTACGTTAAATTTATTTATCTTAAGATTGTATTGAGTATCAATTTTAATGTTACTGTAGAATACTGCATCTCCCCAAAATATGTTGCGATCGTCATTAATTGATTTTGTGCACTATATAAAATAAAAAAAAAAAACAATTTTAAAATAAAATGTAAATATTAATTTAAGAATAATTTTTACTCGCAATTTAATGAATTATTCATAGAATAGTTTGAATTGCCTCCTGTTAAAAGTTGATATAATAATATTTTTTTTTTGTGAAATTAATTTAAATATACTATGCAATTAGTCTATTTCAAACGAATTCCGTCTTTCTTCAAATAGTCCTAAATTAAATTCGTCTTTTTTTTAAACCAGCCCTAATTTTTCAGATCCCGTTGGCAGCATAGTATTTAAAAAAAAAGGATTAGACTGAATTGCAACAAGTGAACGAAGGGCTTTTCCACATTTTTTAAATTATATAGTGTTCCATACTTTAAATTATATAGTGAATTTAGTTTTGGAAATATATATACAGAAGACTAAGTTACTGATTTATAAAATAGGGGAGATTTTTAATCCTTCTCCCATCGCCCAAAATTTTAATGTTTAAGCAATTAGATTGAGATCCCCTTTAAATTTAAGAAAAGCCTTAAAAATATGTTTAAATATAATGTTGGAGCCTTAAATATTGTATGTTCCTAAAAAAAAATTTGAATGGGTATTCAAGTTACAGGTTTTTATCTAATAAATCAGAATACGGCTCTAAAAGTTTAATACATGTATTAGAAAAAAAAAAACTTCAAAGTATAGATAGTTATTTCAATATTTATTTTTTTATGTGTAGAAAGCTAGTTAAATAGATTATAATCATTAATAGATTTAAATTTAAATGTTTCGACTTCTAAATCTGCTTCACTTTCCACAATTTCCTAATGACAAAATTAAAATGAAAAAAAAGAAACCTAATGGTCAAAATCATAAATCTATCTAAAACCGAAAATGCAAATTTACAAAAAATAACACAAGTTTTAAAACCTAATTTATTTTATTTTAATTTCCATTGCGTTTATTTAAATCATTAGATTATTATTAATTTTTAAGATTATTTTTTTAAGTACTTTTCCTCACCACTCTTTAATTAAAATTCGATTTAATTAAAATCATTATCCAAATCAAAAAACTTGTCAACTACTCTTAAAGAAGTCCTTTAAAACATCTCTCTTAAAAAATCTCTTGCCTCTAATACAAATTAATTTAGTACAAAGTAATAAATTGTTAGTTTTTGTTCTAATTTGATCGGTGTCGGTTTGTTCTAAATGTGTGATTTTTTATTATTAAAATTACCCTATAATAAATTGTTTTTTTAATGATCTTTTGCAATAATTCTTTAATTTACAATATAAATTTTAATTATTTAATATTATTTTAAATCAAAATGATGAATTAAATCGGTAAATATTGAAATTAAAATTGAAATTTTCTAATAAATTATAAAGAAAAAAATAACGGTTCGAAAAAGTGACGCTTAAAATTTAAAGAGAAAAAAATGCAAATGTATAGTTAGTACCAGTTGGTACCATTTACGAATTGAAATGAATTTTGCACAAAGGTTTATTAGGAACATGAACATTTTCAAGTAAAATAAAGTACGCGTAATTAAATGAATATTAACACCATTAAACTCAAATAAAAGAAAAGAAAAAAATAAATGCACACGAAACAAAAAATATTTATAAGGATGTATTTAATGTCAAATGTCAATATTTAATTTAAGTTGATTGAGAATAAAATTTCTTAAAGTCTTAGTTTTTTTTTAGATTAAAAAGTTAATTTTATCTACATTTATTTAATATATGTTAATTTTAATATAATATTTCTTAAATATTAATAAAAAAATATAAAATTTATAGTATTTAAATAATTAATGTGTGCCTATAATTTAAAAATGTTATATATAAATATATTTTCTATTGTTAAAATGAGTTTTCATTAATTTTCAATTGTGACACAAAAGTTTGCATGTGATATTATTTAATCTCATAACTCAGAATAACTCTCATATATTTAATAATATTTTATTATATATTTAAATTTTATAATATTTAATTATATATTTAATAATATCAAAGAATTATAGTTTCTTTATGTCAAGAAAATTAATCAAATATATAATCTATATTATAATATAGATATGTATATGTATTTAAATTTTCCGACTATGGTATAGATTTTAATCTGACAGAGTTTATTTTTAGAGAATTTACTTTATTAAAGAATTTAATTAAATACAAGTATATTCACATTTTCATAAAAAAAAGAAATAAAAAATTGAAAATATCTAGGATAATATGGCAGTATGTTAAACCAAAGGCGCAAAATTTATTTTCAAAAAGAAAATTAATACCATTTTAGAGAATCGAATATTTTTTTTTTATATGTCTTATAAATTAAAAAACCATTTAATATTAATTCATTTTAAATCATCTATCAACTCTCTTAAACTGATTTATTTAATCGCAATCACCTTCTTCAAAATCAAAGTTTCTTAAGCCGTCGAAAATCTCTCAATTACTCTTAAATAAATCTTTTAAAACTTCTCTCTTAAAATATTTCAAATAAAAATTATTTAGAACAAAAAAATAAATAGGCAGTTAGTTGTGGTTCTAATTTCATCGGTGTTTGTATGTTCTAAATTATGGAATTTTAAATATTAAAATTTAAAGCTTTAAAAAAATTGTTCTTTTAATGATTTTTTTTAATAATTCTTTAATTTACAATATAAATTTTAATTATTTAATATTATTTTATATCAAAATCATGAATTAAATCGATAAATATTGAAATTAAAATTGAAATTTTCTAATAAAAGAAAAGAAAAAAATAAATGCACACGAAACAAAAAATATTTATAAGGATGTATTTAATGTCAAATGTCAATATTTAATTTAAGTTGATTGAGAATAAAATTTCTTAAAGTCTTAGTTTTTTTTTAGATTAAAAAGTTAATTTTAACTTCATTTATTTAAAAGTATTTTAAGTTTTTTATAATATTTCTTAAATATTAAATAAAAAAATTTAAAATTAATGGTATTTAAATAATTAATGTGTGCTTATAATTTAAAATACTTATATTTATTTTCTATTATTAAAATAAGTTTTCATTAATTTTCAATTGTGACAAAGAAGTTTGTATATGATATTCCTTAATCTCATAGATCAGAATAACTCTCACATATTTAATAATATTTTATTATATATTTAAATTTTATAATATTTAATTATATATTTAATAATATCAAAGAGTTTATAAGAATTTAAGTTTCTTTATGTCAAGAAAATTAATCAAATTTATAATCTATATTATCATATGTATATGTATTTAAATTTTCCGATTATATAGATTTTAATCTGACAGAATGTAGGTATTTTAAGAGAATTTACTTCATGAAATAATTAAACTCAAAATATATCCATATTTTTATAAAAAAAACCAATAGAAAAATCAAAAATATTTAGTGAAACATGGCCGTTTGTTAAACCAAAGGCGCAAAATTTATTTTCAAAAAGAAAATTAAAACCATTTTAGAGAATCGAATATTTTTTTTTTATATGTCTTATAAATTAAAAAACTATTTAATATTAATTAATTTTAAATCATCTATCAACTCTCTTAAACTGATTTATTTAATCGCAATCACCTTCTTCAAAATCAAAGTTTCTTAAGCCGTCGAAAATCTCTCAATTACTCTTAAATAAATCTTTCAAAACTTCTCTCTTAAAATATTTCAAAAAAAAAATTATTTAAAACATAGTAGAGTATAGGCAGTTAGTTGCAGTTCTAATTTCATCGGTGTTTGTATGTTCTAAATTATGGAATTTTAAATATTAAAATTAGCTTTAAAAAAATTGTTCTTTTAATGATTTTTTTTAATAATTCTTTAATTTACAATATAAATTTTAATTATTTAATATTATTTTATATCAAAATCATGAATTAAATCGATAAATATTGAAATTAAAATTGAAATTTTCTAATAAAATATAAAGAAAAAAATAACGGTCCGAAAAAGTGACGCTTAAGATTGAATGAGAAAAAAAATTCAAATGTATTGTGTATTGGTACCAGTTAGTACCATTTACGAATTGAAATGAATTTTATACAAAGAAGTATGTATACATGAGTATTTTCAAACAATATCAAGTACATGAGTAAGTGTATTACAACTAAGAAAAAAAAATTAAATAAATGCATTCAAAACAAAAACAAAAACTAAAATGTTTATAAGGATGTATTAAATATCGAGTGTCAGTTTAATTTAAAATTATTTGGATTTAAATACCTATTAGATTTTTTTTTTACTTTTTGTATTTAAAAGCTTATTTTTATTTGTTTTATTTATATATGTAGGTATGTGTGTATACATATTAAAGCAGTTAAAGTTTATTTTCAAATTAAATTTTCAAAAATATTTTAATTAAATATATGGGAAATATTAATTTTAGCTTTTATATAATTGTGAACATCCTTAAATGATACAGTGTAATTAATATGATATATGTGTGGTTGATATGATTTATGAAGTAAATAAAAATTTAATTAACTCGAAGGTAGACCTAAAAATGGAATTCAAAAAGGGGATAAAAAAAGGTGATTAAATAGACTACGAATTAAAAGTTCTTTCTGATCAATGGTAAATACGGGTAAATATTGATAAAAAATTAAAATTTTTATTTGAAAAATTGTTCATAAAACCGTTAAAAACAATTAATATCTATTTAAATGAAAATTTAAGTGTAAAATTTCAAAAAAATACCAGTTAGTATTTACTATATGAACTTAGTATTTAAAACTAATTATTTAAATGGTATTTGACTAAAAAAAATAAGGCAGTATGTATATTATACATATGTATGTTAAATTAAAAGTGCAAGAAACACTTTAAAGTTCTCCTAAAAAAGCTCTAATAAAAATACATGATTAGTTTTAATACTAATTAAATCGGTGTCGGTTTATTTTAAATTTGTAATTTTTTATAATTAAAATTAGCGTATAATAAATCCTTTTTTTGTTTGATCTTTTATAATAATTCATTAATTAACAATATAAAATTTAATATTTTAATTTTATTTTAAATCAAATCAGTTTTAATACTAATAAAATCGGTGTCGGTTTATTTTAAATGTATGATTTTTTATAATTAAAATTATCGTATAATAAATCGTTTTTTATTGGATCTTTTGTAATAATTCTTTAATTTACAATACAAATTTTAATAATTTTATTTTATTTTAAATCAAAATGATGAATTAAATCGATAAATATTGATATTAAAATTGAAATTTTTTAAACAAATAAAAAAATATAACGTACCTACATGTAAAGTGACGTTTAAAATTTAAAAAAAAAATGTAAATATACTTGTGTGTGTGAATTTAATGTGAGAAAGTGAATTAATATGAGGTTTGTTTTATATTGAAATAGAAGTAATAAAATAAAGTCTCAAAGTCTAATAAAATAATAAAAATAATATATGTGTGTAGCTATTAAATGTCAAGTAATTTAAATTTAATTTCTATATGATTTGTCTTAGGTCATTTTATTTATTAGAAGTTAATAATAGCTTCATTTATTTTGAGTTTTTAATATTTTATTATATAGGTATTAAAAAAAAAAAAAAATAAATTAAAATTAAATTAATTCTGCTCAATATTAAAAATAAAAATAAAATTAAAATAATGTGAGCTTATAGTAAAAAAAAAATAAGTAGTTTTAAAATTAAAGTAAATTAAAATCATTTTCAATTATTTATATACATTTTCATATCAAATCTGTTTAGTTTATTGTGTTTATTTATTTATTTTATTAAAATTAGTACCTATAATTAAAATAAATTAAAGTGTTTATTGTTTATAATATTTTTATATTTTTAAATCTATTATTTAAATTTTGTTTATATTATGTCAAATGTATTTTGTGCAGAAATTGAAGTTAAAAAAGTAAAGAGGATTTATCTTAAAAGGATTTTTTTAAAGGGATACGTACAAATTAAGGTAAGTGGGAAATTTTAAATTATCTTATATTTTATTTAATATTATTAAAAAAATTATATATTTTCATTGCATATATAAAAATAATATATCCAATATTTATAATATTTAACAAATTATTATATCTAACAAATTAAAAAAGATAGATTTTAAAAATGTTAGAAATAATGATTTACTTACGCAGTTTTGTTTTACCATCACATAAGTATAACAGCTGATTAATGCTTTTATTTAATTTAAAAACGTTAATCATTTGAAAGTAATATTATTTAAAATTTTACTTAATTTTACTTTTACAAAAAATTGAGGATATCCGTGCTGAAATTGAAGCAAAAAAAGAAGAAGCTAGTTAATTCTAATGTGATTTTTTTATTATGTACAAATTTAAGGTAAGTGGGAAATTTTAAATTTTCTTATATTTCTTATATTAATATGATTAAAAAAATTATATATTTACATTGTATATTAAAAACAATATATTCAACAAATTAAAAAAGATAGATTTTAAAAATTTTAGCAATTATTATTTACTAACGTTGAAAAATCTATTACTTAAGTATAAAAGCTGATTAATGCTCATTTAATTCCAAAGCGTTAATAATTTAAAAGTTAGAGTTTTGGAATATTTTGCTGACAAAAAGTAGAGTAAGTTGAAAATTTCAAAAAATAAAAACGAATATTTGATGAGTGATAAGTGATTGGTGCAATTAATAGCCCTCCGATTACTTTGATTTAATTTTAATAAAAAATTATATATATATTTATTTATATTTTAAATAATGATAAATAAACAATGATATTTATGGTTCAGAATTTTGTTTTTAAAATTAGGAAATTTATTAAACATTGCATTTGATATTTTTAAAATTTAAAAATATATTTTGTAATTATATATATTGGGATCATTTATTTATTTATTTATTTATAGTACCAGACAATAGTAAATATTGCCTGATAATATTTATCCTTTGCTTATATGACATTTGGACTTCTTATTAAATTATTTTAATATACACTATATTTTTCTATTAGATATGATCCGGCTAGGAATTGAACCCGAGACTTTTCGATTGAAAAGTCGTCACTTTACCACTAAGCTATCGATAATTTATTATACCATAAAATTATGAACATTAAAAAGTCTTTGTATATTACATAATTTCGAACCTATGACATTGGGCTGCCAAAGGGTATCTTCGGACAATGTACTTAGTTCTTTTTAATTCAACTTTTTGTTTACTGTATTCCACATATATGAAGACTGACTGACGGCTGAAGAAGTAATTTGAAATGTTTTAATTAATACTGTAAATACATTTTTTTTATTTGATTCAACCCTCTTTAAAGCTTGACACACAACAAGTTAAGTATTCCAAATTTTATTAAACTTTTCAGAATTTTATAACTAATTCGTTTTATGGTTTTATGCAAGTTTAAACTTAACTTAAGAAACGATATTATATAATGGATTAAATCTAAAAAGTAATTCTAAATAATTGATTAAAATTCATAATATTACCACAGATGTTGAAATTTTTTTGATTAAAAAATGTCTGCGGTTTCTCAGACAACAGCAGAGATTAATGAATTTTAAATTAAAGTTAACATTATAATCAATTAAATTTTTTTCAAAATTAATCTAATAATATTATAAAATAACAAAGTGTTTACAGTTTCACTTGATTTATTGTGAGACTATAAGTTATTGTAACGATTAAGTGAAAATTAAAAGAATTTCATCATTCTTAACAAATTTATTTAAAAATTTTTATTTCTTTTTTGGATAAACAATTTTTTTTTTCGAATTTCAAAGTCTCAGATCATTGTGCATAACAGAAAATACTTTACATATTTATCTGTATTATGTACTTTTATATATATGTACCTAGATTACATTTTTATATGTAATAAAATTCTGTTAAGTAAAAAATTTATTAAAAGAAAAAAAAACTGAAATAAATTTGAAATGAACAATATTTCGAAATGATTGAAAATGTGAATAAAAAAAAAATTGCAATTTTGGACTGAAATGTCATGGACACAGTACTGACTGTATAAAGTAAGTATTGTATAGAAAGGAAACTTATTACATGATACGATACAAATGTACGATATTAAAGGATCGTCATAATAAAAGAGAGATAGGGAATAAAATACTGTGAAAGAGAAGTAGATAAAATAAAAACATATTATTGATAAAAATTTTCCATGTAAAGCTTAATTTAACATTGAAAAGCTTCAAGCTATCAATTTTCAATTTAATTCCCTTTGAATAATTTACGAAAATTATAATTCATTGGGAATTTTTTTTTTTTTATATTTTAATTTTATGTTTTTTTTAATTCTTTTTATTTTTTCATTTAATACTTTTGTAATTTTTGTAATCTTTGTTTTTTGGGTGCCTAAAAATTGCACAATAGTGTTTTCTAATAATAAAAACAATTTTAAAATTATATGTCAGTTAGTTGTGGGTTCAGCTACATTATATAGACAAAAGATGTGGCTGTAAAATCATTAAATAATGTGAACCAGCACGTGGGAGTGAAAAAGTCTTTTAGTTTATGATTCAATTCGAAATTTTTTCGTAAAACTTGATATATTTAACTTGTTGTATGTAAAATTTTTAAGTGAGAGTACGTAAAAAAAAGTAGAGAGGCTTAGAATCAAAGGGTCCTAATCTACAAAAAAATTTAAAAAAAAACCACAAGGGTTAGACCACTTTGAAACTGAAAAAGAGTAAGAAAAAGTACTAAGTTAAAAAAATACCACAAATGTAAACGGAAATTCCTTTTTAGGGTACACAGCCCGGTTTTACTTCCAATTCTAATGCGATTTAAAAAAAATAAATATGGAAAATTTTTATTTAGAGGGACAGACTACTTTGGTCTGAACCCTTCTTTTAGTATTAAGTGGTAAATATAGTTAAAAAAATCTTCAGCTTTCTTTCAGCAAACTTCTTCAGCTTCGGTCAATCTTTATATAGAAATATTTACTATAGTTAATTAACAATTTGTAATAAAAACAAAGTAAATTGTTTGAAGATATCCATTACCAGCTCCCTGCCAATTTGGCATAATGTTAATTGACATTGTGATTTTTTGAGTAATGACATTTTACATTGTTTGAGCAAATTATAATATCAATGAATTCGAGTGGGCATTAAGAGTAAAAAATCGGAATTAAGGTAAATATATATAAGTGAGAGGTTTTCAGAATACTTAAATATTTTGAAAAAAAGGGTAAACGACCATAAAGTCTCAGCATATAAAAACATTAGCAGACATATTCTGGAAAACGCGGCAATCTCTATTTTGAAATCAACCATTAAATATCACTATACACTTTTAAGAAAAGTTTTGTCAATTGACGTTATGCGTTTTGACAATATGCAACCGCATTTCCCTTGTATAGACTTATTATATACGTCATACTTAATAATTATGAATTTGTAAATATTTTGTATGGAAGAAGCCGCAAATGTCGAACATATGTTTTTGCATTCTTGGTATCGATATTATATCATTCTAACTTATGATAGAGAGCCGCCATAGCAATGGTATCCGAAACCAATTTTACTAAACAACATAACATCTTTAATACAATAAGGTAAAAGTGCATGTTGATGATAAGAACTGTTGCTTATCTATTCCGCAGTGTTTATAAATCACTTAATGTATGAAGTGCTCACTATATTCTAGCAATGTAGGTATCACTTTATCCGAATCCAACTAGAACTTAAAACCACATTTAAATGTAATCCAAGAAAATCTGACATAACTTTTATATTAAACAAAAAAAAAAAAAAATGTTGGCAATTTTAAAAACGTTCATAACTTTTTATAAAAAATTTTATTTTATTTTTTTTTGTTTAAATTTTTATATTCATAAAATTATCTGAAAATTTTTCATTTTTCTTTTCCTTTTCTTTTTTTTTGATTTTATTTTGTTGTTTTTTTTTTTTTTTTTTAAATTTTCCTTTTATGTTGTCATTATTATAAATTGATGATGTTGATGGCGTGAAACCGTTATTGAGCGGTTATGGCTTTTACACACAAATATTATAACAGTATATTTATTATAATATATCTACAAACTATATTATAAAATTTTTGTACTTCGCTTATACATACATATAGGTATATATATAAGTATATTAATACATAATAAAAAAAGTAAAAAAAAAAATAAGAAAAACAAAAACAAAAAAAAAAACCGAATTAATTTTCATCAGTCGGAATTTACCAATATTCGAAAAAAACTTATACCAATTTACAAATTAATACATTTTATTAGTGGAACAGTTATGCTATGAACTTTTAAAAGCAATATTAAATATATTATATATATATATATCTATAGATATATACACATATAAATATACAAACATATTATTCCTTTTTGATTTTCTATAATTTACAAAAAAAAAAAAAAAAAAACAAACAAACAAAATAAAAACCACAACAAAGTTAAAAAAAAAAAAAAAAAATTTAATACCATATAGTACGATATCGATTGCTATGTTAAATTGTAACAAGTTTAAAAATATTTGTTCGCACTCTATTGCGTTTTTTTTTGTTTTTTGTATATGTTATTATACCCTACACCTATAGAATAGGTAAAGGGGTATATTAACTTTGGTATGGTGTTTGTAACCACCTAAAGGAAGCGAGCTAGATATGGAAAAGTATATATATTTGTGATCAGCGTGACCGCCTTAGTCGATATAGCCATGTCCGTCCGTCCGTCCGTCCGTCCGTCCGTCCGTCCGTCCGTCCGTCCGTCCGTCCGTCCGTAGGCACGATAACTCAAAAAATAATGGAGCTATCTTGATGAAATTTTAACTGTAGGTTACTAGGACTGAAAGTACGGCGGGGATTGCATATGGGCGAAATCGGCCCATGGGTTCGGATTCTGGACCTTTTAATCGGTTTCAGGGCTAACGAACAAATATAAAAAATCACGATAACTCAACAACTAATGACGCTATCTTCATCAAATTTGTGCTGTAGGTTATTGGCAGCGAAACTACGGCGGTGATTACGTACGGTGAGGATTGGACAATGGGTTCGGAACTTAGAACTTTTTGATCGAATTTAGGCCAAACGAGCATAATTCCGAAACCAATGAAGATAGAACCTCCAAATTTGGTATCAGGGTGTCCCTTCCTATTTCGTAAGTGTCTTTGAAATTTGGGCCTCATTGGAGTAGTGGATCGGGGACCAGCCAGTCAGTTCTTAGGCCCTTAAAACATATTTTCGAAATTAATAAAGATAGTTACTTGAAACAAATGTAGAAGCTTCCAATTTGCCACAAGGGTGTTCTTTACTATTTCTTGCGTGCCCCCCTAATTTGGGATCAATTGGAGTGGTGGTTCAGAACCTCTCTTAGACCCCCCAATGTGTAAAAGCTTATCATCGAAATTAATAAAACTAGTAACTTAAAATTAAGATAGAGCGTTCCAATTGTGTACAAGGGTTAACTAGTATTGAAAGTATGACGGGACTGCATATGGGCGAAATCGTACCATAATTTCGGGTCCTGGAACCCTTGAAAAGTTCAAGGACTAACAAACATATATCTTAAAAACACCATAACTCAAAAAATAATGCCGTTATTTAGATGAAATTTAACACTAGGTTACTAGTAATGAAAGTACCATGGGAATTGGTTGTGGTCGAGTTTAATTTCGAAGCCAAAGAATATATTTCCTATGTCCTATGTGTCTCCGAAATCTAGACTTAATTGTAGGGGTTCAGCTATGTTCAAAGGTACTTGCTGCATTTATGTAAAATTTATTTTTATATTTAAATGAATTATATGAAAAGGTGTAAATTTTTAAGTGTATTTTAGAAATACATTTATTGCATATTTTGCGTTTATAAGTTTTTCTATTAGGTATATAAACTAACCATTTAAAATAATTGCAATTTTTAAAAATTTGGATTATTAAATATATTATGCTTTGATTATCTTTTTATCACAAAATTTAATAATTAGAATTTTTTCATTTTGTAATTGAATTGGAATAAATATATTTTCATTTATTTCAAGTTTGTTTGTTTTTTAATATTTTTAAATAGATAAATTAGTAAGAATTTGTAGTATTTTTTAATAGATAGGGTAATTAGAAAATGTTTTTAGTATTATATAGTTAATTTGGTTAGCTATGTCTTACGATCAAATTAATAACAGCTTCTATGGTGTTAAAATGACTTATGGATATGTCCTTAAATTTGAACCAAATAGGTGTAGGGTATTTCTAAGTCGGTTGCACCGACTGACTGTTTCTTTACTTGTTATTGTATGTATTTGGTATGAATGATAAGTACATACAATATGTACATCAAAATTACTATTCATACATTTTTTTTTATGTTTTTCTTACTATGAATAAATTTATTGCATTAAATTATATAAAAATAATGGATAATGGATATAAGTTGTATTTATGTGGGTGGGGTACTTAATGTATGCGAAGTCAGGGTTATATTTTGACAAAATTGATCAAATTTAATCTTGGACTTTTTATTAAATTTTGAAGATTTTCGAATATGAAATATGTTTAAAATTTGATTGTGATGGGAGTATAAAATAGTTTAGAACTAAAATAAAATAGGAAGGTTTGAATATAAATTGAAAGAACATTAGAGTTAGAAGTTGGATATATTTAAAAAAGACGGATCTATGTATTTTTTCTATTAAGCACAATTTACATAATGATAATTTTGTTATTATTAATATAATTTATCAAATTATTAAAGAATTTAAAATTTAAATAGTTTTCACTCCCTCAATTATTTTGACTGTTTGACTGTTGGTGTCTTACTTTTTGAGATTTGACTTACTTTTATCTCTTTTATGTATTCTAATTAGTTTTTTAATAAAAAAGTTTTTTGTACTAACTACTATTACTATTACCAAGTACATTGCTTGAAGATATCCATTGCCAGATCCGTGTCAATTTGGCATAATACCTTTAGGGTTTTTAGACTTAGTTAATTGTTTTTATCTATTCATTTTGTACCTCAATTATACACCTTACTATTACTAAACGGATACGGGTCCATTGAATCTTTGAGACACCTTGTAATCCTGTTTTCTTAATATAAAATTAGGGTAAGATAATTTTTAGATTCATAGTAGAAATTCTTAATTTTATCAGTGGTGGGTTGGAAAACATAAAAATCTATAAATCATCTAGAGGAGCAACTGCACGATATTCATTTGAGCTTTAATCATCTGAAACCGACCCATTTAAAATCAGACTTAAGTATATATTTGGCTTAATAATATGTTCACATTTACAATTGATTTTTGCGGAAAGGAATTGGGAAAGGAACTTGCGGAATACGACTTAAAAGTTATTATTTATGTAGTGGATGAAGAGGAATATTTTTTGATTTTAGAAGGATATTCAGCTAAAATTAATAAGATAGTATATAAGTTTCATAATCGAGATGTATAAATTTCTTTAAGCTTTGTTACGTCTTCTTAACAATTTCACACTATATTAGTCAGGTGTTGCTGCTGTTCTTCTTTATTATTGCAAAAGTTTTAATAGAATTATTAATCTGTAAAACATGGAATCCACAGAGTCCTTTAAAATTCGATATCAAAGCAAAAGTCACAAAATAGTAGCTGCACGAGCTTCATTTAGATATTAACATAATTTAGGATAACGATTTGATAATACTGGTTAAGAGTCGGTTTTCAGGAATAGCAATAGAGAAAGGAAGCTTGCTGAATAACTTGAAAGCTATGGTTTTTTTAACTATATATGTATTCATAAGCTGTATTACCTCATCCTCATAATTCTATTATGTAGGGATTAGTTTTTGCTTCACTTCTTGTCCCACGTTCCAATCTCTCAAACAAGGAGTCATAAAACTTTTTTAAAGTTTGAATCATTGAAAGTACTGGATCGAATTGTCCGTCGGACTTTCTTTATTTGGAAAAATTATTCACTTTACTGTTTACCAAGTTATATACATACATATACACTAAAAAAATTCGAATATAAAAAAATGTTGATAAATTATATATTTTCAAAATTTTTTATAGTTAATGAACCTGAATACTATAATTTTAGTTTTTACTAAATAAAAAAAATAAAATAAAAAATAAAACAAAAACAAAAATAAAATAACTACTGAATTATGCTGTAATGGTAACATTAACTGTAAAATAACATTAATAAGTAACAGAATGATAATATAGTTACAAAAAAACGTTTCATTTTAAGACATAAAAAGGAGCTGAAAACAACAGTTACAAGGATATATGAGTAATATAAAATCAATTTGTCTCTTTAATTGCATTAAAAAATATATATATATATATATATATATTATTTTTTCTCTCTGTCTATTTTTTTTTTCAATTATATTGTAAACTAATCAACTGAAAACTTATCATTATATATATCCCTCCCTCCCCACCATAATACAACAAAATACCGTTACAATCCACCTTTTTTTTTTGTGTTTCAATGAATTTTGATTAAAATTATTTTAAATTTGTTTTTTATTTTTGTTTTTAGCACATTTTAAAAAAATTTTAAAAAACATGTGCTTATTGGTTTCACTCTGTCCGTCCGTATGTTTATAAAAACTTGTAAACAGCTTGATATTAAGAAAATCTTAACTACGGGTAAGTATTGCTAAAAAAATAATTTCGTGTGAGAACTTTTTTCTGTTGCCCCACTCGTTACAGAGCTATAGTCCTCCAAAGTTGGAAAAAGTACTATATTAAAATTTTTATAACAAAAGTTTTGTTAGGTTTATTTTCAATCTGAAAACTGTAAAACACAGCCGTTTTATAAGCTTTTCAAAAATATACCGCCATGCAAATGTATACAGTTGCCATACAGTACTAAATTAAAGGTTCAATTTTTGAAAATTTTTTGGCCTCACATATCTTCTGAATGGTTCAAAAAGAGAGTTGAAATTTTGGGAGAAATTGGATCTTCAGAAATCAGTAGGAGTCGGTTATAAAAAAAAACGAGGAACAGTGTAGTTGAGTAGACTGCGTCAACTCTGGAATACCCATATGACCGTAATATAAGCATTATATCACCCGATTAATTACTTTTGGCAAATTTTAGACAACTAGTTTCAATAGGTGTAGAGTAATGCTCATATAAAAAAAGAAGTTGTATGGCAGGTACTCGAACCCGTGGATCAAAATGGCTGGATTTGATGACGGACGGACGGACATACATAGCTAAATCGATTTATTTTTCGATTCTGATCCGATCCATACCTTTGAGTCTATATCTACCTCTCTGTAATGGCAAATTCAGTATACCCTTTTGACTTATAGTCATACGGGTATAATGATAAAATGCTCTGTACGAACCTTAGGTATATAATTTTGAAAATGTGATTTTTTAAAAACCCTTGGTTTGTTTCATCACTTGTTTTTTTTAAATTCTTAGTTTAAAAAATAAATTAAATTTTTTAAAGAATTGAACTGCAGTATATATTGGAGGAGTTGACATTTTTGAAAAATTAATCAAAAAATTATATTCATATATATATGTATATATATCTATTTATATTATGTGAAAAAAATGTGTATACATATATAATAAATAAGATAATATATTGTTTCATTATAACTTTGTTGATTATAATAGCGGTGATGATGTGACTGATGCGTGTATAATATTTGGTTTTTGTTTTATTATTTGTAATTTAAAAAATATTTTATTAATAAAAAGTAAATTATTTCGTTGGAAAATTAATGGATAATTGGAAAATTGTATGTGAAGTAGGGTAGGGGTAAAACGTAATATAATTAATTTTAAAATTTAGTAAATAAATGTTTTTATTTTCTAAAATAGTTGTACATTACACATTTACATATATAGTTTATAGAATATTTGCTATAAGACAGGGTGCTCAGATGTTAAAAGGTACAAAATATAGATAATATAGAAGAGATCAAAACCAGTATAAAGTATTAGTTTTAACTTAAGATAAGTTTAATTAAGATTTGTTAAAATAAGGATTAATCAGTTTACTATTAAATTAATAAAACTTATTTTTAAATTGATGCTGTAATTGAAGTTGAAGTAATACATTTAAATCTTTCAAATTCTTTAACTTATATTTAAAATGGTTTTTAAAATTAAAATTGAACTTCTTAAATCTCCCTTTTTAAATCTTTTTCATAAAGTAGGTGAATGCAATTGATCATAATTACTTAGATGAACTAGTTATTCATACCTTTATAATATTTTTTAAAACTTTTTTGTAAATTAAGATAGTATTATAATTATAATATTTAAAATTCCCAAATTAAAGTGTAATACAAAAAAAAAAAAAATCATCCTAAAATTATGCAAAATTTCTTATTTTAAAGGAACGTTTTTAAAGATAAATGGCTTCGGTGGTGTAGTTAGTGGTGGTTTAGCATTTGGTTTATTATCCGAGGGACTGCAGATTTAATTTCATTTCAGGACTGAAAGAAAATGTTTTAAAACAGATGATAACAAGCTAATGTTGAATTGCCATTCAGTTATGACTTTTATTAGACCTTATTCTGATCTATGTCATCCAGTTCTGCTATACATTAGAAATTTTAATTCTATGACTCATCAGATGGTTAAACGAAAACTTTTAAATTAATTGCTAATTAGGAAGATAGATTGAAAATGATTACAAATTTTGTAACGAACATCTGACAAGTGACTTAATAAAAAAATTGTTTAATTATATTAATTTTATATACATTTTTCATAACATATTTTCCCAATTCAAATAAAATGCATTTAAATGGTAATACAGACAACTTGAAATAAAATTGTATTAAAAGATAAATGAAATCCACAGTCATATAAAACACTCCCAGTTAATTAAAAAATATGCACGTACATGAATAAAAACGTGCACCTTGTTATGTAATATAAAATCTTTCATATAATTTTCAATGAGATGTACAACAACTACAAAGAGTTTATTTAAAAATTTTGTTAATTAATTTAATTATAATGTAATAATTTTTAGTAGAATATATTACAAAAAATACGAACACATAGATCAAAAAAAAAAATAAAAAATTACAAAATAAAGCAAAAAAAAGTAAAAAATTTTTAAATTTATTTAAATCAGTTAAATAAACTGAATTCTGTGGAATGAATTTGAATATATAGGTGTTTAACAAAGTTATAAAAACTTTTTTCCAAGAATTATATATAACTTATGGTTAATATTTAAATTTTATTTTAAATTTATGGTTTACTTTTAAATTTAAAAAAAATTTTTTTAAATAATATTCATATTAAAAAATTTTTTAAATAATTTGTGTATAAAAAGTTTCAATTTGCATTAAATGAACAGATATAAATGGGGGCTGAATACGAAATCCTTAAAAATTCCAATCGCAAAATGGCAAGCGTTAAATCCCAAATTGCAATATTCGAAAATATAAAATTTTAAAAATTTTTAAAACTTCATAAAATCCTAAAATTACAAAAGCTTTATCGGTTAAGATACCAATTTTTGAAAAAAAACATACTTTTTACAACGTCATCCAAATATTCTGAAAAAAGTCAATAATCTGATTTTTAAGCAAACTATAAAGTTCCCTGTAATTCAGAATCTTCCATATACGAATATACTAAACATATTCGGAATTATAAAGTTGTTTGATTATTCAATTTAAATTATTATTTAAATTTTTTATGAAACAACCAGGTGTATTAAAAAATGGCTGAACAACCCGCTCTTAAATTTTTTTCAAACATAATATGTCAGCCATAAAGAATTTAAAGTAAAGGGATCGTATTTATAGATAAATGAAATCTACTCAGCCTCATAAAACTCTTCCAGATATTAAAAAAATATGCACGTACATGAATAAAAACGTCTGACGTCTCTAAATCTCCAATTAACAAATTATTGGTTGACAAACAAACTCTGATTTTGAATTTTGTTCCTTTGGGATTTTGTAATTTGGTATTTTGAAACTTTCCCATATACTCATATACATCTACGTTTCCGCATCATCTTGCAAGTGTGTAGTAGTTTTATCTTTTTATTTAAGACTTGGAATTTCAAGAGTTATTAGGGTACTTAAATAATGATATTCCTCCCACTCACAATCAATATATCGGATTTGTTCTATGGTATTACGTACTTATCAATGATATTATACTTACTAATTTATTAATATTATTTTAATATCTATTGTTTTTGGTAAAATTGTCGAATCGACTTTTTTTCACACCTCCCTCTCCCTCCATTGAAAGTTCGAAAAAATTTTTTTTTGAAATCAAAATATTTAAAACAAAATATTTTGTGATTCAGAATCTATTTCGAAAAAGATCTACTATTCGAAAAAGGACGACAAGTGAAAATCCTTGAAAATATTTCCAAGGATCAAAAATTTGTTTGAATTATAATTAAATTTTTATTTACAATTAGATTCTCCTATTTCTGCTATTTTCTAACTAGATAATGAAAAAACTCAAAAGACAAATTTAATTTTAAAAAAAAAAGTTTTAAAAATGAATTATAATGATGATTTTGAATCAATTTAACAATATCTTTAAGTATTTTTTTTTATCTGATAGTTACTCCCATTTAAATTATATTTCTAATTTGTTTTTTTTTTATTTAATTTCAAATTCTCTATACAAACATTTGGAAACAAAAAAAAAAAAAATAAATAAAAAATATTTATTCCAATTAACATAATAATAAGAATGTAATAGTGATAAAATACAACAACAAAAAAAAAGAACAAAAAAAAAAGAAAACAAAATAAAAAGTGAAATATAGAAAATAAAAAACGTAACTAATTTATATGCTAATTTTTAGAAATATTTTCTAATTGGATTGTTCCAGATATATAAGAGATATGTACTTAGATGAATTATGTATATATAATAAAACAATTGTATACAAGTATATATATACAAAATAAATTATAATATGTAATATATATTTAAACAGATAATTTATTTATTTTCATATTTTTTTATTATTATTATTTACAGGTAAAATTTTCGAATAAAAAAATAATAAAAAAACAAGAAAAAATATTTTTGTATTAGTAATATGTATTAAATTTTAGGAAAAGTTACAGTACAGTTTTGAAGTATTTAACTCATATGTGCACTCGTATAATTCATTCTCGAAATCAATTCCATATTTGGCTTTAAATGGGAGCGGTAATATATTCCAAGTTTTAAAAAGCCTGTAAATGAAAATCTCATTTTTTTTTTTAAATTTCCAAAAATTAGAATAATATTGAAAAGAATTCGATTTTGCAATCAACCTATCAAAATACATCCTATATTAATCATGGAATTTGAAGAATATATTACCATCCTATATTAATCATGGAAAAAAAGAATTTTCGAAATTTTAAAAAACAAGATATTGTACCCGACCCCTTTAATTTTCTAAACGTTAATAGTGGAAGTGTTAAGAAGATTCTTTCCAATGAGAATGAAAACTTAACTCGCTCAAAAGGGTATCTCTGAGATCTTGTAATCCAATCCAACATAAGAAATAATTCGATTAACTTGATTTACTTGATTTTATACACTAAATAATTATGTATGATGATCCAAATGCGAGAGTACAGTTTATGACATCCTATTAGATAACTAGCAACTAGCAATTATTACTATGGGTAATTGATTTGGGTTAAGACGAAAAGGGTTATATTATTTTAGTCCCTTACATAATTATAACACGGTTTTTGGAAGTAGATCTTAAAATAAATTATGTGCTATTTTTATTTTATTTTAAGAAACCTCGGTTCGTCCTGATTTACTGATGTTCAACTGCATAACTTTAATATCTATTGAATTTCTAATAAATGTCTTATGTTTTCTAAGGACCTGTGATATAAAACGAAAGTAGAGTTAGAAATATTGACTTTATACTGGTTTTGTGGCAAATTCTGATCTACAAAATGCTTGGTCGTAGTTTAGATTCTAATTACAAAACAGTAATTAGAATCTAAGAACTTCGAATCTCGCAGGAACTCAAAATAATTTATCAAATATGTTAATTAACCAATTATACTTTTTATCATTGATAAATTTTGAGGATAAATAATTCAAATTAATGAAGTAAGGATCGGGAGAATCGCTTTCAGCTCTTAAGGTAGAATGTAGATATCAGCACAATATTATCTTCTGACTAATAAAAGTTTGATAGAAAATGTTATATATTTATGTTTATTAGATTTTACCTATAATATCAACAGGAGTCGAATTTAATTTTTGTTCAAAACTTTCAACTTGCACTGTAATTTTTAACATTTTCATAAAATTTCTATGTTAGGTTACGCAAAGGCTTCCTTTTACTCCATAAACTACTAAAATTTATTCGAGAGAAAATAAAAAAAAAAAAAAATTAATAGAAAAAAAAAACGAAATACATTTTCTAGAAATTTTTGAATTTTTGTTTGTTAGTATTCTTTCTATTTTTTTTTTTTTGGTATCTGGTATTTGGTCAACCATAAGTAGAAGCAAATAAAAGAAAAGTGAGAAAAGTTAATAATAAACATACATGTACATATTTGAAAAATTTATTTTTTTCTCTTTTTTTTACCTTTATTTGTTTTAATAACAAGTACTTGGAACTTTTTGATATTTTTTTTATCTTTAATTTGACTTAAAAGTTATCCGATTTTAAAGACCAATTATCTAGCATTAGACTTTTCCGGATAGGCTGTCAACTAATAAGCACAGAACAAAAATGAATAGGCATGTGATATGATTTGTATCCTGGGTGTTTTAAACAAAAGAATCGCAAAGAAAATTCTGAAACTCAAAGAACTGATGGAAATTTCTGGGAAAATCGAAAACATAAAATCCTTGGATTAATCTAAAGGGGTACTTTTCTCCCTAGAATTAGCGAATGAAACCGAGACCATATAAGGCCTCTTAAAAGAATTAAGAATTGACAATGATAAACGTTGAAATTGAGGAAATCAAAAGATTCTTAACTAATGTTTGATTGTATATACATCTTAATTCTAAAATGTAGCTTAAAAAGCATAACATTAGGAGTCATAAGAAAAATCAATCATTTATATAGCTTAGTATATATAACAGTTTTAATACAACTTAATTCTGAAACAGACTTGAATTACAATATATAATAAGTATTCTCTAAAATATTCATATAAAATTGCATACTTATGAGCGTAATTTATTAAATTTTTTTTTTCAAATACAATGAATATTTAAATATAAAATAAGTGAATTACTGTTAGTTTATTAACGGTAAAATATATTTTTTCTGTTTTATTATACAACTTGTTTATTTTGTATTTAGTAGGTGTCAGGAATTTGGTTTTTGTTCTATTTTTCTTTTCTTTTTAAATAAAATGCACATTTGTTTAAATGCAATAATCCAAAAATTTGAATCTGTGATGCCAAATTTACATTTATATGCAAACCATGTAATATAAAACAATAATGGTCAGTAAGGGAATACAAAAATTGGCCAAAAAAACAAAAAACAAAAATTTACGTATAAGTAATAAAAAGTTAAATTTTATTTCCATTTATTTTGGTTTTGTTTTTATTTAATTGAGTAAAAATTTCGAATATAACATTAAAAAAAAACTACTTGAATAAACTGACTTTATTTTGGTTACAATTATATTTATTTTAAATACATTATATAATAATATTATGCAACATTAATATACTTTTAAACAGTTGAGAACATAATTATTGTAAATTTTTTGGATATAATATTAATTTGTTATTATAAATAAATAATTCACTTATTTCATATAGATATTGCAATTGAAAAAAAAATAAAATTAATAAATTGCTCTCATAAGTATGCAATTTGAAAGTATATAAGAGTATACAATTTTAAAGCATATAAGAGTAAATAGCAAATAAAAAGTATAATAATTTAAATCGTGTGGTATTGGGGTTGTAATCTTATTGATTCTTATGATTTTATGAATCATTAATGAATCTAAATTTAATTAGCTGATTTGCAGATTTTTTAATCATTCGGATGAGCTGTGAGTAAAGTGTGATAAAGATATGGAAAGTCATGTAGAATTCTTGTGTGAGACAACAATTGGCGCACAAGTTAACATTTTGAAATTCATTATCTTATAAATAAAAATATGCTAAAGCTGAATCAATGGCTTAGGTAAAATCGAACGTTAGTCTGAATGTGACTAAATGACTTAGTAATATCCTGACTTCTTATAGAAGTGAATGTGGGGAAAAAATTTAATCATTCAATTATTATCACTTAATTATTTTTCACTTAATATTTCAGTGAACTTTAATTGCATTAATGCAGTGTTTTTTTCCACATAATCTTTCTTAACATTTTGCTGATATATTTAACATTTATTTTATGGAATTTTTCAACATTTGAAAATAAATTGAATTTTTTAGCCGTAACTGTTTTTGGATATACTATTCTAGTATGTATTCTTCTATTAACCGAATCTATGTGTTCACTATATTGTAGCATAGCAAATGTGGTTAAAGTAAAATAGTATTTTTTCTTGTAAATGGAATCCTCTTTTGTATGTGTATAATGAAAACGGAACTTTTCTAAAAAATGTATTTTCAAAAATGGGAAATTATAAACTAAAATACGAATGAAAATGGAAAAAGGTAAAATGACCACCAAACAAACGAAATATCAGGTAATTATATTCACACCTAATAATTACATTCATATGAAAAATTTTTATTAGGTGAATTATTATTAACTTAGAATAGTTAGTGTTAAAATTAAATTGATATTATTAAGTTTTACGAAATTTTAAATTAAATTTAGTTTCCTTTTTTGCACTGATTTTATTTATAATTATTAGATTTTTAATTAATTACTATTATTATTATTTAATTAAAAATTGCATTTAAAAACAAAAACTAAAACCCACGTTAAAACTGATTATTCTAAATAAGAATTACAAATGAATTTAAAAATATTAAATAGAAAATGCTCCTTAAAGTATGCAAATTTGAAAAAAAAATTGTTAAAATCTTATTTCAGCATTTAAAACTTTTAATAGAAACAGTTTTTACGTGTCCTAAATCTTTAAAAATTTAAATCTTTGGTTATTAAATGTCTAAGAACGATCGAAACAAAGTCTTCACTTTTTTCGGTAATCGAATCTGGGCTCCTCAAATCAGAAATTGATATTATAAATAATCAAGTGTAAAGGGTTAAGGTTAAAAATACCCTCACATCACCAATTCAATTGATTTGAGAAATACAAAAAATTTGGTTTAAGTACATGTAAAATATAAGTTATATATATATATATTTAGTAAGATCCTTTTCATTTTCTAATTAAAGCTTCTGACATGGTTTATAAATTTTCTCAAGTTTATAAAATTTATACAAAAAAAAATTATAAAAAATAAAGTTTATAAATCTAGATTTTTATAATTACTTGATCAAATTATTTTAATACCATTTCCAATACCTTTTTTCACTAAAAAAATATCTACTTTATAGTAGTGACTACGCGACATTTCAAACTATTGATTAATTTTTTATTGATTGGCTTTATAATGCAGAATTTAATTCAATTTATATTCACTTCAATTATAATACCTTTGCCAATTAATTTTTAAGTAAAATATCTTTTACATCACATACACTTTATATATATATAACATATAATTTATGCATGACACATTCACATGTATAATTCTACAAAGTAATTAAAAGATTTTCTATTAAGCGCATTTTGCAGCCCATTATTATAAATTTTATTTGATAGCTTTGAAAATTCCAATCAAATTCAATTAACGGTTTACAGCTATGTTGTTTTTAGCACATTTTCAAAAGATTTTGTAAAAATGTGCCTGTATAGATTCACTTTGTATGTCCGTCCGTTTGTCTCTCCGTATGTTTGCAAAAACTTTTACATCGTTTGAAAAAGAGAAAAGAAATTTTAACTGCGAGTAGGTATTGCACAAAAAATTATTTCATGTAAGAACTTTTTTCTGTAGTCCCACCTGTTACAGAGCTACAGCCCCTTAAAGTCTTAAAAAGTTCTTTAGTTTAATTTTTATATCGAAAGTTCTATTAGGTTTATTTTCCATCTGAAAATAGTAAAAGATAGCTGCTTTTATAAGTTTTATGAATTTTTAAATGAAAAATTTACCGTTACACAAACTTCCATTTTTGCCAAATTTTCGGCTTCTCATATCTTTTTAACGGCTTAAGCTAGAGACTTGAAATTTTGCGTTGATTCAGATTCTCAGAAATAAGTACTAGTAATTTTTTTTTCATGTCTCTGTTTTGGAGCTGTAAGGGGTCAAAAATCAAAATTATGCTGTAGGTTTAAAAAAGGTTTACTTTAAGTTTAAAGGGGGTCCTTGAAATTAAAAAAAAGGGTATTTTAGTTTTAACCGTTTTTGCGTGTGAAAAATTTCAAATTTTAGAGGAAGTCACAATTTAATTTCTTAAATTTCAAAATTTTGGACGGGGGAAGGTGGGGTTAGATTCTTAAAAATCACCATAAGTTTGCTTAGTAACAATTTCAGAACCTTCTCCTTTTAAAGGGATATTGTCAACCGTATATATATTTGCAAAAACTCAGTATGAAACACTATATAATATTGGAAATGTACTTTTTAAAAGCCTTTCAATTTTTTCATCATTTGTTTTTTACTAGAGTATAAAAATTCCTATAGAAAATATTCTCATTAAAAATCAATTAAATCATTAATTCAAAAGTTAATAGCCTTAAATTAAAACCAAATTAAAATGTGTATTATTTATTTTTATTACTTAAGAATTTTATTATCCACCGCATAAGAAAAAAAAAATAAATGAAAAAAAAATTAATAATAAAAATCAAATCCTTAAGATTTTATTTTATTTATGTGATAACTGTTTTGCTAATACAAATTTTATATATTTCATATATAAAGTAAAATTATTTCATTAAAAAATAAAATCAACAGCATGTGTGTATTGTGTGTCTCATATGTTTATTGTATGAATATATATACACATAGGATAAGTATCAGTTATTAGATTTTTATAAATTTAGATTTCATATAGCGATTTTTATGATTCTTTTGATTAAAAAATCTGTAGATTTTTAAACTGTTAATAATTAAACAGTATAAGGGGATTTTCAAACTGTTGTTATGGGTTTAAATAAAAATAACTAATTCAATACTTTAAAAAACGAGAAAGGCTATAGTTGCCCTTGTCAACTTTTGGCTACCCGTGCATATTCACACAACCATATAAAAAAACGAACAAAAAAAATTTTAGGGCACCCTTAAAGTTGGATTGAGAACTGTCCAACTTTGCCAAGTAACTTATCCTATTACTTTACCTGCCCATTTTTAATTTTAACTTCGTAGCTTCTTAAGATCCACAGTGACCGTATTGACAACTTATGCCCTAATATATAACATATGAACTTTAATTTTCAGCCATCTTATTATTATACTACGAAAGCAAGTTGGATGCCAATGTTTTTTTAGTTACCAGGAATCTTATACTACGGGGAGGGTTTATCATTAGAGGTCTTAAAAATAAAATAAAACTCTTTAAAAAAAAACACTGAAAGCTTTTATATAAAAAAAAACTTTTACAACTTTTGAAAGGATTCTATCCAGAAAACAGTGCCCAATAAGAACCCCCTCTCCTAATTCAAGTTTTGTTAATTCTTACTTAGTACATCACTGAAAGTCGATGCGTAATGATCTGATACACGTCTATTTAGATGTCCTTTAGACTGGATGATGTCACAAGTTATAAAAGCTTAAATCTGTCGAAGTGAAATCGTCTAAGAAATAAAAATCTAAAATTAAACAAAACGTTATATTAATTGCGGAATTGGGCTGAACGAAAGGGGAAAAGTCCCAAAATTAAATGCTTTAATGATAAATTATTGCTGATATATTATGCATGAAAAAAGTTAGAAGGATTTTCAGAGCTTGATACAAAATCAGGATCCCAATAATTGTTTTAGACGGTGTTTGAGGGCTATTTAAATTAAATACTATAATAAGGATAGAAAAATTATAGTTGTTTTATATTTTCTGAAAACACCCGATGCCTGTGCCTTTTATAGATAATATAAAACAATCAAATGAATCTAACTAGCTGTCATATATTCTATAAAAATACGTTTAGGGACTTTTTTCATATACTCTATAAAAATATTTTTTAGGGGCTCAAAAAGTTTCCAAAATAAAATTTTGTAAAAGTCCCTAAAAGAAAGAGTCCTTAAATTTTTCCCAAGTTTGAAAAAAAAAACTTCCAAAAGTTTCACACAAATTTAGGGACTTTTTTCTTTTCGGGATTATCTTCTTCCGGAATTTTTTCATATAGCCGCAAAATTCTATTCAAAAATATTTAAAAAAAATAATCAATTCATTAATTTAAAATGTCATAGAATTTAACTAAACTAAATTGTACAGTTTACAAAACACTGTTCTAAATATCAAGGATGTATAAGTATAATTTTCTTTTATATGAGTATGAGCTTTTTCTTAGACATATTCAATTGCAATTTTCAATGTATGATTTGATTACTAAACACTTTTTAATTTATGACTTAACATTACATCAAAAGACCACTTACACAAAAAAAAAAAACAACAAAAAAATTCTTTAAGAGAACGAATGATCGAAACCCCCATTAAGTTTCGACATTGGAAAATTAATTGCCTGTTTTATTTTTTTGGATTTTTTTTTATTTTTCAAAAAGGGTCTACAAATGTAGAGAAAATTTTTCTTTTAAATGAAAGGATAGAAATAAAAGCATTGGAATAGCCTTGAGGGAAAATAAATATGTATGTAAATATGTAATAAAAAATTTATCCAAGGATGAAATGAAGGATGATTTTTGTTTTTTTTTTTTTTGGTTTTTCTTTTCAAGTACTTATTTGCATATGTGCAAAGAATATTCGATAACATAAAGTTTTTGATTGATTATTTAAAGATTGACTTTTCACATAAATTATAAAATAATTGTTAAATCAGTTAGAAATTACATTTAGATTATGAAATCTTAATAATAGAATAAAAATTATTATTATTATAAATAAGTTAAAGGAAAAATATTTTTGTAAAGAAAACTTCACAGACAATATTAAAGAGTTTTTAATAGAGTTTAAAGAATAATATACAGGAGTCTTTGTATGTAAAATGCTTTATGTTTAATAAATTTTTATAACCTATTATTTCTTTGGAGTTCAAATAAATTTAAATAGTGTTCATTTTAATTTGTTGAAAAAAATATATATGTATGTTCAATCTTGGACTAATATTCTCCATCTTATGATATTATTTGTGAACTTCTTGGAAATTTCCTATTTTGTTATATTTAACTTTCGAATTCAATATTTCTTTTTTTAATTAATTTATAATTTTTTAAGATTAAATATCTCTTAAATTGTGAATAACCTTTCTTTCGAGAACTTTACATGCGGGTTGAACAACTGCTGGGTGGAACAACAACTAAATCATAAGAGATGCTGATATGTTATTAAATAATGAAAAATTGATAATAAAATTGTAAGCATACGACATTATAGATGTTTTTTTAATACAATATGTCATAAATGTTTGTAGGTTTGTACTTATATTAGAACATCTAAATGCTTTTGTTTATAGGCAAGGTTAAATAAAGATTAGAGCAATAAGTTCTATAAGACCTTATTTCACAATTGAGTTGAGAAATGAGACTTAATTTGTGAATCCAATTACATTATTTAATTATATCATTCCAATTCTAAAATTGTAGCCGACTTTAAAATTCTAATATTTTTAACTGGTTTTAAACAATTTTCTATATTCTAGTCAGCCCCATAACTTTCATCCTCCCCTTTAATCTACTCTTTGCTCCACTTAAGTTCCTTCTGTTTAAAACTCCCTTCATACTTCTTTTTAAGGTAAGTGTGCTGCTTCTTCTGAGAACAAGATTCTTTAATTGAGTGATTTTGGCATTTAAAGTCTTGTACAAGTACATTATTAAGCAATTTTTTAATTTTTTTAATAAAATGTTATTAACACATGTTATTAAAATGTTGTAACAAATTTGTAGAACCTGAATAAATTTAATGTGTATTAATATTCCTTAATTTATCTTATACCACAATTTCCATGTATTTCTCTGCCCAATTAAAGAAACTACTACAATTATAACTCCATTCCTATTATTCATTTTAATCACTGCGTTGCAGTTAAGCTAACGTAACATTCTATATTATATCGAACTCAAATGCAGGTTGGTTTAGTAATGCTATATATTATACTAAAGGGATTCTTCTTCCTCTTCTATGGCGCTATAGTCAGTTGTTGGACCTTGGCCTTCTTAACTCCGAACTCTACATATCGGCGTCTCAGGAAGTAGGAAAATGTTATATAATGTAGTTGAACTCGTAACATAGTTATGAGAACTTCAACGCATTATTTATCCAGCAAAAATTTTTGTTACAAAATCTTCCAAAAAGATGATAACCGTATATTAAGCATCTAAAAGTATTTTCTACAACTGAAAGAGCAAACTAAAGTTTTTAAACTCTCTTTCTCTTTTTCTCTTTCTTATATTTACGTATTTACTAATTAAAATCAGGTTTTTTCTTTTAGAATTCAGTATAATATTAAATAATTTCAGTTTTTTTTTTAGAATTAAGAATTTTGCTTAAAAAATTGCCATAATTGAGTAAAATTCTGAATTTGAAAACAAATAATTTGAATTTATTTAACAAAATCCTAAATCCTGAATAAAAAAATCTGAAATTATTTAGTAAAATTCTGAATCTTAAAATACATAAAACAACTTAAATTTTATATTTTTATATGAACAGTAGTAAATCACTTTTAGAAAACTATAAACTTTTAAAAACTAAAAACAAAATAAACATTCCTTGATCCTTTAAAATATGTGAATGTATCCTGGCTCTTTTTTTTAAATTTTGTTTCACAAAATTTTATATGAAAAATGTTAATAATAAACATTTTTTAACTTATAATCTCATTATCTCAAACTATCAAGACTATCTCATAAAATGTATAGCTAGAGGTAAAGAAAATAAAATTGATAAGTATAATAATGAGAATGTAAAAGTTGTTTATTTGTACATTTATTTTCTTAATCTTATATTTTTATTACTCCTTTGAATACAAAGAAGTTCTTATCCATTTATACATGTGAAATTCTTTTCACTCCAACTCTTTTGTCTATTTACCCACCACTCTTTTTAAGAACAGCCTGTTTAAAATTCAAATTTTTCACATTTGTCTTCCTATACTGCTGCTCATCATATCTTTATCCTTTTCGCACTTTTATTTTTCATTTTCATATTATTTTCTTTTTGTCTTATAAACAGCTTATAAAAAGGACCTGCAGGATATTAACAAAAACAAAAAAAAAATAAAAAAAAAAATGCTTCTATAAATATTAACTGAAAAGGATTTCTATTTATCAATTTGGTTAAAAATAAAATGAAAATCTTTGTAAAGTATGATCCTAAAATATTTAAATAACTCCTTCTATATTTTAAAGTTGTTTTGTTTTTTTTTTTGTTTTTAGTTTTTGATTTTTAAAAGTCCAAAAAAAAATAATTCTTAAACTATTTATATAATATTATAAAAATAAATATCACAATAAAAACAAAACAACATAAAAAAGTAAAAATAATATAAAAGTATTTATAAAATAGTTATAAATTATTTAAAATTAGAATGATCAGGCTTTCTTAAGTTAAAGATTTTACAATTTAAAATTACTAAACTTTGAGACTTCATTTTACAACTCTGCTAATAAAATGACTTTAAACACTCTTGGAAGTTGGTTTAGCATTTAGTTTCTAACCTTGAAAAACAAAGCCAAAGTGACCAAAGTAATTCAAATCTTATTAAGGTTCTACAAGTTTGGAATACTAAATGTTAACAAACGACGTATTTTGAAGATAGCCTGCGTCATTTGCGATTGATTATCTTAGATACTATAATTGAGTATTTTAAGATAAACCATACATTCATCATTTTTCTGGATTTTTATGACTTTTTAGATATGGAAGTTATATGTGATCTGATATTATGTGATCTTAATTTATTTTTGAATTATTTATAAAAAAAATTATAATAATTTATCTTATTTATCAGTATCTGATCAATGTCGTTTTCGTATTACTTTTCAATTGAAAGGTTTGGGGTAAATTCGGGGTTAGAAATATTCAATAAAAAAATTTAATGTACAGATATATCGTAATAGTTTATATCTAAATGCAAAATAAGAGAGAGCTCCTAAAATTTGGCATTTGTGAATTCATAATCTTATACAATTTCTATAACTTACAAATAATGAACATATTTATCAGTACTGGCGAAAAGTCATGTTTATGGTCAAGGTTAACAATTACATTAAGGAGTATTGTTTTAGGGATTTTTATTTAAGTTTTATTTTATTCAAGCTTTGATAGTTTTAATGATCGAAAGTTTCTTGAAGGGTTTGTATTCTTATAAATTTAATCTATTTGTGAAATTGAAGAATCGGTTCACTTAACATAAAATGTCATTTTGTAGTTTTCGCACATATTGTTTCAGTTCTTGTTCCTTGTAGGAGTTTTTCAACCTTTACAAATCGACTTTTTTAAAAATAAATATTTTTTTGTTTTTGTTATTCTATAGATTAATATTAAAATAAATCAACATTAAATTTATCATTTAAATAAATAATATTACTTATAAATTGATAGAAAGTATTGAAAGTGGGATGCACAGCGAACTACGAGGCCTACGTTTTAGATTGGCCCATGCTTTCCCCCATAACAAACAACAACAAGTCTATCATTTTATCCTGATATATATTCTCTTTTTATTTAATACATAAACCAATGAATAATATATATATATATATTTACAACTATTCCTTTATACACGCATATAATTTTCCTAAGAAACAAAAATGAAAAGTGATCAAAATCCTCAACAAAAGAAAGAAAGTGCTTTATGGTTAAAAAACTAAAAAATTGTATACTAGAATATGTACTAAATATAAAAATAGAGGGAAACTTCTGGTGTGATCACTGATGCATTCAGGTTTTATAAAGATTGTTTTTTATATTCCTTAATGGTTAAACTTCGGTAACTATCTGCACATGTTTCAATTATTGTAAATCAAAGTAACTTGCACTTGCAATCTGCACGCATATACGTTGCGTTAGTTGCGACATCAGCAAAATTCCTAAGATGTTATTCTGTATAAACTTTTATTAGGCATACTAATCAGAAGTGAGCTATTATACAAGAACTAGAAGATCAAAGTGTATTTGTCTCAAAATATATATTTCTGTAAAACGAAATACACATACATTTAATAAATATTGCCAAAAAAAAAGGCGGGAAACTATTATATAACCCAAGCTCTTCCAAATAATATCAGAAATATTTTCAAATATTTAATATTTTAACTTTTTATATTTGTAGCATGAAAAAGGAAAATCTTATAATTTTTATATAACCAAATGTGCATACATAACTAGTTACATATTTTATATACAAATATATAAATATACATTAAATGATCTATGAGATGGTATTTTTTTACTTTTTCGTCTATGTATATTTATCACTTTAAAAAGTGTATTAGATCTTTATTATATGATTTATCAAATACAAACATACTTTATATTTTTCACTTTTAATTTTGTCCTTTCTGTTAACCATTTTTCTTCTTTTTTTTATTATTTTTTTCTTTTTGTTGTTGTTATTTTCTTTTTTTTCATCAACAAATATTCACACTGTTTATAAACATTTTTAGACATTTTCTACTATCATTTTATGATAACTCTTTTAAAAACATTTCTACCTTCTTCAATCCATTTGCGAACTGCAGTACAGTCGAATAAGGATTTTTTGAAACTGCTTAAAAATATTTTCAGTTATTTTTTTAATAATAAAAGTAGTTATTATTAGGTCAATATTTATTAAATAAAGGCATATATAATTAGTTGAATTGAAATATTCAATTGTTGAATAATATATGTATATTTTTAATAGAATTTATATATATAGTAATAATAATTGAATTAGGATCTGTACAAGAAATTTTAGACTTTTCTATCTAGAACCTATGCTAAAAATGCCCTGAACCTGATCTGAAATCATGAGAACAAATCAAAGCTTTTCTTTGGTTTTTGGTATTATATGATGAGTAATTTTTTAGTATAGACAAATTTATTAAGTGAAAGCAAATGAAATGCAGTTATTTTAATACAGTCAACTGAAATACAAGTTAGTTAGTAAAATGAGAAATACAAGCTAATTAAAGTACATGCATACGAGAAAATAGATTAATATGTTTTAAGTCTCCTTTTTAACTACTTACACTATACGTTTCTTCGCTTTGATTAGAATAGATAAGTTATAAAAATGTTCAAGGAAACGTGTTTTGTAACTATTTTTTTATTTTTTTTATTTGTAACTAATTAAAACAACCAACTTACCAAAACTCTAGTATATGACTTTAAATAAAATTTTAAAAAGCTTGGTATAAAAAAATACAAATAAAATAGTTGTTTTAATATGAGTTTATTAAGGTTTAGAAAGGTAATCAAAATAACTTATAACCTGTAACAAGTATTTAAATATTTGAATTAGATTTACTTTAAAGCTGTTTGATAAAACATTTCTTAATAGACTGATATAAAATCTTATAGATACTAGTTTTAAGATAGAAAATTCAAATTTTTTCTTAACTTAAACTAGAAAACTTAAAATTAAAATCAATAGGACAATAAATTAACTATTTAAAACCGAAAACGGACATTCTAAAAATTCTTACTAAAAAGAGAAATAAGTAAAAACATTTTAGAACTTAAAATAAGTTTTTATTTATCATTAATAAAACCTTTATTTTATTTTAAATAATTTGAAATTACTATTTTACTACTTTCTCTAACTTTTCTTCAGAAATCATCTTCAAGCAAAATCAAAATTCCTAAGCATTAAACATTATATAAAACCTGTCAATTACTCTTAAAATAAATCCTTCAAAACATCTTCTCCCATAAAAAATTTCTTGTCTCTCTAATACAAATTAATTTAGTACGAAGTAAGAAATAATCAGTTTTTGTTCTAATTTTATCGATGTCGGTTTGTTCTAAGTGTTTGATTTTTTATTATTTAAATTAGCCTATAATAAATGGTTTTTTTAATTATATTTTATAATAATTCTTTAATTTACAATATAAATTTTAATATTTTAATTTTATTTTAAATCAAAATGATGAATTAAATCGGTAAATATGGAAATTAAAATTGAAATTCTCTAATGAACAAAGAAAGAAAAAAATATAACGGTCCCCTAAAGTGACGCTTAAAATTTTATAGAAAAAAAAAAATAAGACTGTATGTATTTGTATATATGAATATGAAGTTTAAAAAAATAATAATAAATATATGTGTAAGTAGGTAATAAATGTCAAAAGTCAATTTATATTAAATTTGTTTATGGTATATTTTAGGTTTATGTCATTTTTGTATTTAGAAGTTTGTTTTTGCTTAATTTATTCTATTTATTTGGAGTTTTAATATTTTTCTACTATTTAAAAAGAATTATATATAATTAAATGAATGTGTACCTATATATTTAATAAAAACAAGTCTTGGGCTTAAACTGTGGTGGGATTATATCTGATGGAAAAAATGTAGTGTATGTGGTAATAGTTTAATAAGGAGTCTAAATGCCAAATAAGCAGAGACCTATTATAATATCAGGCACTATTTACTATTATCTGGTATTTTAAAAAAATAAATAAATTATATGAAAAACTTGTAAATCTATTTTTGAAATGTAACTTAAATATCATTAGTGATCTTTGCATTTTTATATAATAGTTAACATGTGTGGATAAAATATATACACGAAAAGAAAGTAATCAGTTAACAAAAGAAGGAACGTGTATATATAAGCAATATTTGCATTATAAATTTAAGGTAAGTGGATAAATTTAAATTATTATTAAATATATAAAGTAATTATAAGTATAATTATGAGTAAGTAGTAAATAATTATTAAATAGTAGAGAATAATTATTAAATAGTAAATAAAAACCTAATTATATATTTTTGTATTACATACATACTGTTATATTCTGAAAAAATAATGAAAAAGAAATTCAATATAATTTTTTTTCAATAAATACTTTGCTGAATCACTTATTTATATAAAAATTAATTTGGTTTTTTTTAAATTAGTACATTATACAACTTAATAATACTTTGTTTCTTTACAAATGTTGATTGCATTCAATACAAGTAAATTTCAGAAAACTTAAGATTAAAACTAAATTTCTATGATTTATTAAAAGCTGTAGCTGCTAAATATCAAAATTTTTATTTCTTAAAATTAAAATCAAATCTGCTCTCAAAAGTTCTTAATACTAAAAGTAAAGATATTTTTCTACTTACTTACTTACTTCTACTTATTACTTTTAGTGTAGGAAATTTTAATTTTAAATATAAGCTCTTACATGAGAGAAAGTTAAAATACCTATCACTTCAATTAAAATTACAATTCCTTCACTTAAAGAAGAAAATTTCTTCATTTAAAGTTAAAAAATATTCTTACTTATATATTCTTTTTTTAAAAACTTTCATAGTTTGTAAATTTTGATTCAAATTTTATGTTAAAAAAAAAACTGAAAACTAAATACTGAGGCTCTACTGTAAGGAAAAAACTTTAGCTTCTTATTATATTTAAAAAAATCCTTTTCTTTTTATATTTCTTATGTTTTTGTTTGTTTTTTTCTTTTTTTACATAAGTAGAAAATAAAATATGGATAGACGTAGATAATAACTCAAGAGAGAAAAGTATAAGAAGGGCAGGACTAAAATAGAATCTTTTATTTCTATAAAATTAGAAAAAAAAAAACAAGAATAAAAATAAAAAAAAAAACTAAACTTTATTCAGTGTGGACACGAAATAAATGTCCTTGTTAAGATGGTCATTTTGTTACAAAAAAAAAAAAAAACGAAAACAGAAAAATAAAAAATAAGTTATCCTTAAAATGTGTATTTCTATCATTTTTTTTTTTTAAATATCTCCCTTTTGTATTAGAAAAAAGGATATTTTTTTGTTTTTGTTTTTTTTTTAAACAAGATGTAATGAATTTAAGTAAGAAAAATTTAATTTAGTGGTTTTCTTGTCATTATTGTTTATTTTTTTGGACATCATTTAAAAATAGGTATATAAAGTAAAGCATTTATATATATATACATATATATATAATATGTATTTATGTACATATATATGTTTTTAACAATAATCTAATATATATGAAGGAAAATTAATTTCCAGTAATAATGTACAGGATGTGTCTTTTGTAAACTTATTCAAAACCACTTGTAGTATTAGCTTAGTATTAGCTTTAATTACTATTACATTTAATAAGTAGTCGATTATTTTTAAAAAAATTAAGTCTAACTGCTATACTGGACCAATTAAGTTACGCTTGTTTTGTTAATCTCTTCGGAAAAAAATTCTATAAACGCATAGGACATAATCTGCACATCTAATAGATGCTTTGTGTACCTCCTTTCTTAAATATATGCGCCTAATTCTTTCTTACTTGTACGCATTTCTTCTTTTAAAAACCAAAAGGACATTTGTTTTGGAGGAAGGATGTTTTTCTCTTATATAATTTATATTTTTTAGAAAATCTATTTAATGTCTGCCTCTTCGATTTTACGAAGCCTAAGACCTAAAAGAACAAAATGTCGGCTTTAAAGATAAAATCTTAAAACTCTAAAACTAAAATCTGTTAGTGAATTTTATTAATACCTTGTTCCTCTTCTTAATTGAGATTGAATTTGATAGTTTCCGATGATATAAGTAATAATCTAAAGTTTAAACTTACAAATAGAAAAATCCTTTAAATTGTTTACGTATGTGAATATTAATATGTTTGTATTAATACATCCTGTTTAATATTAATGAAACAAAAAAATTTTGTAAAAAAATAAATTTTAAAATTTTCTGAAGCATAAAAATTATCATTTTTATAATAATCAATAATATTTGAAATAAATTCACATTCATGTGTATAGGATTTGTTAATAAGATAAGTAAAAAAAAACAGACCAAGGACACCTGAGGCTATTTATTACAAATTTCAAGTAGAAAAAAAATTCAAGAATTTAAAAAAGATAAAAGTAATAAATGTTAAATGAAATTGAAGATAAAGTTAATGAAAAATTTTTTACAAGTTTTTTCTTAAAAGTTAAATTGAATAAAATAATACATATATGTGTATAATGTGTGTTATTAATAGTATTCTTTTTCTTATATAATCATTGATGTGTTGTCAATTTTGCTAGCCCTTTAATAAAAATGCTTTTATTAAAATGCAGTAATTTAATAGGATCAGCCTAATAAAAGACATGATAAGTATATAATTTTTTGTAAAAGGTCCTGAATGATATCATTTGACACGATTGATCTCAGATGTAATAGGTTTAATTCTGCTAAATAAATATAATCTTAATTTTTTTTGAGAAAATAATTACCCATCACTCCGAATATTATAAAATAAAATACTATTTAAATACATAAAGTAAATCAATTCCTATTTTGACCTTATATTAACTCTTAAGTGAATTTCCATTTCATTTGGTACAACTTTTTACAGGATTCCATATATGTAACATTCACAGGATATTTAACAATTAGCGCACTTAAATTTTTGATGCTAGATGAGAATTTTTCATTATATATTTTAAATCTGCTACAACTCATTATTATTTAATATTAGTTTTAAGATATGGGTCAAAGTTAGTCCTTAATTAATACAGGATTAAATATTTGTTTGGCGCATTGTATAATTTTCTTTAATTTTGGATAAGTATTAAATTTTGAATAAATTTGAAGTTTTAATTCAATTATCCAGATTTTTACGGCTAATTTTCAGTTCTGGGAATAACATTTAAATTAATGTATTTAACGTTATTCATTTCCATTCTAAGGAATTATTTTTTTAATGGTTATGTTGGGATTTAATTTTTCTTTTAAGTTTACAAAAGTTCTTTTTTTAATTATATTTTATGAGAAAATGTTCTAAAAATTAAGAAACCTTCATGCTTTTTGTATAATTAAGAAAATTATCAAGTAAATTTAGAGAAAGAAAAACCAGAGTTAAAAAATAATTATTGAGGAAAATGGGTAGATATAGATAGACTCAAAGATATGAATCGGATCAAAATCGAAAAGTATTTTAAAATTTTCACAAAATCTGTTTTTCACAATAGCCGTCATAGCTATTGAAATCCAGCCAGTTTGCTTCGAGTATTCGAGTAACACAGGTTCGAGTATTTGCCAAACAACTTCTAATTTTTTATGAACATTACCCTATAACTATTCAAGCTGGTTGTCTGAAATTTTGTCAAAAATAGATTAGTTTTATGTCTCTCTAATGAACATTTGATAAAAATTCTGCATTTATCTTTCTTTAAAAGTTAAACAATTAACTCACCTTAACCTTGAAAACATTTCTAAATTTTTAAATCATTGTATGATTCAAGAATATTAAACCTAGAATAAATTATAAATTTATACTGTAATATTGGAAAGGAAAGAGATGAAAAGAAAAACCAATTACCATGATCTCTTTATATAGTATTAGAGTTTATTTTTTTGATAACCATAGGCTTGTTACATATCTATGCATATTTTATATGTGTAGGTACATATTACATTCGAATTTGTTAAAAATTCATTTATCAGAAAATTTAAGTTACTTTCATCATTTAACTTCAAATTTGAGTTTTTCTTCATGCCTATTATTTTTGCACAATGATTGAACTTTTTAAAATTTTAAAGTCTTTAACTTTATCTTAAATACACAAATTTAGTAATATAAACTTAAATTTAAAGAACTTGTTTAATTAACTTGAAAATTTTTAATTGCATGAATGAAGTTGAAATGACCTCTGGGAAGAGTCTAATGTAAGAAATTCGACTAGCTGCGATTCAATTTATTCTTCCTTTCTCTAATTCCTTTCATTCATTCCTTAAGCTCAATGAATATATTCTAGAACTTAATAAATTCTATTTCAAAAGATTAACTGTTAAGAAATTAGTATTTACAACTGAAAGGTCAACTTTAGTAGAACTCAAGTTTGGTTTTTGTATGGCATATCAGTTATGATTTATTATATGAATGATTCAAGACTCGAATTGTATTCAAAATATGTATAACACTCTATAACTAAATAAATAATATAAGCACTTAATAACTTTAAATACAAGAAACTTTTGTACAAAATGTGATACTCAAAATTATTAAAGGTATTTGAACTTCAGAATATTTTAAAATAGTTATTGTGTAAGGAAATATTCTCTATTTCTAACGAATGAATAACGAATGAATACAAGAAACTTTTGTACAAAATGTGATACTCAAAATTATTAAAGGTATTTGAACTTCAGAATATTTTAAAATAGTTATTGTGTAAGGAAATATTCTCTATTTCTAACGAATTCGTTAGAAATAGAGAATATTTCCTTACACAATAACTATTTTAAAATATTCTGAAGTTCAAAATTACAAATTTTTGCGATGCGAATTTGATAGTTGCGAAGCGAATTTCGTAGATGATTAAACGCACCAGTTCTATTTTTTCAAAAAAAAAAAAAAATTATTTCCGATCCTAAAAAACAAGTTTTTTTTTTTTAAATTTGTCTGTTAATCAGTAATGGAATATCTGAAAAGTATCCAAAAAGAATTAATTTTTTATTATATTGAAAAAAAATTACAATTATGGTCATAAAATTAGAAACAGTTTCATAAAATATTAATAAAATATCTTCTCAAGCACTTTAGTATTAAATCATCTTAGTTTAAATTAACAAAATAACAGAATTATTAGGTACATACATTCCAGTTTTGGAGGTCCAATAGGGATTTACAGTCTGAGATCGTTGATATTAAATTCAAATTTTTTTTTTTCTCAAGAACCAACTTTGCTATTGAAATTGAACCTGTATGCTCAAAGGGTTGGATTAGTCGCTTTGAGATCTTATTATTTTATTTGAGTATAGCTCTATATTCAATTAAGCTGCAGGGTATCTGAAATTAGTTAGTGCCAAAGGCAGCTAATTTTAATGGCCATCGTCTGCGTAAAATTAAACAGTTAAGTTTAATGGCACTAACACTAAAAATTGGTCTAGCGCTACTGGCTCAAATGAAAAGGTATACTAGAGTTGACACAGTCGACTCTCCTCATATCCTTGTAAGTATAATTTCAGTTAATTTTCCTAAAATTGTATTTATATATTATACACTAACTATGTATGTTAGAGATATAGATTTACTTTCAAAAAGTAGAAAATTTTTCGTTATTCTCTTTTGTGTTTGAAAACTTTTAAAAAAGTATAGGACACAATATAGATAAAAAATGATAAGATCGATTTATCTATTATAGAATTAAAATGATTTGAATTTGTCGTTTTTTAACACAAAATATATATATTCTACCATTGGTTAATAATTTTTCTAAGATTGTTTGGTTTGCTGACTTTTTATATCCGTTATATTAGAATTAAAGTCACGTAGATTTTAAGATTGAGTTTGGTTTTAATATTACCAAAGTAATAGGTATTAGTATTTATAACTATATAAATATATTTGATATTGTATATTGTTGTGTTAGTTTATCTAAAATCAAATTATTGGATATTATTTTTCAAAAGAAAATGAAAGGACAAGGAAAATGGAAATGGAAATAATCAAAAAAAAACTTTTTATAAACATTTTTTATTTTTAAATTTTCCTTTCTTTGACTTTGTTTGATTTTCAACATGACAAAAGTTTGTATATGTATATATATATATATATATATATATAGGTTATCAAACCGTATCTAAAGAATTATTTTTTAAGATTTATTAGAACAGTTTTTTTTTAAATACCAATTAATTATAATTTTGGTAAATTATGGATGATTATAACAGTTAAAAATTTTAAATATTATTTTGAATTAAATTTAAGAATTTTTTATTTCTAAAGTATAGGTAAAAATGTAAAAATAAATCGGATATGGATTGTATAAGCTTTTTTTTTTGAATAATTTGGTTTGTAAAGTCCTTAAAGTCTGTTAATACTTCTTGTAAAGTCTGATTATGTTATAAGGAAACCCCTGATCCGTACTGCAATCTGGCCCATCTGAGAAGTCGTTCTTTCTTTTGACAATAAAAAAGCTTTCATACCAAATCTCATTAAAGTTGGTTGAGATTTTTTTGAATTATTAGATCTTGACATTCCTGAAACTCCTAGAATTTCTACGTCCTATGATACTTAAATCAATCTATAAAAGCTCCTCTTCATGAATACCCACCAATAGTTTATGTACCAAATTTTAGCTTATTCCGACGGTTAGATCTCGAGATTTCTTGGAAAGTTTGGTATTTTTGAACCCTTGGTTAGATTTTGCCCTTTAAAACTAATATTTAAGGAATGATGAAAGAAGCAAGTAAGAATGTTAGACCAACGGGCTTTAAAAGTGCACAAGAAAGTCATATTTGGAATTTCTAATTTTTAAAATTAAAAACTATTGAATATTGAAATTAAATAACTTTATCTCAAATAAGTATCGCGTGGTGGAAGTTTTAAAAAATATTTAAAACTTAGAAATAATTTCAATTTTAGTTGCATAATTGTTTGTTTATTTATTTTAAATTCAATTTTTATTAAGTTTATTATTAAATTTTAAAATAACTTTAAATTCATTTTGATTTTAGGTTTGTATTATTGATACTGTAATAACAAGTAACTCAAAATATAGTTTTTGCTGGTGATTTTTAATTTTTCAAAAAATACTTCTCCAAATATAACAAGTCATTGAAAAAATCATTGGCCTTTAAAAAAGCGCATTTTCGAAACCGCCCATATATAAGCCCATTTAGAAATATTTAAAATATAAGACCGACGCAATCAAAAAAAACCTGTTAACATTTGTCGAAATATAATGTTAGAGCTTCAATGTTAACTTTTAACCTTTGATTTACATAACCTCAGTCATTGAATATTAAAAATATGAAAATTTTAATTTGTAAGTCCTAATTGTCCTGAAATGGGGAAGGGTCCGAAATTTTTTGCAAAATTATATTGATTCTTAAGGATCTAACAACCCAAACTTTTCAAATTCAATGAATTAAGTTGTGACTTATGCTAAAATTTTATTATTTAACAAAAAATTGTTAAAAATCAAGAGACACTTCTTCTTCAATTTTAATAAAGCCCTTTAATATTATGAAAAAACTTTAACACATGTTGAAATATAATATTTGAACTTTAATTTTTGTAAAGTGTTGCTTAAAAAAAAATTTGTTCTGGTTTTCAAGTTACAGGTATTTAAAAATAACAAAATAATCGTTCCCTTTCAGCTCTCAAACAATGGGCGCCTAATTTCTAAAGATCTAACTTATCTCAAAATTTAACTTCTCCCTATACATTTTTATTGAATATGTCTATGAAAACTATAAAATTAACTATATGTTACGGTTTTTAGATTGAAAATATAATTTATAGAACTTTTGTTATAACAATTTATAGATAGAGCTTTTCGGTAGCTTTTCCGCATGGACTGTGGCTCCTTAACGGATTTTCTTACAGAAAAAAGTTCTTCCTGGAAATTAATTTTTTTTTGTTAAATCTATCCGTAGTTAAGTTTTTAAAGCTTTATTTCAAACTTGGTAAAAATTTTGTAACGTACGGATGGACAGAGTAAAATTATGTAACCATATTTCTTTAAAATTTGTTTTTAAAATGCGCTAAAAACTCGTAAATAAATATAAATATGAATGTATTAGTATATATTACCAACAAAATAAATAATTCAGCATTTCTTTTATAGATGAAAATATTAATCATTTTCTTGCGTTTATATTTTCAAAATTTCAGTTTGGGAACTGTGTTCTATATAATGTTACTTATCATTATTATGATTATCAATAATCATCATTGCCTTAAAAAAATTTTTTTAGGGTATTGTTCTGAATGGCGGTCAATATGGTAAGATAAGTTTGAATAAGGTCTCTAAAATATCTTTTTAATAAAAATTTTGAATCTCCTGATTTTTAATGAAAAAAATGGTTGAACCTATTGAGCCCAAAAAGTAAATTTAAAATTTTTTTTAAACTGAAACCATATACTTTTAAAGAAGTAAAGTTATGTACCAACGTTCTAAATATATATATTAATATGTTTATATATATATATTATTATTATTTGTAAGAATACTGTTTTATATTATTGATGTTTTTTAACAAAAAAAAAAAAATTATATTCCTGATTGATTATGATAATAATAATGATTATAATAATGATGATTATACTAATAATGATGTTTACTCCCTTACACGTACATACTATTTTGTATTTATTTCTCAAAAATTTATTTTTTTTTTCTGCCAATGGGAGTTTACATCCATTTCGCAAAATTCTGTAAAATATGTTACATTTTATGCATATACAATTAGTATAAAATATAAAGTATTATTTGTACGTACATAAATATAAAATATACATGTAATATATGTGTATATAATCAAAAACATAATTCATCTTCAAATAAAATATACCATGTATTCAACTATACAAAAATAAAACATTTTAAAAAATTAATTCTTTAGAGATTTAATTTAAATTCAAAAAACCACAAATTGATTTTAACTAATTGTACACTCTGTACAAAAACATAGAGCTTTTTTAAGAAAAAAAAAAATATTCTTTAATGCATTTATATGTATATGTATTTTGTATAATTTTTGAAGCAATGATATATATATAGAAATAATGTTTGGATATTAAACACGTTCTAGTGTAATGAACCATTCCTTGTATTTGGTATGTGTATTTGTAATTTTTATTTTAAGAATGAAAGTTCATGTCTTAGGAAAACTCGGAAAATTAATTTTCTTGAGAAAATTAAATGTATGAAAATTTATTATTGTGCACTTTTTTGTTTAAACCGAAATTTATACCTCCTGTGAATATTAAAAATTATATATTCACAGGAGGTCGGAATGGCAGCCTATGTCATTTTAGTCTGTGAGCTTCGAATAATTTTTTTTATAACAGTCCTGAAATTCTAAAAATACAAAACCGAACTATGTTTTATAGATCTAGAATCTACAACACCATGATGTGTTTCGTTATATTAATTTACCCTTTCACACCCTAAAGTTATGCAATCTGTTTTAAACTTATCAAAAATATATTATTTCGCTTTTCGAAAACATAAAATGTTAAATTACTTCAGGAATTTTTAAATTAATTTTATGGCAATTAATGTTTAGCAAAATTCAATATTTCTTGATGTTTTAAATTACTTAATTATTGTTTTAACTAAATTAAATTTAAAGTAACGAATTCACTTAAGCAAGACAAATGACAGTTCACAAAATAAAATTTTTACAAAAGACCTCAGAAAGTCTTCATTTTTCAAATTTCATACAAATTTTGGTCACCTTCGTACAACCAAAACAAATAATAGAAACATAATCAATTATCTATATTTTATATATATTAAAATGCCTTGTTTGGACCATTGTCATTCCTGTTGCTCATAGCTTTATAGCAACACTAGCTTCAATCTATCTATAATCTGCTGACTATAAATAGCAACAACCATAAATAAATTTAAAATTTTACGAAATTTATAAATTTTTTTTTCAAAGATGATGATTTTTGTTTCAAACTATTTAAATTATTTTAAATTTGAAACTTTTCATAGTATGTAACCAACTTGAAACATTTTGGTACAAGTGTATTTCAATTTTTTTTTTTTTTCTTTGAGTTTTATTTGTAAAAAATTTTGAAATTTATGTTTTTTTTTTTAATTTAGATTAAAAATTCAAGAAAGTTGTTTTATAAATATTGGGTTTGCAAACTGTACTTGAACATAAACCTAAAATCCGCATCGACGAAGCATTTTGACAAACCTGAACCTGAACTTATTTAAAGGCGTAATTTTTTTAAATCTGCAAATGCTAAAATTTGAAGTTCCTCAACGAAAGAAACTGACATTTTAGAAAAAAATGTTAAAGAAGACGAAAACGGTAATTTGAATAAAAACACAGGAAAACAATAATTAGTTCAATATTGATAATATCATCAAAAATGAGTTTCGGATTTATAAAGCCTTAGCCCTAGATTATCTAATAAAAATAAAAATATTTAAAATCTCTGGAATGAACACAAAGTGAACACACTATAGTTATATGAAGTTGCCCCTAATAATTTTAGCTATTTCTGCTACACAGCTGAGTATAAAGTGGGCCTTTTCCGGACTAAAATCATTTATTCTCCAGAAAGAACTTCTTTAAATGAAGAAAATTCAAACAAAATATTCTATTTGCGGGATTCAATGTAATTTTTAATAAATAAAATAACATTTTTTTTTTACTTTATCCTGAAGTAATTGAAGACCGTCATTTTTAAAGTCCAATAACCATTTTTATATTGAATTTTGAATGAATTAAAATGGTACTTAAATAACCCCGTATTATATTTTTAAAATATATCCACACTTTATTGACTTATTTTGATTTAAAAATTTAAATCTAAACTTGAACCCGAACTTAACCTACAAAAATTTTCCAAGTCGAAATCCAACCATAATCTGAGTCCAATTTCTCGTTGGTTTGCAGCCCTGATAAATATTAATATAGTATCGATTTAGTTAATTATTATTTTTACTGTTGCAATTACAACTAGCGTCATACTTTTTTTAAAATGTTTTCGCTTTAGTTTTAATAGTTTCTCTGTTTTATGTTAGTAAAAAATATAGAAAGTTTTTACGAATATTTAAATAAAAACAATTTAAGAACAATTAAAAATCAAAATAGTTTTAAATTCGAAGCACAAGTACATATATAATGTACAGTGTATACTAAGGGAGATAGACAGTAGAGAAACTTTTTTATTGTATTATTATTACATTTCATAATTTTTCACTCCATTTCTCTTTGTTTTGTACATATGTACTGTGTAAAAATATAAAAGAATCTTTTTGAAACAAAGTTTCCACAATATAATTTTTTTGAAATAAATAAATTTTAAAAATTTTAACATATTGTTTTTGTTTTAAGATGTTATCTAATATAAAAATTTTTTTAAAAGACAAATGAACAAAAAATTTGTAATATTATTTGTACCCTTATTACAAATATTTTAAATTGTTAATTTAAATTGATATTATATATTGTGTTAGAATCAAAAGGTGTAATTGACAATGTCATATGCACGTTGAATGCCTTTCCATTATAATCGATATTGCAATAATTGACAAAATTTATGTAATGTTGTCAACAGATTTTTTTATTTTTTTTTTTAAGCGTTAATTTTTCAACTGTTAGGCTAATAAGCCTGTCTATACCATAGGTACATGTTGGAACAGGGGGTCATATTATATTCGTGTTATTATTGAATTCCACATACAATTTAAACATGAGAAAGTACTAGGCCTTATAACATGTAGAAACGTCTTAGATTTTCAATATTTACAATTCTATTTTTTGTTTATATTGTAATATTTTATATTTTACTTATATGGTATTCTATATCTGCGAGTTATATTATTTAATTAAATTATTTGTTTATATTTTGCATTTGTTTATATTTTTATATTAAAGTATTTTTTTATTAAAGATTTATAATTATTAATTATTGATTATGCCATTAATTTGAACCCAATGGCGAATGGTAGCTGAGTCGAGTCGAAAACCAGAAAAGTTTTTTCACTTTCACTAGAATTCGAACCCGGGCCCTTCCGCATGAAAGGTTGGCACTCAACCACTGTGCCACCCAGCTGTTAAATCCCAACCATAACCTGAGTCCAATTTCTCGTGGGTTTGCAGCCCTGATAAATATTAATATAGTATCGATTTAGTTAGTTATTATTTTTACTGTTATGCAATTACAACAACTGTTGTTATTGGCAAGAGATGTGTAAATTTGTATCCTAATCTAAATTTAAGTGCGAATTTTTTTGCAAAGTGATAAGTGTTTAAGAAGAAAGGAATTTTTTAATGTAAATATGTGTGTAAATTTTATTTTAGTTCCGATGATTAACGAACTGTTTTTTGAAATTTTACTATACTTAAGATATCAGTTTTTTAAAGTTTTTATTTTGGTTTTTTAAGTTTGTCGAAGCTCTTGAAGAATCTGTATTTTAAATTTTATATTAGAAATCTTATAATTAATTAGATTGGAATTATTTTATATTAACATAATGCATATTGTATTGACTAAAGCTGCCGCAGAATAATTTTTGGAAAAATTAACAATTTTGTAAAAAAAAACGGAAAGAATTGAAAATAAAGTGTTTTAATTAGCGTTTCTGTAGGTTGCAAGTTGTTCTAATAAAGCTAAATTCCAGATAAAAGCTTTTTTTGGGCAACTCTTTTAAAAAATTTTTACAGTTTTCAAAAGATAAAAAAATATAGAATAAAACTTATTGAAAAGCTCAAATATCTAGGAGCGTCTTTTTTAATAATTTTAATATCTAAAATTAAAATCGCAAGAATATTTTTTCTATAAATATTCCACTTATCATTATTATTTTTATTAATATTATTATTATTATTAGCTAATATTTATTTTTATATTTGCATCATATTTAATGATTAGTTTTAAGTTAATATAAGTATTTTAGAGACTTTTTTTATATTTTATTAATATCAATTTTATAAAGAAAAATATAAATAAATCAATAAAATAATATAATAAATGAAATGAGATTAAAAAATAAAAAAAGAAAAAATAATAATACTTATGATATAATATTTACAATATCTATACCATCAAACTTACAATATAATATTTGAAATATAAAACTAATACTTTCTTGAAATATGTAAAATGTTTTAGTCATTTATCATTATGATTGAGCCCATCGGGAATATTCTATTCGCACACAGATATGTAATAATTCAAAAAATACAAAAAAAAAAAATAAACAAAAAAAATAAGTTAAAAAACGTTGCCTTACAGCATAAAATCAGTAGTCAATATCACGATCAATATAAGTATATATTGAGTATACACAAAAGCCAAAAAACTAAATTGAATACAACCAATAAAAAAAAAAAAAGTTTAAAAAAATTTAGTACAGTAGTGGTCAAGTAATTTGATCGAAATAACTGAAATTTTCATTTACTTTGTTGTATAATTAGCTAGAGTTTTCATTTTATAAATACATTTTTTAAGAAGGTAATTCTATAATTTCTATTGAATCAAAATTTATAGGTATTGGTTTTATATTAAGTGCGTATTGTGTTTGCTTTTTTAGTTCTTCTTAGTTAATTTATTTAATCAATTATTATTTCCTTAAATATTTTATATTTTGAAAAACCTAGACAATTACCATAATTCCGATGTTAAATAATGTGAGAAGTTAGAGGATTAGTTCTCCAATTTTTTTTTTTTTAGTTTGTTTTAAAAAATTCCGATTAATATTAGAAGAATCTTAGGTAGAAGAGTTTTTGAACAATTAAAGTTGTAAAATTTTGAGTTATGTAAAACAAAGTGGAGAATATTGACAAATATTTAGAAAAATGTGGTTAATCTTCTTTTAAAACTTAACAATACTGTAATACTGTATATATTATTATACAAACGTATTTATATATAAACTAGGATAGCTCAGGCGTTTAGGCGTCAGTTAAATAGTTGTGTGACATATGAATTTTGTTTGTTTTATATAGTCATCATGCAAGTATTTTGCCATTACTGTATAAATAAATGATTTTTATTCAAGAGAAAACAAAAAAATGTTTCTTTTTTTTTTTTAATATACTAATATAAATGAAAAAAATGGTGCTATATATGTGATATTTTTATCAAAAGAAATAAAATAAAACAAATAGCTACGAAAAATACTAAAAATATTTAAAAAAATCAAAACTAAATAAATATACAAATAAAATAAAATAAGAAAACTTATTTAGGAATAGGGTATTGTATAAGTGAAATTTTGAGTTCAAAAGATTTTAGAGAATGTTTGAAAATTGGCATAGAAGGTAATCTATTTTAAGTCTTAATGATTCTAAAGATTAATAAAATTATTTTATTTCATTTTCTTATATATTTCTTATGTTGTTAAAATTTATTCGTGGGATACTCTGTATATTGAGCATAAGATTATATAATAAAATTGTGCGTATCTATTTGAAATATTGTTTCCGGTTTTTTTTTTATTAAATATATAAATTATGTGATACTTGTTTTTCATACATTTTCAAAAAAAAATTTTTAAAATTGTGCCTATAAAGCTTCACCCTGTCCGTCCAACCGTTCGTATGTTTACAAAAACTTTTACACTGTCTGAAATAGAGTAAAGAAATTTTAATAACGGGTAGGTATTGCAAAAAAAAATAATTTCATAGAATAATTTTTTTCTGTAGCCCCACCCGTTACGTATCTAAGGGAAAATGCCCTATATTTAAACTGTTATAACAAGGATTCTGTTAGGTGTATTTTGATAGCTGGTCTTAAACTTTATAAATTTTTAAAAGACAAATGTTTAGGGTTGCAATACGGCACTAAAATTTAATATTATGCAAAACTATTAAACGGTTCAAGGTTTAGAAATTTTGGGAGAAGTTAGATGTTCAGAAATTAGTAGGAGTCGGTCAACAACATTTTTTTGTTAAGCCCCCTGTTTAGGAGCTATAAAGGTTCGAAAATTTAAATTTTGTTATTTTTAAACACCTGTAACTTGAATACCTGTTCAAACTTTTTTTTACAAAAATACAAAATTTAAAGCTGCAGCATTATATTTCAATATATGTTAAAGGTTTTTCTTAAATTTAAAAGGAGTTCTTTAATTTGAAAAAACTGTCTCTTAGTTTAAATCATTTTTGCTTAGTTAATAAAATTCTAGGTAAAATTTCAAATTTTGGTGGAGTTCACAATTGATTTCCAAAAAAAGGAGGATGGGAACCAGAGGGGGATGGACAGGTCCTCGAGAATCATCATAAGTTGGTTTAACAAAAATTTGGGAACCTTCCCCATTGAAGGACTGTTAGAACTTAAAATTTAAAAATTTTATGTGTTTATAAAATAGTAACTTATTCATCAGTGTATGGTGAATAAATTTATAAAAATCCTTGGTTTTTTTCATCACTTGTTTATTTAAACTTAAGATTGACTGAAAATAAAAAATGACACAATATAAAATAAGATTAGAGGAAAAAGATGTTCCTGTTAAAGTCTAAAAGTAAAAATATGGAATACGATGATTATAATCCTCCTATGATGCTTCCCGGAATATATAGATTATTGTTTAGATATTGTTTGATTATTGTTTATAAAACTATAATTACTAAGTATACAAATTTATAATAAGGATAAAGTACAATTTTGGGTTATGCTAGTATCATTTCTGAGAATCTAGATGCTAATACCAATTTCTTATTAATTAATTTCTCAATGTTGTTTTTTAATTTGGTTGTAAATAATACTAGTGACTTTATTTCTCAAAATTTTTCAGATTAATATAAATGAATAACTGAAGGAAGAGTTTATATTGTATGGAAGCTTACGTCAAAACAGGATAAATTTAAGTAGTAAAATAAAAATTTTTTAAAATTCCAATGGTAACATAACTCCAGAAATTAATAAAAAAAAAACACCCAACTATATTTACACGTTTATATATATTGTACTTATTATATAGGTATATAGAATTAAAATAATAAATGATCGATGTTTTTCAAAGTCAAAAGTCACATTAAACTTATTTTGTATCATAAAATTAATAATCATGATAATAAACTCTTATATATATATACATATATTAAAACTGAAATGAGATCCTGAAGCACAAAACTCTAGGGTATTTTTATATGGATCCTTTTTTAATATCCTTATACTAGGGATAAAAAAATAAAACGAGCTCAACACATGTCTAGAGGTACAAAACTCTCTTCTTTTTTGATATTTTCGATTTATTACAATTCATTTGAGATTTATATTAGTATTGAGAATACATTGTGGGGTGAGTGATGATGTAATGGTAAGAAAAACAAAAAAGTAAATAACAAATAAAGAAGTAAGTTTAATTTTTATTTTGATAAAATTTTTTATTAAAATTCAAAGAAATAACTTTAGTTGTGAAAGTTTGATTATGATTTTTATCTTTAAATACTAGAAAATAAAAGTGTTCTTGGTAAAATTTACGTAATAAAGAAACCAATTTCCACACTTTTTAATTTATGAGAAATATGGGATAAACTTCCGGAAAGGGGTTGTGAGCTATCAAGATGACGTCATCACATAACGATACTAAATATCTCAAAGTTTCCGAATATATATACTATTAGTGGCGATGGCGCCATCTAGTAGTCGAAAAATGCATTACAAAAATTTCCTAAGATTTTGTAGCATTTTAATTAAAATGTTATATTTTTCTTATCTTACAATATTGTAGGGCATGATATTGTCTTTTGACACTCTTTCCAACGGTATGTAATAAGTATGGTATATGTTGACAAATAGCCCCACCAGAGAACATAAATAAAAAACTGACACAACAATTTTATTAAAAAATACATTTTAATACTTTATTTCTCATAAATTTATTTTGGCTTTTTGTTTTTCAGTTTAAATATTTATTTAAAATTATAAGAATGTATTTTATAGTTTGATACAACATTGAGTTGGGTTTTAGTAATTTATTTTGAGGGATTTTGGAGGTGGTGGTACCCCATAGTTTTTGGAAAAAGCCGATTCAGATGAAACAAGATGTTTATGAAAGACAATATCATGCCCCACAATATTGTAAAATAAGAAAAATATAACATTCTTGATAGCTCACAACCCCTCTCCGGAAGTATATCCAAAATATGTATAGGGAAAAAATACCTTGAGTGAATTAATTGACGTTGTTTTGGGCTATGTTACAATAACTATAAATATTTTTCGAATATTAAACTTTTCACCGAATCTATAATTAAATTAATTTTTTAATCTTTTTATATAGCTTCTTGAATTATTGACGATATCAGATATTTTTTAGTCTTTATCTTGTTAAAATATATGTATATCTGGGATGTCTCTACTGCTCATATTATTTAATATATATTACATTATTGATTATTGATTTCATAGATTTATTATTGATTTTATAGATCAAATGTCCAATATAGCAATATAGACCGATTGACTTCAAGCTAATTCATGAATAAAAATTTTAAAACATACAGTGCTTCGGCACCTCAATTGAAAAGCCCGGATTCATATTTTATTGAAAAGGGGAAAAAAATTATATTGGGTTTTCAATACAATTTACTTGTCATTCGTCATTAGATTCAAAATAATCATCAATATTTAAAAATAAGTTAACACAATAATTAAACCAATTACAAAATGTTTTTATTTTGAAGTAATTTAATTCAATAATATAACTTACAGATGCATTCATATATCTTATAACTAAAAAACAAAATTATTACAATAAAAACAGAAATAGAATTGTATTTATTGAAATTTAAGATGTTTCTTAATCTCATAAGGCATATAGGATTATCTCATGTATTAATTATAAATCTTACCCATTATTAATATTCAATATATGTATGTGTATATATTAAATGAAATTAGAAATGGTTTTTAATTAGAAAAAGTTTTTCTTTCAATTGACCTTCCGTCAATCTGCCATCTTCCGTCAATCTCAATCAAATAGGCTTCTTAACCTTCATAATATAAATTATATGTGTACATAAAAAATAATAAAAAAATAATAGTATAAATTATCAGATTATTAAATTTTCTTGAAATTTCTTGAAATATCCACAATAAAATTTGTTCCGATTTACATATTTGATTTTTATAAGTTTTTTATCTAAAGTTTAATTTTTTATTTTAAGTTCGTAAAACTTTGTTTCATTTAAATATTATTTTCAAATATTGTAAGATTAAAAGGAAAACATGATTTATGAATACCAATAATGATTGGAATGATTTTAAAAAATTTAGCAAAGGTAATTGAAAAAATTTTATAAAAAAATATTATAAAATAATTCAGAAATTGACATTTTACTTTTGCTGAAGTTATATTCATTTAAAAATGAAACTTGAAAAAATATATTAAAACTGTTGTATCATTAACATAAAAACATAAAAAAAAAACATAAAACATAAAAACATAAAAAAAATTTTCACTTTTACAGGGGAATACAATTTTTTTTTTTTCTAGCTATACATCATTGAGTTTTTTTTTTTAAATTTCAAATTTTTTATTATTTCTTATAATTTTTGATAACTGATAGTTTTTGATTACTTTTTGTATTTGAAAATTTTAAACTCGTTTTTATTGATAATTTTTGTCTTTGAAAACTTTAAACTCAATTATTGAAGACTTCCTAGAATCGTCCTAGAGCAAATCTAGCAATAATTCGTGAAAAACTAGTCAAATTGCTGAATTTTCATGTAAAACCAAATTTTTAGCACATTTTCAAAAAATTTTGTAAAAATGTGCCTATATAGTTTCACTCTGTCCGTCCGTCCGTCCGTCCGTCTGTCTGTCCGTATGTTTACAAAAACTTTTACATCGTTTGAAATAGATAAAAGAAATTTTAACCACGAGTAGGTGTTACAAAAAAACTTATTTCGTAGAAGAATTTTTTTCT
>OY720445.1:38396644-38465011 GCA_963082915.1 Dolichopus griseipennis
TTCGTGATCTCTACTAAAATTTCGAAATTTTCATGAAAAACCGAAAATTTTAATATTTTTTATAATTTTTCATAATTTTTGATAATTTTTGATAATTTTTGACCATTTTTGATAATTTTTGACCATTTTTGTCTTTGAAAACTTTAAACTCGTTTTTGAAGGCTTTACAAGCGTCCTAGAGCAATTCTAGCTATAATTCGTGATCACTACTAAAATTTCGAAATTTTCATTAAAAACCGAAAATTTTAATTTTTTTTATAATTTTTGATCATTTTTGACCATTTTTGTCTTTGAAAACTTTAAACTCGTTTTTGAAGGCTTTACAAGCGTCCTAGAGCAATTCTAGCTATAATTCGTGATCCCTATTCGTGATTCATGATCACAAAATTTCGAAATTTTCATGAAAAACCGAAAAGTTTTAATATTTTTTATAATTGTTGATCATTTTTGATAATTTTTGATAATTTTTGACCATTTTTGTCTTTGAAAACTTTAAACTCGTTTTTGAAGGCTTTAGAAGCGTCCTAGAGCAATTCTAGGTATAATTCGTGATCACTACTAAAATTTCGAAATTTTCATGAAAAACCGAAAATTTTAATTTTTTTTATAATTTTTGATCATTTTTTATAATTTTTGACCATTTTTGTCTTTGAAACTTTAAACTCGTTTTTGAAGGCTTTACAAGCGTCCTAGAGCAATTCTAGCTATAATTCGTGATCACTACTAAAATTTCGAAATTTTCATGAAAAACCGAAAATTTTAATATTTTTTATAATTTTTGATCATTTTTGATAATTTTTGATAATTTTTGACCTTTTTTGTCTTTGAAAACTTTAAGCTCGTTTTTGAAGGCTTTAGAAGCGTCCTAGAGCAATTCTAGCTATAATTCGTGATCACTACTTAAATTTCGAAATTTTCATGAAAAACCGAAAATTTTAATATTTTTTATAAATTTTGACCATTTTGAAGGCTTTAGAAGCGTCCTAGAGCAATTCTAGCTATAATTCGTGATAACTACTAGAATTTCGAAATATTTTCGAAAATTTTAATATTTTTTATAATTTTTGACCATTTTTGTCTTTGAAAACTTTAAACTCGTTTTTGAAGGCTTTGGAAGCGTCCTAGAGCAATTCTAGCTATAATTCGTGATCACTACTAAAATTTCGAAATTTTCATAACAAACCAAAATTTTTAATATTTTTTATAATTTTTGATAATTTTTGAGCATTTTTGTCTTTGAAAACTTAAAACTCGTTTTTGAAGGCTTTAGAAGCGGCCTAGAGCAATTCTAGTTATAATTCGTGATCACTACTAAAATTTCGAAATTTTAATGTAAAACCAAATTTTTTATTATTATACCCGTATGACTATATAGTCCAAGGGTATACTAAATTTGCCATTACGTTTGTGACGCAGAGAAGGAGGGGGGGTAGATATAGACTCAAGTGTATGGATCGGATCAGAATCGAAAAATAAATCGATTTAGCTATGTATGTCCGTCCGTCCGTCCGTCCGTCTGTCCGTCCGTCTGTCCGTCCGTCTGTCCGTCCGTCTGTCCGTCCGTCTGTCCGTCCGTCACCACGATAACTCAAAAACTAAAGGAGCTAGGATCTTGAAATTTTCGCAAATTCGTTTTTTTGCAGTAGCCGTCATCGCTATTTAAATCCAGCCATTTTGGTCCATGGGTTCGGGTAGCTGCCATACAACTTCTTTTTTTATGTGAGAATTACTCTGTACCTATTACAGCTGCGTGTCTGAAATTTTGCCAAAAGTAGTTTAGTTTTATGGCCAAAGTTTCTGCAAAATTTGGTTGGTCTGCTGCAGAGGGTTCGAGTAGCTGCCATACAACTCCTTATTTTATATGAGCATTTCTCTCCACCTAATGAAGCTGGGTGTCTGAATTTTTGCCAAAAGTTGTTTAGTGTAATGGCCAAAGTTTCTGCAAAATTTGGTTGGTCTACGACAGAGGGTTCGAGTAGCTGCCATACAACTCTTTATTTTATATGAGTATTCCACTACACTTAATAAAGCCAAAAGTAATTAACCGGATGATATAATGTATATGTTACGGTCATACGGGTATCCCAGAGTTGACACAGTCTACTCTACTACACTCTTCCTCGTTTTTTATTATTTTTGATAATTTTGTGATAATTTTTGTCTTTGAAAACTTTAAACTCGTGTCTTTGAAAACTGAAACTAAATAATTAATATCTCAAAGAAGTTTTTAAAAAGTACCTATTTAGTGAAAAACCCTATTTTGACACTATTTAGAGGAATACTCTTTTTTTTTGGAAAGTCAATGAAAGGTTATGATGAAACTATCAGGAGAATAGAGAAAAAAAAAACCATAAGAAATTTTGGAGAAGGAAAATTAAAATCTGCAATATTCCTTTGTTTTATGTTTTTTTACACTTATCTTTTGCACTATTATTAATTCGTTTAAATTAATGTGCGTTTTTGTTTTTCTTTTTATTATTACCGCAACTGTAGTCGAAGGCACGTGCTAAAAATTCTCTAACCTAAAATACGAAAATAAATAAATCTTTTAACAAAATGGATTGTATCACTTGGGAAATTGAAATATTTTTTTCCTTTATTTGGTTGAAATGGTTTTTCTTTTATTTTTAAATCTTTATTTTTGAATATGATTTGTTATACAAGTATATTACAAGTATTAATATTTATACTCGTAAAAATATGTATATATATATATCAATGGCGGCTTCTCCTAAGATTCAACTGATTCATTCAATCAGTTGTAATTTTTGCTTTACTGAAAATCGAAAAGTTTTAAAAAAATTTAAATTATTATAAATTTATATTAATTCGAACAAAACAAAAGAAAGCATATATTTTGGTCCAAATGCCAATATAAATATTACCTTAGATTCGGGAGAACAAATTGAATCCACAATATTACATAATTCATCTCCTATATTTTTATTTTTGTTATTTGCATACATTTAGAAATGTTTAATATTAATTCGCGTTAAGTTGTGTGTATTATATTATTATGTTAAAGTAGTACCATGTGACTGTCATATATTCAATTTAGTTATTTGAATCTATGAAGTATAAACTATGAAGAAAATATGAACCAACTTTGTTTTATTTTTATTTAGACTTTAGTACAGTTTAATATTTTTAAACAATTTTGTATTAAAAATTTCCAATTAGTTACTTTAATTCATTAAAAGTTAATTTTCTTTCAATTTTCGATTTTATTTCTTTAAGAAATTATTTAATTTTAGTTTATAGAATACAAGATTTCCGAAAATTTCAAAATATTTCAGATTTTATAATATATTGTAAACAAAATGACTTGGTAGATAATATAAAAGAAGCATTCAAACTTGCATTACCAAGAGAAGCTTTTTCTACGTCAGCAGAAAGATGTTTTTCAAGTTTAAAAAATATAAAAACTTAGACAGAATGTCTAGTTTGTCATTAATTTATATTGAAAAAAAAATGTTGCAAGAACTCATTTTATGAAGATGTAATAAACATTTTTGCAACTAAAGAAAGAAGAATAAAATTAAAATATAAGTCTTAAAACAATTTTTGGTTTTATTTAAACTTGTTTTTATTTTGAATCAGTATGTGGAAAACCCACGAGCCGCCACTGATATATATATATATATATATTATATACATATATTGAGATATAAATACCTGCATATACTCGTATATCTATACATAATATTGCGATAAAAAATAATAAATATTTTCAGTTAAACATAGTCCAGTCCTCCCCAACCCCAATATCTTAATTTATATCTGATTTTTTTTTTATTATTTTTGATATACAAGGACTTTTTGTATTAACCCATTGATAGCCGAGTTATATTTTGGTTTTTCCTTAATCTAATTTAAAATTTTATAAAAAGCTATTGTTACACTTAGCTTTTGTTATTAAATTTAGAAGTTTCAAATTTAATTTGGTAAACTTTTTAAGATTATAAAATTTCTATTTTGTAATTGCGATTCCGAAAGTTGCACTAATTATGACTTGTATCGAACGTTCGGTTTGCAAAGGGTTAACAAAATAAAAAAAAAACTTGGAGAATCGTTTGAAATCAAGTCCCTGAAACGATGTTCTTTTATTATTAGTAAGTCTTAACACCCAATCTTAGGTAATTTGTATCAATACGTGATTATAATTTTAAACGGTGAAAATGTTATTTAATGTGCATGTATAATGTATATAGATATATATAAATGTATATGCTGTTGATTTTTTTTATATTTTATTTAATATTTAGTTGTATAGTTGTTTGTTTATTTATCGCTATTTGTTTGCTTAAATAATGGTATTATAATAATAATAATAATACGTACTTTTACTCTTAAAGTATAGATAAGTAAAATAATATTTTTAATAATATTATTGAAAAACAAAATAAAGTTTAAAAAAAAAATTGAGGAAAAATAAAAATAATAAAATTGAAAAACTATAGTAAATAACTAAAGTTGAAAAAGTACTTTAAAATGAATACTTTTCATTCAAATTGAAGCACTCTTTAAATTACATTTTGTAATTAATTGCGTATTCAATTACAAATAAAAGAAGTTGGTAATTGAAATTTTTAATAAGTAATTTTAATTAAGAAAATTTTAATTAGAATTACATGAAATTAAATAAAAATAATTGTATAATAATAAAAACAAGTCATTATTAAAATAGAAGTAATCTTTTTTTTATTTTTTCTTATATGCAATTAAAATGAAAATTAAAAAATATTTTTTAAGCTCTAGCTACTCAGATTATCGGCTTATACAGTAATTTATTTATTTGAAATACATATATTTAATTACAATTACATACATAAAAATCATTATTAAATTAACATTATTATAAACCGGAATTGTAATTGTAAAATTACTTGTAATCGTAATTGCAAATATTTTAATTATTCAATTATTTACTGTAATAATTAAAATTTTTGTAATTCGGTTTTACCTAAGTCGGACTAGAAAACATTATATAAATACTTTCAATCAATTTGATTTTTGAAATTTTTTAAAATATTTAAACTATTTTATTTTTAATTTATTTTTTTATTTATGTTGTAAGATATTCATGCATAACCCTTTTTATTGACAAAAACTTATTGAACCGTCTCTGAATTTTTGGAGATTTTTTCATATAGATCTGAATCTAATTATCCTATTAAAAGATTGGAGTTTAGTAGAGTCAATCAAACCTTTAGGCTTTATATTGGCTTTATATGAAGCTAGTAGTTTTTTCTCGATTATAAGGTTTTTTTGAAGAACTTATGGGTTTTCTTTAGTGCAAATTCTACGTGTCTATTTAGCCATTGTCAAAATGCAATAAGGATTCCTAAACATAAATATCATTTTTCAACAATCAATCTTTATAATTGAACAATCTCTTTTATAACCAACATTTCAGTTTCACTCTTAATATTTAAAAATTATTTTGCACCATGTTTATATTTGCAATTATTTTTTTCGCTACTATTTAAAAAATGAATATGTATAATTTTTGTAATAAAAATTGTTATTTTATAATTTATTTTATTTAAGTTCTTCGTTTCTTCAAATAAATCTAAAATGTCATTATAGGATTGACAATTTCAAATATATTTAAAGCCATTTTTAAATTGGAAATTTTCGTAATAAAATCGAAGGATTTATATTTGTCTGACACTTGTATTTTTATACAAGAACAATTTTTTTTTCTTGTTTTGAAAGTTGTATTTGGCATTTAGTTTTAAATACACAAAGTGTGTGTGTGTTAAAGTCCTGAAAATGAGGGTGCGATTAATGTCTAAAAAAAATAAAACTATCTGTCAATTTTTATCTTTTATTTTATTTTGATTTTTTATTTATTGTATTTTGGTTTACTATATCAGATTAATTTTTGACAGTACTTTAGTACAGAGAGTTCAACGAGTGATGAAATATATAGGCATAATTATTATGATTAAAATTTTAAAAAATTTTAACTGTAGGAAATTAAAGTTAGACGTTTTTAGGAGGTTAATTTGTTTCAGGAGCGTTTTGTAAATGTCTGGTATAAAAATTGTATCCCCCTTTTACCTATCTTGGAAAATAATCTTACTCACGAGGCACTTTGTGTCCTTAAAAAATATATTGTATAAGAAAGCTGCGTATCAGTTATAGAAAATATGGTATCAATTATTGAAAATCTATTTTAAACGATGATCGTGGAACAAATAAATCAAATAACAATTTTTTTTGCAATATTAGGATAAAATAGAAGAATAAATTAACAATTTGAAGAAAGGTCATATTGGCTATACAATATACAATATTTTAAAATGAAAATCTTTTAATACCTGAATGATTTGAATGAAATTAAAACATATACTAAAATTAAGGTGTTTTGTTTTAAATAGAAGTATAGAACTGTGTATCAACTCTGAATAAGAATATAAATATATGAAGCTGTGGACAAAAGTTATGCACAAAATTTAATAAGTACTCAAATCCAAGGAGGTACAACATATTATAGTGTGTTTTCAAAAAAAAATAAAATTAATCTAATATATTGAGCAGTTGGTGTTAGTCTGTTGAATTTATACAGCTATTCGAAACTATATTTATATTTTTTAATTTTGTTTTACCCCACACCTTTAATACACGTATATAGATCGAAACGTTAAATTTGGTATTCTGTTCGGTTTCCATTATGTTTCTAAAATTAGGAATTAATTATATAACCAGGTACCTCCCGAACACTTCCCAAAATCTCTGAAGCATATTTTCGATATTAATAAAACTAGAAATCTCAAATAAGAAAATTGAAATTATGTACAAAGTAGTTAGGTCCTGTTTTTTTAATGTTTCGGAATCATGAGATAAGTTGAAGTGGGGGTTCGTTTAAGTATTAACTGAATTTGTCAGGTGTAGTGTATTACTAAGTTGCGTCGTAGTTGTAGCTTGTGTCGACATTCTGCTGCTTCATTACTTGTTTTTATATAACTAAGATTTAACTTAAACTCAACTCAGTTTTTTTTTATTTATAAATATTAATTAAAGAATGAATATTAATACATATATATATTTCGTAAGTAGAAGATAAAAGAATAATTTCGGACATTTTTGAAAAGTTATTTCTTATTCGACAATACATTTAAATTCGAAAATGCAGTTAAATCGTGATTTATAATAAAAACATAAATAATATGTTTTTATATATACATAAGATTCACATATATATATATATAGTTTAGTATATTTTTGAAGTTAAAATTTTCTCAGCACGTGTTTGTCATTAATTTAAAAAAAAAAAATTCTTTTTCTTTGTTTTTTCACATTGAGTTTTGAGTTTAAGAAAATTCTATGGAAAAACTTCTCATTATTAAGGAAAAAAAATTTATATATATATATATAATACTACTAACCATATATATATATATACAGGGATTATTATGCTGTCATACCAGTTATGAATTATGGATTAAACACAGTTATTATTTAACTAAAAATAAAATTTTATTTTAAAAACAGTAGCAGTAATCAGAGATTACAAAAGTAAAACAAATAAATATTAAGTAGTTATAAAACAAAAATACGGTTTCAACTTATTTCAACTTTATAATTAGTGCCACGAACAAAATTTTAGATAATAATTATATTCTTTTTTTTTTCAATTTTTTTTTTAATATTTTAAGTGGACATGACATAAGTTAAACCCCATTGTAATGAGAATAAGTAATTTTTAAATATAAATAAAAAAAAAAGTAAATAATTAATATTATAAAAGCGTTTTAGTCGCGGTTCTTAGTTCACTATAGTAATCTTCTGCATTTGTAAATATATTTAAAAGGGTTAACCATTTCAGAAATTGCAGTAACTTTACTATTTAATTAATATGTATGAAAAATTGCATTAAAAAAGTTTAATTAAATGTTGGGGTTATATCTTTTTAAATTGTAAAGTATATAAACTTTTATCTGATTTTCGAAATCAACAACCATTCACCATTGGGCTCAAATAAATAGCATACTCAATATATGTTATATATCTTAAATAAAAAATACATTAATCAAAAATTATAAACAAATACCAAATATAAACGCATAATTTAATTCAATAATGCAACTCACAAATATAAAAATATCTTACGTAAATATCTTAACAAATGTATCTATTGAAAATCTAAGACTCATGTTTAAATTATATGTGTAATTCATTAAGATCAATTCTAATAATAAGATTATGATATGTCCCGACTATTCTAACATATACCTACCCTACGGTATATATAGACTGATTAGCCTTAAAAAAATATGAAATTATAATTATTTTATAAAGTTAAACGCTTTTGTGTAACTGTGCAATTTCAGAGTAGAAATGCAATTACTGTGTAAAAATGCAACTTCTATTCAAAAATGGATGCACTTAAAGTCCAATTTCCCATTTTTAATTTTAAGTTTCATTGCACAGGTTTAAGGTTTAAGACAAAAATTAATGAGAAAAATCAAAAATTCGAATTACTGAATATAGTTTATTATTAACTTTAATAATCAAGAATATTCACAAGAAAATCAAATCTCTTATAATTAATAATAACAAATTTGAACAGTCCCTTCGCTAAGATATTTAACTATCTAAATTTAATATAGATATATAATAGATAATTCTAGTCATTTTCAATTAAAGTTGAGTAAGGAATTTAATTTAATAAGATGTATAAGATGATAAAATTTTTATTTAACTATTTTAAAGTACATTTAATTTAAATTAATTAATTATTTTGGCGTTTAAATGTTCTTTATTTTTAATTAATTAAAACATCTTAATTTAATTTAAAATTAATGAATTAAATTCAGTTATACAGGTTTGTACATATTTTGTTAGAATTTATTATTGTCAAGATACAATAACATAGAATATATACTTTTAAATAATGATAAAGACCCTCTCGGAAGATAAAAGTTATTGTAAAGATAATCTATATTGAAAGAATGTTCTTCATGTTTCACGGGTGACTAAAAATAAAATGTTTGTCCAAATATAACTTATCTAAAATGTACGTTATGTAAAAGTTCAAATCTTTTATGTATTTAATATTATTTAATATTAAATTAAAATGCTGAAATCAGTTAGAATTTGACTAAACCATACTGAGATAAAATTAAATAGAAAATATTTAAAAATAAAAAAATTTGTTTTGATCTCCTGTTGTCACAAAGTTTGGCTCCATTTTTTACTGAACAATAATTTCATAATTTGGACATTACAAAATTAATGGTTTTATAGTCTGTTACTTTTTAAGTATTTTTATTGTGTGATCAATCTATAAGAATAATTATAAAAATATTTTAAAAATTTTATTAATTTTTTTTATAATTGATTCATATAAGTTTGTCTTTAGTTTATTAACATTTAAAAGTATACAGAAACTGCATTTTTTTACATCTATTCAATATTAAATTTTTAATCAGTTTATAACTAACTTACACATACATACTATTCAAGTAATATATACATAATTTTAAATTAATCTAATTAATTTTGAAATGTAAATGCCGCTTAACTATTTTCTTCCCTTAATTAACAATAAAGTAGTTCCTATATATATATAGTTATATATTACAATATTATCAATACCTTGGATAGCTTTGGACACTATCGGCGGCTGTTAAATTTAAAAACTTTTTCAATCATTTTTCTTTTAATTAAAAATTCTTGTTTTATGTACAGCATTTGAACCTAAACTTTTTTAGTTAAAATACAATTAACCACCAAAAACCTTAGAATTTCTTTGTAGTTAATTAAAAAAAAAAAAAATTGCATATTTATAGGATGATATATTATAAGTGATATTATTTTAGCTTATTAAATATTCTAAACTTGATTGGAAATTACTTATGTGTATTATAGTATTTGTATAATTCTTTTTAGAATATCCATTGTATGTGATAGTCAAATAGCCTGTAAAAAGTAAATACAAGTAGGTATTATTTTAAGTAGTAAACTTTAAACTGCAATCACTCTGCAAGATATGGAAACTTTCAGCTTATATATATATATATAATATTATTTGAGCTTATATTATAACAAATTACAAAAATGGGTAGTTATATAGAGTTCAAGTAAGTTAAAAAAAAGTTATATAAATATACTATATATTAGAATTTGTTATGGTACACTAATTATAAAATATTCAAACTCCTGTAGGGTAAATGTTAGTAGTAGTTACATTTATTTTTTTTTATATTAACAAAACCTTATTAATAAATTTTACTAAGGTTTTACTATGCTGTTAAGTTTAAAACATAAAGTTTTTATTCTTAAAATAATTTATTACTTAATTTATAAGTTTTTTTTTAAATTAAAAAAAAAGTAATAATCTTTTAATTTAAAAAAGAAACAATTTTTTATTTTTTATCCAAATTGATAATAAATTTTTAAAATAAGACTTTTTAACAATTTAAAATTATTTTACTAGAATTTCTAATTGATTAATTATTTAAAATTGTATTAGTAAAACCCCATACATTAACTGTAATTAGGTCGACAAATTTAAGTTTCCAGTAAAAAGTGATCATATCAAATTTTTGATTTAAATTTATTTGATTCATTAAAAATTTAAAATGAGATTTGAAATTAAAAAATTTTCCATTACAAAATATTTAATATTATCTTTACATTGACAATCGGTAATTTCTTCTAATATTGTTTTTCTGAAATCATATATCAAATCATTTTTAGGTAGGTACTTATAATTATTAATTTCTAAAATGATTTTATTGTTTAGATACAAGATAGTTAAGCCCCTAATGGTATCAAAAAAAAGATACAAAAACTACATGAATAAAGTTTTAAAGCCTTTTAGTACTTAAGATAAACTTTACTCAAATGAGGATAAAACAGTAAATTTTTAACATTTTTATGGTAGGTATTTAACTTATAAGATAAAATTTTTTTAAATTTTAAGTAACAATTAAATTATAATTAAATGTATTTTAAACTAATAAAAGGTTTTATTTCTGTACTAAAGTTACTTCATATTTTACTTTGATAATAAAAATCAAATTTTTGAACTTAAATTGAATTAACTGCTGTATTATGATTAAATCATTTGTGGTATAAAGACAGAAATATTTCTTTAAATTTTATTTCATTAAATTGTTTATGTTTTGTATCTTATGTATATATTTTTATTTAATATTTACTAAGTATATACATAAGAATGTAGGGGAAAGTTGTTTGAATTGTGCTTTTTATTTTATTTAAGATTTAATTAATATTATTGATACCTAGTGGCAAATTTGTGAAGTTAATGACAAGTTGTCACAATATTCTGATTGTCAATTTAATGAGCATGAAAATTATGAGACAAGTTCAAAAAATATGTGAAATTCCGGTAGCATACTATGACTTATTAAAGACATTAAATTCCACTTCTGCCGCAATCAATTTAAAGAGAAATCTGAAGACAAGCAATCTGATTAAACTAGGATAAAGCTAACACAGTCGAGTTTAACACTTTTAAGACCCAAAATTGTCGCATCTCTAGCAAAAGGGTTAAATCTCCCAGATTTTGAGATTTCACGGACAAATCATGCAGTGGCCTTAAAGCCTAAACATTTCAGGCATGCATCTTAATTAGAAAATGTTATGGAATGAGCATATATTTGGTGTAGCCCCCAAATTTCTTAATCTTCTCTCTCCCTGTAAAGCATATTTTCTTCCAGCGATCCATCCAGTAACTATAAAGTTTACATATGACTTTAGATGAAGTATAATTCTCAGATATGGACTGGTACTCCCCAAACTTCACTAAGTTACCTGGACAAAATCCAAAATTGCATCTTGAGCCTATTTGGCTACCATTCCACCCAGGCTACTGTCGCTCCTCTTGGCATTAGTCGAAATATTGCATCATTAACTTTTTTATGGACATCTTGTAGGTGTTGATCTTTTGCTCTATTGAATTGAAATCAATAATGCCTTCTGCCTCAAGTGCTTATATCTAAACAGTGGACATTTCTAGGTGATTATGAAAGCTTATCTATTGTGGGAGCTGCTAGAATATGGAACATAATTCATTTCCACGTGTCATCCTCCGATAAATATGTACTGTTATACAATTTGCAAAGTAGCATAATTATGGTAATTCGACCCTATATATATATAAGGGTATAAGTATATAACAACATAAAAATAATATTTAAAGGAATTGATTTAATCAATAGACTGCAATAATACAGGAAAAAACCCTATATTACTTTTGAGAATTACAAAATTTAAAAATAAACCAGAAATTTAAAAAAAATTGACCTGTATATCAATAAATGTATATCACATGCAATTTTTTAATGCAGTTCCTGAAGTTTTAAAACTTTTTTTTTTCTTTGATTATTAGTCCATTCAAAAGGAAAGGTTCACTTAATTTCCTTTTAATTTAAAACTCTCAAAAAAAAAAAAAGAAATAGAAAAAATTCAAAATGAAATAAGATGTAACATTTGATGTTTTTGGTAAAAAAAAAATTAAAATAAAAAAATATAAAAAAAATTGGCAAAAAGACCTAAAATATACAAGTATAATCCAAGTAATAAAGTAAGTATTACATATGAATTATGTAAAAAGAATTAAAAGGATACATAAAATATAATGCTATTTTGTACTTGTTTATATGTAGATGTTTATATATATTAGTTATTATGCGCATGTAATAACATACAGTTATAGTCCTTCCTATAAGTATGCAATTTTTGTTTTACGATTAAATAGAGTAGAAGACAATTCGAATGCAGCATTTACAGTTAGAATGACATTAAAAATAGAGTAATAGGAGTTGAAAATATATAGAATTAACTTAAGTCATAAAATATATACGAGAAACACAATTTTACCGAATCCTAATGAATTTTGAATCACACGCACCCGTTTGACAAACTTTACTTTAATTCTAATTTCAAAATCTATTTATTAAAATTTCTTTAACTTATGCAAGGAACTCTTTTAAAACATAACAAATTTTGTTAATAATTTTAAATGAATATTATAAATTTTATGTTGGTTTGTAAGATTGTACTTTTCAGCAAACCCATGATGGCCAACTCGCAGCCAAGAACAATACCAATGTAACAATATCTTATTCTGGAAAACCTATTCTTCACTTCACTTAAGCCGACTAATTGATTAAGCTGGCTGGTGGAAATAAAATGTTTAGGTACAGCATTAATAACTTAGGCTGAGCTATGCGTCATACTAACTTGAGCTGGGCCCTAATGCACCACCAACTTATCACTAATAAAATAATCATATAATCATTTTTTTTGGAAATTTCTTACTACAATAAATCCATGTCTGCAACAAATTAATGAAATTTGATTAGTACAAACACTTACTTATCAAAAAATTAATTTTTAATTAGAAATAGGTGGTTGGTGCAATGGGACCTCTTTGTGTTATCAATTATTTCAAAGGTTATTTAAAATAGATAGATTTTTGAGATAAGTAAAATCAACTGAACTTAATATTATGTCCATAACTGTTATAATTGAAAGTACAGTAACATATTTAACCATATGAATTTTAAATAGAGTGGTTTATGGTATACTAGATTTCTTAATTTCAATTTCTAGTTAAAATGGTTCATTGATTTTATACTTATTTCATTTCTTCTTCTCATTTATTACTTTTCAATTTTTAATTTTTTTTTTACCAATATTAATGTTCATTGCTTGAAAATTAGAGACTATTTTGAAATATTGTATGTAATAATGATTATAAAAATTTTTATTTCAAGTTGTCTTTTTATATAACTAATAAAAAAAAATTTAAAAAAAAAAAAAAAAGAATATTTTTATAATTTAATACTCAATCGTTTCGTTTTTATTAAAAGATAAAATTTATATTAGATTAGTTATATTTAAAGTTATTACTTATTACCAATTGTATTACCAATGGTAAATGGATTTAATATAAAAAAAAAAAAAAGTAAATTGGTATAAAATTTAAATATGACATTTAATTTTGTAATTTGTAAAATAGTATTAAATCTACTGTGTCTAAATATATTATGGAATGCGCTTTGATATTATAAATATATGAAATTTAACTATAGACCCAAAATTGGTTTTACTCTTCAAAAAAATTCTTCATCTAACGTGTTTACAGAATACTGATTCTAGTCGCACGTTAAAAATTTATACTATAGATACATTGTATAGTTACTTTTGAAAAAATTTTTAATAATGAGCTTTTTATTAAAACTTTATTTTTTTTCAGCCTTAAACCAAAATATAGTAGTTACATTTTATTGACTGACTTACAATGAATCTATTATTAAGAATCAATATTTAAATTAGTAAAAAAAAGTCCAAGCTGCAGCTATAAGTACAAGTAGTAAATGAATACAAATTTGTATTAGTTAATATATTTGATTTGCTAAACTACACCTTGTATTTGGTTTGGAATTTTTCTGAGCTTGAAATCAATAAGATATTAAATGTTATGAATTTCAAGAGTAACAATTCAGTATCGAATACCTATATTTTTGAAATTGCTTAAATGTAATGAAATTTTAAAATTGCTTTAAAATTCATTAATTGATTTAAAGAATTTATTTTCTACTATCTGATCAATTCTAATAATGTATATATAATATTTCCTCCTGTTCCAACATATACATATATCGTACATATATAAATTATCAACTTTGGGGAGCACATTTGGTGAAATATGCTTCTATAAACGTGATGAACGCATGACAAACGAATTTACATAAGCCGTGTTACGTGTATAGACCCAAAATTGGTTTTACTCTTCAAAAAGGTAAATTTCCTTCATTCAACGTGTTTACAGAATACTGATTCTAGTCGCACGTTAAAAATTTATACTACAGATACATTGTATAGTTACTTTTGAAAAAATCTTTAATAATGAGCTTTTTATTAAAACTTTATTTTTTTTTAGCCTTAAACCAAAATGTAGTAGTTACATTTTATTGACTGACTTACAATGAATCTATTATTAAGAATCAATATTTAAATTAGTAAAAAAAAGTCCAAGCTGCAACTATAAGTACAAGTAGTAAATGAATACAAATTTGTATTAGTTAATATATTTGATTTGCTAAAGTACACCTTGTATTTGGTTTGGAATTTTTCTGAGCTTGAAATCAATAAGATATTAAATATTATGAATTTCAAGAGTAACAATTCAGTATCGAATACCTATATTTTTGAAATTGCTTAAATGTAATGAAATTTTAAAATTGCTTTAAAATTCATTAATTGATTTAAAGAATTTATTTTCAAATATCTGATCAATTCTAATAATGTACATATAATATTTCGTCCTGTTCCAACATATACATATATCGTATTTATATAAATTATCAACTTTGGGGAGCACATTTGGTGAAATATGCTTCTATAAACGTGATGAACGCATGACAAACGAATTTCCATAAGCCGTGTTACACCATCTGGTAGCACATCTGTGTAGAGATGACCATCTGTTTCCCTCATTGTTTCCCGTTTGAAAATCTTCAGAAAATTTACTGACCTTGTTTTAGAGGTACTCCACAAGATATCTGTAATACAAAGTCAGTGACCTAAATTTACGATGACGGCTGAGTGGAGTGAGTGTTGAGATAACATTGGAATAATTTTTTAGACGAATTATTCTGTTTTGCACTTTATCAAGATATCGGAACGCCGTAATGTGGCACCAGCTCAAATGTGTGCATTATACTCAATTTTCAGTCTGAGTGTAAAATCATCCGATGATGATTCTCTGGTCGGTAGTAGTAATAGTTTTGTTTTAAATTTTTTTTTTTTTCAAATTTTGAATATTAATCTGACTTCAACGAGCCAGAAGTCCCATGGGAGTTTTGATCTTTCTTTTAATGAACTTCTGACAATTAAAATACAAAGTCTTCATTAGAAATAAATTAATTGTCTTCTGTTAAAATACAAAGTTGTCATTGAAATAAAAGGTCTTGAGTTGATAAATAAAAGGGTCTAAAATAAAAATGGTATTTCCTGAAAACTTTAGAAATGCTTAATTTAAGTAAAATTTTGAATTACTATACAAACATTAGGAATCAAAGATATCACATTTTGATTAACAAAATGATCACACAAGTGACAGCAATTATCACTTAGTAAACTTAAATATACAATACCACTGCACTTTGCGAACATAACATATATTCAATATATCAAAATTATTTATAAAAATATCAAATTATATCACAAATATTCATATATTTATATCAAATTATATTATTCTTTTAACAAAATAATGTTGTATGTTGATATTATAATTTTCAACTGTAAACAATATGTTAACTTACAAATTACAATTATAATTTTTCATTATTAATGGGATATACACCATTTTAATTTTTAAAAATGTTAAAAACGAAGTAATAAAAAATATTTTATATAAGGATATCCTTGATTGAATAACATTCAATGTATTTAATATTATGGTTTTGTTGTATAAATGTATAAAAATTTATAATTTATATAACCAAAAAAGGACTATTTATTTCTTTTACAGACTGTTTTGGAAATGGGAAGAAATTTTATAAAATATGTAAAGAGCTAACCACTATACAAAAATTGTATAACAAACGTTTAAAATATATAAGAATCAAATAATTTAAAATTAAAACAACTAAATAAGTAATAGTTCCTTGCATATAATACAGTACTAACAAATAGTTTGTAGTTTCGTTACGGTTATTGTTTTTTCACCGTTGATGATGAAATATTGAACTTTTAAGTTTAAATAATGTATAACATATGAATAACATATCTTTCTATTCCATCATAATGACATATCTATCTTCAAAAATGTTGGAATTATGTGAGACGGATGTAATACATCCGTCTATAAATACACCTTATTTCAAAAAATGTCCTTTAGTAAAAAATTTACTTTTTTATTATTTAGTTTTATCATTAGGTACCTAGTTTTTCAAAATCTCGTTTAACTATAATCTTGTTTTATCAAAATTTAGTTTACTCAAATTTTTTTTTATTAAAATACCGTTTAATTCAAATATTCTCTTATCAAAATCTAGTTTTTTAAAATATAGTTTTTTAAAATCTAGTTTTATTAAAATCTCCCTTTATCTGAATCTAATTTAATCAAAGCCTTATTTAATCAATAATATAAAATTTCTTAAAATCTTGTTTTATGGAAAACTAGTTTCTTAAAATCTTATTTTATCACAATCCAACAAGTTTTTTAAATTTAGTTTTTATTTTTTATTTTATATTTATTTTATTTTTTATTTTTTGTTTTTTTATTCATAGTGCAACGTCAAAGTCTTAAAATAATGGAGTCCCTTTGAGAAATAAGATTTTGATATTTTTCAGTTGCCACCCAATATATAAAGTAAGATAACTTCCATAATAATTTATACTTATTAGATTGAAACTTACCACTTAATATATAATTATAATTTTTTATATGCCTTATATATGTAAATAAAACAGAAATACTTTAAGTACCCTATAGTTTCAAAAATCATTACTACCATAATGCAATCTAACTTTTATAATTAAATATTTTGTACTAAATATATTAAAAACTTTTTATTTGTACTGTATAAGTCGTTAACATTAATATTTAATAAATATGATTATAGAAAATATTCAAAAAATAAAACTAAATGTCTAGACCTAATCATAGACCCACTTTTCATATGTTAATTCAGTTATGTCTTCTTTTTTTTCCAAATATAATAAAACAATTGTTTCTATCATTTACCAAAAACATAATATTTATAGAAAATATTATGATTGAATTTTCGGCATATATTTAATCAAATTTTTAACATAAATATTGATGTTATGCAGAGTGCATCAAAATTATTAGTCCATAAGAGTGTTTTTGAAGTGTGAATGTCAAATAAATCAGGGCCCTTTATTACATAAACCATTGATTATTTTAATTAAATAATCAAATAATCATTTTTTGATAAGTTTTTGAAGCTTCACTAGCATATTGATAATAACTCGACGAAGTTTCGATAAGTCAGAAAAAATCATTGAAAAAACTTTATTTGATAAGTGATAAATGCTTGTTTTCTGCAATAGAGCCCAGAACATTTATTTCAAATGAAAAATAGTAAAAATGTAATGATCGGTAGTGCATTTGCAAACGTAAGTCATCAACATTTTTTTTTCTAATCTGTATTCCATTCAATCGGAATTTAGACTTCTCTTCCTTTGGTAATTATTATATATTCTTATCAACTTAGCCACCGAAGCCTCCTTCCATATTAAATCTAAATGAAGGGGAACATTTTAAAATTTAATTTAGTTACCAGAATAAAACTGTTTAAAATAATTTATGTAACATTTTTCTTTAACAAATTATTACAAAAAAAAAAAATATGCTTTGTCCACCACAGTACCAAACCGCTCTTACAGGATATCATAACGAAAAATTTTTAAAATTTTAAAAAATTTTAAACTTAAGAACAATTCATAAAATTTTTTATATTTAATTAAGTGAACAGTGGACTCTAAGGTTCGTTGGATCAAAAAACTTTCTATGGCAAAGTTGTAGTTCTTCATTTGTGTAATAACCATTTTAAGGAATGGAACGCTCAAAAATTACCCATTGAAACTTTTCAGTGTTTTTCTGGGTAGTGTGCGACTTTAACGCACCAAAACCGAACCCTTTTTGAACCAAATTTTAAGAAGGGACGTTTGATACAAATGTACAGTTTGGTTACAGGGATGGAAAAATGGAAGGATTTTGTGATTGTGTGGAGATTATTTGGGAATCCAAAGGATTTTGTAGGATGAGGAAAAGTGGAGGGATATTGAGGAGAAAGATGCCATAAATTTAATAAACTTGTTGTGAAATTTAAAAACATTCCGCTTAGCCCTTTAGATTGTACACACATACGGACATTACAAAAAAACGCTTATTAGATTTTTGCGCACTTGGGTAATGCATATATGTAAAAATTTCAGGTTCCGAATTTGGGTGTGAAAACAATATGTGCCGCTTATATTATATTTCATATATAGCGGTTGGTAAAAAATAGATTTACTGAGTTTAGAATTTATTGCAATATTTTCTATTATAAACTACTATAAAATTGCACTGAATTAACTTCAGACATAAAAAAAAACAAAAACAAAAAATTAATAAATGATTATAGGGAAATCGTACAATATTGTAAAATTTTGTTTTATATTTTTATTTTTTTGTTTTTTGTTTTTTATGAAAGAAAATTTTCATTGTAATATTTATTTATGATGGTAACACTTTTTTTTTGTGTTGTTGGAAACTATATAAAAACGTGTTAGACAGAAAAGAAAATGAAACTATTCATAAAATAAATTGATACTAAAAAATGAATCATTCTACTTGAATGATTTTTATGATCCAATATATAATTCCATATATGTACATAAATAAATAAATATATAATATGAATGTGTATAATGCAATAACTATAACTATATATGTTTGATATAAAGATATAAAGACACCATTGAAATTTTTAAATATGAAAAGGAAATATAAAAATTTTATCCATTATCATATCGTAAAAATTTAGGCGGTTTTGGATTCCAAAATTTAAAATATAATTTTAAAACAGAACTCAAGATAGCCGGAACTCAAATTGTAAAAAAACAAAAGTATGAGTTCAGTTCAAAAATATGAGTAGTTTTTAAATGAAGAAATTGAATTGGTTTAAAGTTCAAGCTCAGTTTTATGCATTCAAGCGAATATTTGATAAATTCTTCAATTCTTAATATTTAAGTATTTTTGGGCATTAAAATACTAGAAAATACTTAAATATTAAAAATAAGTACAAAAGTAACTAAACTCGAAATTTAATTACTTTCGGGGCATTGCATTATAAAAGTATTTTTACTTGATTCTGTTACTTATATTTCATTTTTGTAAGTATCTAAATCCTACTTATACTGGTATTTTAGAATCAGTAATGAGTACTAGGTACTTAAGTATTCTGAAAACTGTACTTAATTACCATTTTACTTAGTATTATACAGTCTGATATTAAATAAACATATTTTTAATAACATAATCCTGAAAAAACAAATGAAAGAAGTTCCCCAATTTTATGAACACTGTGCAAATAGTTCCTAAGGTATTATAAATTTTTAGGACTTTTCTCGCCTTTGATTATGCGAAAATGTTTACAAAACTAACTATTTTTGATCGAGTATCTGAAAGTATAATCGAAATCTGGTTACAATTAGTATTGATTTTAAGTCAGATTTAAATAAAGATTGCCCCCTTTCTCATAATATTTAAATATATGAGAATCTGAATATGTAAAAACGCATTTTTTTTAAATCTCGTACTCGACCCCGGAATAATTACTTTCTATTGGGGATTTTTTTTATATATTTATATTTCAGATTCTTTTTGAGGCTTTTAATGAGGTTCCAATTTTTGATAATGGCCCTAAAATAAAGTAAAAATGTTTTTAAATTTACGGGCATTCGTTATATGATAAAAATGATCACAGATTTATTCTGAAAACTTTTATCACTTTTCTTAACATGTAGAAACTTAGAATTGTATGACTTTTTCCTTGGGTAGTTTTTCATGAAGTCGAAATGGACACATATTATAGCTAAGTCTAACTTTAGAATTACTTGTTCCTATAAAATTTTCCAATTCTTTCTTTCTTTCTTAAAACATTCTACTACTTGTTATTTTAAAAATTTTTTTTATTTCAATTCAGAAAGTCGTAGGAAAAATTGGGAAAGCTGATGTGGAAAATCGACGATGAAATCAAAATTTTAAACTGTAAGATTTTCGTATGAAAAATTAAAAAAAAAAAAAAAATATTAAGAAATAGATAAAACTATTGTACTTACTATTAATAGATACTATATCTATATTTTGGAACTATAAAAGATATATTGTGTACAGTTTAAAATATATGTATTTTTTACATCAATACATTTAGTTTTTTATAGTGTAATTTTACTTTATTTCCTGTCTTCTATGACCGGATTTTTATCGATACTTAACTATATATTTTTTTATATAATTTATTAGTTTTTTTTTGTTTTTTCTTTATTGGATTTAATAAGTCATTATGTTTTTTGTCTTTTTGGATTTTTTTTTTTTTTTATATTTTTTAGATCATTAAACTTGTAAATTATATTTTAAAAATATTTTCAAGATATATGTTTAAAGACAAAATATTTAAATATCTCATAGATTTTCTTTAGTTTTCATTATTACAGAATGCTTAAATTAGTTGACAAGCAAATATAAGATCTAACGTGTGAAACTCTATTTTAACAAACTAGCACCACCAAATGTTCTTATCATAGAGTTAAGGAAATTCAATTCTCCAATTTATTAATCGGAAAGCTTTTCTATTGGAATAGCCAACACACCAAAACCACAATCCTTTTTGAGCCAAACTTTAGGATTTGGGTCCTATGATACAAATGTACAGCTAGTTTTCGAGAATAAGGATATAAAAGGATTATTAGGAATGGGTTTTGTAAAATATTGAATTCTGAAACTATAGAGGATGTGGGAAATTATATAAATATACATTTATGGGTAAAATAGATTTTATGGGACCATTTGCCGTTTATTCTCATATATTTTATTTCATAATCTAATAGTTGTACAATTTTAAGAAAATTAAAGGACTAACAAAAATTCTGAAAAAAGAAATAAAATTGATAAAATATAAACTCTAGAAAAAAAATATTAAATACATAATTCATAAAAATTTTATTCGATTTTTTATTTGAAATAATTTTAATATTTCATTTCTTGGAATTTTAAAATATATTTTGTCAAAAAGATAATATTAAGTTTATCCAGATTCAAGAAGGACAATATTCTTCTTCAATACTCAATATATATATACCCTTAAGGGTAGCGATAAATCAATAGATTCAATGGGACACTTCAAAAGAGTTAAAAAATACTAGGAAATTGTAAATATTTTATGATATTTAATATTTAAAATAAAAAAGATTGTATCGTTATTTTATTAATCACATTCTAATAATCGCTTTTTAACTTGTGTAATTTTAAATTTTATAAAATTTAAATAATATAAAAATTTAATCAAAATATTTTTTGAAAATTTAACTGTACTTTTTTTTTAACTATGCAATTTAATTTAATCAAGAAATTATAAATAAGCCCCCTAAAAGTATGCAATATTTTGAAATATATTTTCTCTAGTTAAAAAAGTACCTGGGCGTTTCTTTTAGTAATTGGTTAATAGTTAGTCGTATTAACTGAGGGATTTTAATAGTTAATGGGTCGTAATATCTGTTGTGACTTTGATTAATGGCGAGCTTAAAAAATTTTATAAAAAAAGGATTGAATAATTTCGCATAAATATTATTTTAATTATTTAAAAAAAAAATATTGTTTCACATTTTTTTGCATTAATTTCATTGCAAAAAAATTTTTAAATAATCATTTATTATTTAACAGTATTTGCACCTTAAATATTTATAATTTACTTAAATATTTATAAATTATTTCATACATTATCTACCATTAAAATTATTTAAAAATTTTATATAACCATCTGCACTTCAAAAATTTGTGTATAAATAATTTAAAGATATTTAGTTAATGGATTCTTAATTATAATTTAACGAAAAAAAAAATAAAATATGAGAGTATTATAATTATATAATAATTTAAAATTTTTACTTTATATGCTCGTATGACAACTTTTCTACCTTAATTAATATCTACCTTTTTTTTTTAAAAAACACTTGTTAGTATTTATTAAACCTTGAAGTTTCAACGTGTTTTTTGATACTTTTTTAAAATTTTGTTTCATTGACACCTTATTTGAAATACGAAAGAATAAAGTTGAAAAATTTTTTTTCGGGAAAAACGGGTTAAAAAATTAGCTATCAGAATTAGTTTTAAAATTGCCCATTTCTTCCTTTAAATTAGATGCAACTTTTCATGGATTGTATAAGTTACTAAAGATTAAGGGATTAAGTGCATAGCACAAGTTCTTCAATAATCGGGCAACCTAAATATTTTGTCCAAAACTACAACTTGAAGATCTTGTTTAAAAAATGAAAAATGTGTTAAATACTCCGAAATGGGTTAATTAAATATTTTAATGCAATTACCTTAATGAAAAAAAAATTAACTTTAGCTAATTGAAAAACTTTTTCTTTGCTTTCCAGATAAAATAAAGTCAAATTTAATATGGTTATAAATTAGTTATGAATGAAAAAATTTATGTGTCATGTGTGAGTTGATTTTGAAGGGGAATTGTGCAGAAAAATTTTATCAATAATTGATTGTATATATTTGACGTAATAATCGAAATTTACTTAAATGTTTATGAGGAGATAAGTGAAATATAAACATCTCGTTTAACATTTATAATATAAACATGAAATCGCATATTTATACAGGTTTGAAGTTCGAAAAATAGCCACAGTTTACAAACAATTATTGATCTAAATTACCAGCCATATTATTATTCAAGCAAAGGTATCCCATACAATTCTGGAGTTTTTTTTTATTGAAAAAAATTATTAAAGAATAATTTTATTTCAAAAATCCCCGTGGTAAATAGAAAGCATTAAAAGTGCGATGAACAATAGGCCGCAAGACGTATGTTTTGCGATGACACATGCTATTCTCCATAATAAACAAACAACAACAAATCTTCCAATCAATAGTTATCCAATATAAGTACATATAAATATTTAATAGCTGGTTTTAAGAACTCAAAGAACTAGTGTTTCTAATTAAATATTAAGTAAAAGATCTTAAGTAAGTGTTAAATATAAAATACATGATCCTGGGATATGAGTGAACAATTTTCGGAACATAATATTTACTTTATCTAGTGTTTGGATTAACTTGAAAGCCTCAATAAGGACTTTTTCTGTCTAGATGAACTTAAATATACCTTCTATAGATAGACTTTTACTATATATAGTGTTTCATATAATTTTAACAAGAATATGGAAGTGTTAACAAGATCTATATTAGGTAAATTTTACAAAATGCTTAATGCCTTAATTCCCTTACCTTATAACTACTAGTATTTAAAATAATATTTTTTTAGAGCACAGAATTTTCATCTTAAATTATTTTTACTTCGAAATTTACTGAATTCGATAGCTCTAAATTACATTAAAAGAAAAAGAAAACAGTTCAATTGAATATTTCCATGCACCCTATAAGTATGCAATTTATTTTAAAAGAAAATGATTTACGATACTACAAGCTAAAATTGGTTAAGTTAATTGCAAAATCAATATTATTCAACATATTTTATCATTAGGCATATATTAGTGAGATTTTTTAAACAATGTAGAGTTGTAACTTTTAAACACTACTCACAACTCCAAATACAAGTAAATCCAACCATAAAAACAAAAAATTCTTTTGTATACCGTGATGTAGGATATACAATTTCAGTACACTTTAAATTTTTGTTGTATGTTTACTTTTTTTGTTTTTTTTTTAAAAAAGTGAAAATTTCAAAAAAAAAAATAAATTTTTTTTAAACAAATTTTCATTGTTGAGTTGTTATCTGTTATAATTTAATTTTCTTTTCCATTTTGTTTTTTTTTTTTTAAATTTCTTTAGGGAAAAACTAAACTAACGATGAAAACAAAGCCTATATTTCCCTTGTCAATTTTTCATTTCATATATACTGTAGAATGAAAAATTTCCTATCGAATAACATCATCTGTATCATCATCGATCATTATCATCATCAGAATCATCATCATCATGATTAAGATAAATGACTCGAAGGATGACAATATAATTTTTCTTGGGTACCTATCTTTACCTTTACAGACTAAAATAAAAAAAAAAAAAAAACAAAATAAAAAAAAATAAGAACAATTTTAAAAAAATTTATTATTTTTCATTTTAATACAGCAACAATGTTTATATAATATTAGATTAATATAGAAGGTTGGTCTAAATTAATTCTAATACAATTTTTTTTTTCAAAATAATCAATTTCTCGGCTAATTTAACCCTGTCTGTGAATTATTTGATTATGAAACAAATGGAAAAGTTATAATGTTATTTATTTATCTGTGAGTTATATTTTTAAGTAAAATTATGTGTTTATATTATTGGGGGTTATCTTTAAAAGGGGTTTTTTATTATGCCTTTAAGTTGTACCCAATAGCAAATGGGAGTTAAATCGAGTTTAAAGCCAAATAAAAGTTCATATGAAAAGTCAACTTTCCACAGGGCTTCGGACACGTGACCATTAATATGACCTATATATAATTTTATATTTATATTGAATTTCCGCGATAGCAATGAAGCAAACTAATCAATTTTTTATTTTATTACAAGGGTCTAATGGAAGCTTTGAAGGCCAGATACTGAAACTGTGCGAAGTTCCTATAAGTAGTGTGCAACTTTGAAACACCAAGGTTACCACCTTCTTTGAACCAAACTTGAGGGTGAGACCTGTGGTAGTACAAGTCTACACATGGGTTTCGAGTTTAGGGATATAAAAGGATTTTTGGGTATCATACTTAGGAATTTTAGAATTATATGATTATGATTGGTAGCTAAAATTTGATGAGATATTTAGAAAAAAGATTAAAGTTTACCATCTCGTGGTCATCTCTGTATTGAATTAAAATTATTTCCTTAAAATAATTTGTTAAAAAATTTTGTTTCACTCTGTAGAATAATCAAGTGAAAAATTTAAAGAAACTCTAACATAGATAAAAACTAAAAGTCATTTAGGAATTATTCTTGTACTATTTTGTTTTAGTTTTGTTTTTTTTTTTAGCTGATCAACACCTTTGTTTTACCTTTTCTTTTTTTTATTTTTTTTTTTTATTATTTTTACACCCTTTTCTGTTATTCTTATAAGAAATCGTCTGAGTTCCTTCTTAGTTTTCATGGGAACAACCAAAAAAAAAAAAAAACTTTTCTGGATATTTGGGCTTTAGACCTATCCTGTATTTTGTTTTTTTTTTTAAAGTAAAACATAAATTTTATCTTAGTTTAAATTTTTTTCTCTTAATTTCATGTATCTTTGTATCTTAATATATTTTTTTTTGGATCTGATGATATGGAATTATTCATTACCATCATATTCTAGATATTTAAAAATGTAAATTACTTGGATTTTAAGATCCTAAAAATAAAAAGGGATGAACAAAAGGAAAAATAAGATATATAAAGGTATTACAAGGCACGAGTTTATCCCTTTTAATACACACGCAACAAAAAAAAAACAACAACAATAATTTGTAATTTCCTTATAATTAACACATTTACCTTGATAGGCTCATATAGGTGACTATTTTTTTGTTTTTTTAATTTTTTTTTAAACTAAAGAACATGAATATTTTTACCATTTTTAATTAATTTTTTTTAAATATCCTTGGTTTGTTAAAGCGTTTTAGAAATGAGATGGAAACTCTGGTATTTTAAAACTTAATCAATGTGATTTTAGAAATTTGAAAATACAATGAATAATCGTAACTAATACAGAGCCTTACACAGCGGCAACTCTACATTTGAATCTAACTCTAAAATCAGTTCTAATGCTCAATATGATATACATTCTGTAAAATCTGAATAATCCTGAGTTTGAAATTTCCCTTGTAAAAACTATTAAGTGTCCAGTTTGTGAAGTGTACAGTTGTAAAAGTTGTTAAGTCACATATATGCATATTCTCTAAAAGGCGAATAACTATGCTTTTGAATCCACCTCTAAAATCCTCTGTAAAGTAAGGCATTAGGTAATGCAAGATTTTTTCGCAGGATTGTGATCCGCTCCCATTTAAAATATTTGATGAAATAATCATCTTACTAATAAGAATGAGAACCCATAGGATTCAACTGTCTCTGTAAAACCTGGCATATTTATAAGATATGATGCAAAGAATATATGTGGGACTATTCTTAATATATTGTTGAACGGTATAATATTAAAATAAAATATTTAATAAGTTCTCCTAAATTGTATATATAATACATTTCCATTTAAATATCAATTTTTGGGTAAAAGAAGACTCAGGTGTATTTTTTTATGTCTAGATTAGTCATCATTAATCGGCATTTTTAGTTTTGGGTTTACCTTTTTCAATATAAAATCATGTTAAGCACCATTTCAAAAAGAAAGAAAAAGAAAAAAACAAATAGAAATATTTCAATAGACAAGTTCCGGTTGAATATATTGATTTTATAGGATTTTATAGCACAAGATGATGGAAAATGGAAAAAATTTCAAAATTTTATTTTAATTTAAAGAATTATTTTCAAAAGGTTTCCTCCAATAACTAGATTATGTAATATAAAAATCTGTATTTAATTAAAGGACCAATTCTAATTTTATATATTTACCTTTAAAGTATTCAGGAATAGACTTTTGATTATACAGCGATATCCATTGGAAAATATAAGCACAATATTTTTTTTGAATTTCTAATGAAAAATTGAAGCTCAGACTGAAGTCGAATCTATTTTCAAAACTACTGTTGAAAAAAACGTATTGGTAAGGGAAGATAGTTGCATTAAAAATATTCTACCAAGACGAAAAAACTTTTAAGAAGTAAGAAACTAAACATTCCGAATTAGTAACAAAGAAATTATTCTAAATCTTCCCCTTGGGTGATGAAGAAGAAGAATCGTCAAAATGATAAAATTAAACTTAGAATGTAAACAATCTACAAAATCTTGAAAGCAATGTTGGACTTGAATTACAGAATTAATGCCGCCGGCATTAGAATTAGAGCACCTAAAAATAAACAGTCAAACAGAATGCCTTCTGCTACCTTCACAGTATTATAAAAACTAAAAGCAGAGCGCAAGAAGTGGATAATCGAATCAGGAAAGCTAGAGCAGCATTTGTCTGTTTGCAAGTCAAAAACATTGAGAAACACATAGCTGCAGATATTCGGGGCACATATTCAAAAGCATCCTAATGCATGGTAGTGAAACGTGGCTAATTTCGAGTACTATTAACAAGAGACTTTAAACATTCATAAATGAGTGCATTAAAATTATATGTAGGATATTTAGGTCTCACAAATATCTAATATATATAAATCACAAATGGAGATTTATGGAACTCAACTTTAAAGCAACCAATAATGCAATAAATAAGGCAAAAGATATGAAAGTAGATAGGACACATGCTTCGAAAACACCGAGGATTCATAGCGAGAATGGCTCTTGAATAGAACTCTAAAGGCCGTAGAAGACTTGGTCAGTCGAGTAAAACTTTGCAGAGTATAATAATTATGGAGCTAAACTCAAAAGATTAGACCTGGGAGAATGCAAAAACAACAGCACCTAATAGGTGCAAGAAAAAAAAAATTTTTAAACAATGTGTTGGAATATCTCATTTAATATGGCACAGAACTGTGGGAGATGAACTGCAATAGGTGGAACAACTTTTTTACAATTTGAATAGTTGGCCAATAACTCATGCGCTGCATTAGACTTAAGATTTAGATAGAGAAGATGAAATAAAAAATTCTAAATAGTTAGAAATGGTCGCAATAGCTTTGAGTACCTCCTTTACCCTACCCCAGTTAACATTTTAAATTTCCTCTAAGATTTATTATATATTATAACATAAATGTGCACAAAATATATTATATATAAATATCTTTTTTTTTTATATTTTGCAAATCTAAAGAAAATTTTGTGATAACAAAAAAAAAAAAATTTTAAGTGAGAAAAAGGTGAAAATAATTTTTCTTTTTTTATTTTTCCAAGTCCAATAAATCACAAAAGACGACACTTTGTGTAAGAACATTAATTTTTATAATATGACTTCATTGTTTGCATTTTCAACAACAGAAAAAAACTAAAAAAAAAAAACAAATAATAATAAAAAAAATTAAATGGATGAAAACGGGTCCTTTATTTCTCTTTTATAGCCATTTTGCAGTTTTTCCTTTCATAGCCATTTTGTGTTTTTGTTGTTTTTATGTTTTTTATTTTTGTTTTTGTCCCAAAATATGACTGTGTATTATTTGAAAGAAAACAGTTTTTATTTTTTAGTTTACTATCAATTCTGTACCTGTTAATCTCCTTTCATTCCACCTGCGGTACATGTCTATCATTTTTTCATATAGAGACATTACATTTATATAATAAACCTATACAGGTTGTTTTACTTGGGAATAATAAAGATTTTTTTTTCAAATTATTGAGAAGTTTACAAAATGATAAATAACATTTTAGTTTCATTTTTATAATACTGCTAGACTCATCAGTCTAGGCATTGTAGAGCTTGAATTGCCTAAACAATTCCTGTCTTAATTTTCGATTTGTTCTAATACTTAAAATTAAATTTTCAGAATTTCATCTGTGAGTTATTAGAACAAATCAAAAAAGCTTTAAACTGTATTTTAATTTTTGAAAACTGTTAATAAGTTTCGTACATATTTCTCATATTGTTATAATTTAATGTAATTTCTCTGTCTAGTAATTATTTCTCTTAATTCAAAATATCAAAATATACAAGTGCTCAGAAGCAAAGTCGCCTAACTTTTTAAAAAATAAATTTTACTTTTATTTCATAAATCGCATAAGAATTATATAAAAATTCGGGCTATGTCAATTTCCGCTTGCATCTAAGGTATTTTTTTTTGGTATAAGCAATTTTTTATATATTTTATTGCGCAAGCGGCTTAACCCTTGCGACTGTTTTTTTAAATATGTTTTGTGGTTTAGGTCACTTTGGTTTTAAGTCGGTCCAATCTACAAGGTTTTCATTTGAATTTCTAAGAAAATTGAAAGTTTGCACAAAAGCTGTTTTCTTTTAGGCTTTTAGGCATTGTTTTTATTACGTCTAGATTTTCACTTGTAGAACACCCTATTTCTTCATCTGTATTTATAATAGAATATACATATATAAGTTTATAAATATTAATAACATCAAAAGCGAAGTATTTGTAAAAGAAAAATTTTTAAAAATATAATAAAGTTCTTTGAAAAACTATGAGAGATTAGTGAAGAGTCAGTAAAGACTGTAAATAAAATCACAAAAAAAAAGTTTTAAATAGTAAATAATCTTTTAAATGTAAAAAAAAGGGAAGAAAAGTAAAAATGTGTTTGTGTCAAAAATAGTTTAAGATATTATAATAAAGATTATTGTACTTTTATTCTCCAGAATTTAAATTTTATTTTAAGATGTATAATTTTTATAAATAAAATTTTTTATTAAATAGTTTAAAAAATTTATTTGAAGTTATTTATATTTTCACTTTTGTTTTATTTAAATTTTATTTCATTGAAAATTTTATTAAATAAATACGCTATAACATAAAAAAAAGTATGTACTGTGCATTAAATAGCCATATTTGTAATCTTATATTTTATAAATTTAATGATTTTAAAAACAAGAAACTTCCATCCTTATTTTGATTCACAAAATATATTTGTATTTAAAGTATATTTCAAAGTTTGGCTTGAAAAAGGGGGGTATTTTTAATTTGTTAAAGTTCTATATTACCATGAGGACGCTCTTAAGTTGTTATAGGTGTAAAAAAAGACCATTAGTAGCCATTTTAAAAAAATATATATAAAGTCGGTTGCCCAAGGCTTGCGTCATCTCTCGGGTTTACTTTTTAGTTTTTGCGCCATTTTGAATGTTATTTTTTAAATAAAACTTTAACTAAATACAAGGGTCAATTGACTTTTAATAGATTTTTAATAATAAAATGTAAAGAGATCCTATTGCCTAAATAACGAAAGTCTAAGCAATTTTTATTTTGAGGAAGTTTAATTAAAATAAAAATTTTTAAAATTCTGTACAATTTTTAGTTTTTGTTATTATCATTATTTTCAACTGTTGTTTCCTTTTAAATTGCGCCAAATATGTTAAAATATTATATTATATAATACTTCCGTTTTTTTTAAAATATTATAAATAAAATATTTGAATACAATATGAATGAAAATTCTTTTTCAAATTATTAAGTAACAATTTTATTTTTCTTTCTAAATATTTGCATAAATTAATTAATTAATTTAAAAACTAATTATCAATGATAAGTTTTTAAAATGATAAGAAATTATCAATGAAAATACCAACCATTTAAATTTAATATTTCCAATTTTTTTGATGATAACAAAAAACTAAAGTTCTTTAGGAATAGCTCCTGAAAGGAACTTTGAAATTAATAAATTTGTTTTTAATGAAATTTACTGTAGGAATACAATATTTTTATAATTCTTAAAATTGAGCTTAAAAACTTTCTACCAATCTTTCTAATCAATCTTTATTTGGTTTGTTGTTTTTTTTAGTTATTTTATGAAATCAAAATATATTATTCTAATATAATTTTTTTAATAATGAAACTTGCTTTTGTACTAAATAACAACTTATAAATACTTGATGTTTAAAATAAAGTGGTTTAACATTTGCTTACGTTTCTTAACATTCTATTAATCAATTTCGTTTTAAAGTGCATTTTCAGTTTTATTTAATAATAAGTGATTACTTATAAGTAATTTCCAAGAAAAATTCTATCAAAGGAACTCTCTTTATAATATTAAAATACATATACTTATTTAATTATATATATCTATACTTGTTAAAGCTTAAAAATGGGACTTAAAATTTCCAGATTTCATTATTATTTTAAATTTTAAATCTTTACATTCTTAAACATAATGTTACTTATATAACATTACAAATGTTAACAAATTAATATAAATGTTATCCAAAATAAAATACTTAATTGTTGTAAAGATGCGGTGTATTTTTTTTTTTTTTTGAGTAATTCTTAGTTTTACTGTTAATCCTTTTTCTCCTCACCTCACTCTTTTACTCTTATTCTCTTAAACTCAGATTTTATTTTTTAGTTTTTTGTTGTTGTTTATTATTTGATTTAAAATTTGAATTTAAAACTAACTGAATATAAACAAGAGCAAAAAACAACAATAAAATAAAAAGTTGTGAGAGAATTGTATTTATTTTCATTTAAATTTAGAGTGATTTAAAAGAATATAAAAACTATCTCTTTTGCTGTTTGGACGTTGAACTTAATGGATGAAAATTATGGATAATGCCGTGTTAAAGAATACGTTTTTTTTTTGTTTTTTTTTTTGGAATTTAAAAAAAAAAAAACTTAAGTCATGTATGTATGTAACTTTGATTATTTTGATCAATCGAACAATTTAGGAATAATTTTATTTGATATTATTTAAATTAAAATATATTTATAGGTACATTAAAAAAAAATTATTAAGATAAATTTTTTTTTTTTAATTATAAATTATAATACAATTATTTAATTATTTTGTGTTAAATTTTATTTTTTATTAATAAATTTGAATGAATGTGTGTGTGTAAAACAAAAATGTTAGGACTTTAGAAACAAAATATTTGTATTAGGAACTTTCTTAAAATATTGTGAAAAAAATTAAAAATTTAATAAAATTTTATAATATTTTTAATATGTTTGTATGTGCGTGTATATTTTATAAAATTTAAATTTACTATTAAAAAATATTAAAAAAAACTACAATACAAATAAATATGGTGCATACATGTAAACAAAATATATATATGTTTCAACAAATTTTAAATTGAAAAACAAATGATTTTAAAATTTAATTACGGGTTACTTCTATTTAATAGTACTTTATTATATTTATTCATTGCTATATATAATAATTTTTATTATTTATTTAAACTTTATTAAAACTTATTTTTATTGAAAATGAATGAATCAAAATTAATTTTGATCGTGTTCAATCATGTTTAAACATATTGGATCATGTATATCGTAATGGTTTGTTGTTTGAATATCGTATTGGTGGAAGAAAAATCCTAGAATCTAGAAGAATTATCCTACTCTTAATTTAAGAGTATATAAAGTTCAAGATATCAATTTAGAAAACAATTTTTATTAACTTTTATAATTGTGTTATTTAATTCTATTTCATATATATTTTATTAATTTTAGTATTGTAAAGTAACAGATTTTTTAACCTTGGTTAAAATCCCGGTAAAAATAAAAAATTGTTTAAAGACAGTAAAAACGAGGAAGAGTGTATAGTAAAGTATACTGTGTCAACTCTGGGATACCTATATGAACGTGATATAGACATTATATCATCCAAAGGTAATTGGAAAATTTTAAATACACAACTTATTAAGCTTTTAGTTATAATCAAAAGAAAATAAATGTTAAAAGACATTTGTTTAAATCTCTTCAACTTTAAAATCCTAGCTCCTAATTCTTTGAGTTTTCGTGCGGACGGACGGAGAAATTGACGGACATATCAAGTTACTTTTCGATTGTGTGATCAGATCCATACCTTTGAATATATATCTACCACCTCCTCCTTCTCTACATCACAAACGTAATTGCAAATTCAGTATACAGTTTTGACTTATACTTATATGCGTATAAAAAATTTTTATCTCTGTTATTTTGGAATTGGAATTTTTTTAAGGGAAATGTGAAAAATTCTGTAATTAAAAAATCAAAAATTTTTATTATTCTCGAATTTTTTTTTTTTATTGAATGAAATTTTTTAATGGGAAAACGTTATTACGATTGCAGTTAGTTACTTATAATTTAGTTTTTCAAAAGCACTATGAAAAAATCATTTCAGGGAATTGGCTATTGAATCTACAAAATCGTTTTTTAGAAGTATTAGATGAACCTAAATACCGGAGCAGAAGGAATTAAAGAAGTATCTGATGATGGTAAGTTTAAACTTATTCATTGATTAGTAGATCTGTAAGATGTTAAGTTCTTGATGAGTTTAAAGAACACATTATTGTAAATTATGTTTTAAAGTTACAGTATTTTACAGATCCGAAGGACTTTTAAACAAATATCATTTCCAACCCAACGGTTTAATCTAACTAACTGGGGTGTAAAACACGTGATATATTATTTCCTTGGCGATATTCAAGACATGTTTGTCTATTTTAAATTTTTAAATATTTTTCTATTGGAGTTTTATTCAAAAGATTTCTTAGGATGTTAGAACAGACTATTATAAAATATGAATGAATTAAAATATACCAGCATGGAATGCGATTTAATTAAAAATTAATGAAAGTCATAAAAATAAAATATAAAATTTTATGAAAATGAAAATTTTGAGGTTTAGAATAAAAACTGCAAAATATTTATGTTGCTTATATTTTTTATTAGAAATTTTGTATTCTAATTGAAATTTTATTATAAAATTTGAAATTAAAATACATTTCAAGGAAACTCCAAATTTTTTTCAATTTAAACAATTATAATTCTCTCAAACTAATTAAGAAATTGATAGATAAAACAAAATTTTTTACACTTTTCCTCCAGAAATAAATATTCTATTATTTAGAAATTTAATTTTCCAAGAACTGCAATTAATTTAATAGCAATTAACTTTAAAATTACAATATCTAATTTATTTAAATATAGTTTTAATATAAATTTAAAATTTCACTCAAAGTTTCACTCAAACTCACAGTTTCCCAACGTTGGAACAGGCTGACAGATGCTTGTTACTTCTCTGCACTGCATTAGAACTATAATAATGGTGTAAGACTATAGAAACAATACCTTTTGTTCTATATATAACATATTTGAGAATCCCATTGCTGAATTTTTATTTTCCTCTTTATATTAAATGCCTAATATAATTATTTTATAACGTCTAGTTTAATTTTAAAAGCAAGAGTGGTTTACGTTGGTTTAAGTGTAAAACAAGTCGGAGGAATCTTATCTAGGTATACTGATTGACTTCGTGTCTGGATATTTTGCACTTACCCTCTTAAGAAAAATATTTATATATTATATGACCAATTACCGAATGTTTAAGCCGTCCACCTTTCATGGGTAAGGTCTATCATGGATAAGGTCTCAAACCCCGGTCATTACACACCCAATAAAAAAAAACCCTACAAATTGTAGAAGTAATATTGTAATATTAAATAAAGTTAATAAAAGATGATATTAAATATATATATGAATACCTCTTCTGTAAAATAATAGATAGCGCAAAAAAATCTGTATTCATAATCTTATGCACTAACTATACAGCGCAGTAATCAACGGCTTAGTAAAAGTAATGATTAATAAAAGTGAAAGCTAACTTAAAAAAAATATTTTGAATAAATATACTTTGAATATTTTAGAATTGTACATTAGTTTAGATCTTTTTAAATTTAACTTTTTTTTAAGAAATTATGAACTCAAGAACTCAATCCTCAATTCAACTTGCATTAATTCGTTACTCTACTTAACATTTCTAATAAGAAACTTAATTAAGATTAAATGCATAAAACTGAGGTTAAATCAAAATAAATTTTTTCAAATAAAATAACAAGTTCATAGTGTAATATGAAATCCATAGGGTGGAATCAAAATTTCTTATAATTGCAGTATCATTAAATATTTTTAAATTGTTTAAAAATATAATATATTTAATATTAATAAACTTTGTTCAAGTTCTATTTCCGTTTTTAACTAATTAAAATATGGAAGACCTTGTTACCTTGTTAGAAATATGTAATACCGGAATCTTACAATACCACAGGTACCATTTTGTTTTTTTTTAAAATTTGAACTTTTACAAATATTTTAAAGAAAGAAAAACGCAAAATTCTATTAATTTTTCTATTCTTTTTTTTGTGAAAAACTTTATTTCTATAGCAATTCATTTTCAAACAATACATTCTAATGTATATATATAAATGTGTATGTATAGGTTAGAAAAATTCTTCAAAAACAAAAAAAAAATCACTTTACTTCCGTTCTTTATACCCGTATGACTATATAGTCAAAGGGTATAATAAATTTGCCACTACGTTTGTGACGCAGAGAAGGAGGGGGGGTAGATATAGACTCAAGTGTATGGATCGGATCAGAATCGAAAAATAAATCGATTTGGCTATGTATGTCCGTCCGTCTGTCCGTCTGTCCGTCTGTCCGTCCGTCTGTCCGTCCGTCCGCACGATAACTCAAAAACTAAAGGAGCTAGGATCTTGAAATTTTCGCAAATTCGTTTTTTTGCAATAGCCGTCATCGCTATTTAAATCCAGCCATTTTGGTCCATGGGTTCGGGTAGCAGCCATACAACTTCTTTTTTTATATGAGCATTACTCTGTACCTATTACAGCTGCGTGTCTGAAATTTTCACCAAAAGTAGTTTAGTTTTATGACCAAAGTTTCTGCAAAATTTGGTTGGTCTAGTGGAGTGGGTTCGAGTAGCTGCCATACAACTTCTTATTTTATATGAGCATTACTCTCCACCTAATGAAGCTGGGTGTCTGAATTTTTGCCAACAATTGTTTAGTGTAATGGCCAAAGTTTCTGCAAAATTTGGTTGGTCTGCTGCAGAGGGTTCGAGTAGCTGCCATACAACTCCTTATTTTATATGAGCAGTACTCTCCACCTAATGAAGCTGGGTGTCTGAATTTTTGTCAAAAATTGTTTAGTGTAATGGCCAAAGTTTCTGCAAAATTTGGTTGGTCTACGATAGAGGGTTCGAGTAGCTGCCATAAAACTCTTTATTTTATATGAGTATTCCACTACACTTAATAAAGCCAAAAGTAATTAACCGGATGATATAATGTATATGTTACGGTCATACGGGTATCCCAGAGTTGACACAGTCTACTCTACTACACTTTTCCTCGTTTTTCTTAGAATAAAAAAATTTTCTAGAAATAATTTGTTATACGCACCAAATTAATTATTGATCCTTTTTTTCGTTTTATTTTCGTTTTATTTTTTTTTTTTGTATTTAGCTTTGTGTGTAAAATTTTTTTTTCTAATTTTTTTACGATATAAAAAAAAAACAAACAAAGTAAAAACTTTTTTTCGACTTTTTAATAACTTTCTCTCAAAAAAAAAATTAATTAAATTCACCAAACCTTCAAATTTTTACAAATAGGTATAAACTTTGAAATTTAAACTTCTTGTCGTCATAATAAAACAAAAAAAAAATTAGATTCGTAACTTACCTATACCGTTAACAAACTTGCTAATAAAATTTTTAACTTTTATTTTATCCACCACATTTTCATATAAGAAAACTAATTTATTAAATTTAACTAGTGACGTGAGGCGCTAAACGTTCGAGCGATTTTCAAATTATTTTTTACGGAAACAAATAACTGAGTCGCGAGCCGCGACCGTCAATTTCGCAACCGAAACAGCCGATTGAATGTTATGATATAAATTGCTCTTTAAAAAGATGCAGATTAGTTTAGAAAACGGACTGTTTTGATTTAATTTCTTTTTTTAATCCTTTTTCCAATCCCATAAGTATTATAGGGCTTTAACCAAGTCGTTTAACTAAGCTTCAGTTTTATTAAACCTCATTTTCAAGAATTCGTTGATTATGAGCGTCGATTATCTAAGCTACTTATACCAATAGTTTATGAATACATACAAATGATAAGTATTGTGTGCGCCATCTATAGCTCAAATGTTGAAAATGAGCTTGAACTCACAATTCGCCTTTTCGAAATAAAATTTGACTCGAACTGGTCAATTAGTTTGGGAAAATGATTTTTGAGCTGTAACTCAGTTTTATGCATTCCACAATCGAACATATATCCGACACGAGAATTTTATGAAAAAATTTGAACTCTTCCAAAGGTGAACCAATTTAGGCCTCCTCAACCAAGGATTTGGTTAGAAATAACAGAGGTTATACTGAGGCTAGAGATGTTACGATATATGCAATTTTTTCAAAAACTATTACGATATATTATATTACGATTTATTCAAACTATTATGGCATATACAATTTTACGATATTTCTTTTTTTCTTGTATATGATTTGAAGCGGGTTTAAACCCACCACATTCACTTTACAAAAGATTTTCGAACTATTAAGTAAAAGGAAGTTGTGAATTACATTAGCGGGACTTTTTAAAATTTGAATTTAATTTTTTCACCAAAAACCACATACAAATATCTTATTGATTCACTTAGTATTTGAAAGATATATTTGTATATAGATTATGTAATATATATGTAATATATATATATATAATTTATAACAGCAATAGTAGGTTTTAGCGATTTTTATATTTTTAAAAATTATTGCAATAAACTCTAAGAATTCATTGATTATATTGTAGTCAAAGATAAGAAAAAAACAAAATTGAAAAACAATAAGAAAAAAAAGTTTAAAATTTCAAACATTGTAATATGGTATTAACAACAATACAAAATCGACAACAAATACAACATAAAAAATAAAAGGTGTTTTTTATTATTTATTTTTTACTTTCACCTTTCTTTGGAAAAATGGCATCCTACATATAGATTCTAATTTACAATTTAATCTAGAAAATAAAAGATGCTAATATAAGATCTACATTGGTCATAAGAATTGTTTGTTGCGACAACCATTAGAGTTTGCAATTCTATTTGCTACTGTATTTATAAAATCCTTAATTGAACCTTCATTAGCTAACATTATAAAGTCCTCAAATCCTAATATCTTTGCTGAATCCATACATCCTAATTTCTAATCCAAATATAATAATCCAAATTCAGTTAATCAACATCTATAGCCTCAATATAGTTCCTGTGTTGGAAACAATATGTAAGATATGTAAGACAACCTTGGTTGAGTAGGCCTATCGGTTCACCTCTGGAAGGATTCAAATCTGTTCATAATCACATGATTGGGTGTCCGAACTTTTACAAAATATCTATATCTGGAATTGTAGTTGCTTTTAAGGAATTATACTGTAAGTTCAATATTGACACGTTTACTTATTTAAATCGCATTATTACATTTAATTGGTCAGGTGTGTTACCGGTTGCCGATATACAAAATATTTTTCATGTAACAAATCAAATTATCTTCAAAATAAAATAATAATAAAAACTTGTGAATTCAGGCATCTTACTCATCAAATATTGTCTAGACTAAAAAATTTTCAATAAGTTTAAGTTTATATATAATAAAATTTAGAAAAATGAAGAAAAATGTAATTTTAGTAAGGCATAATTTAATTGTAATTATTAAATACAGACAGCTGTTAATAATAAAAATACGTGTAAGCCTAGTGTAAGTTCAAAAAAAAAAATAAAATTATTTTCTAACAAACTTTTGACATCAATTAGAAAAAAAAAACAATAACAAAGTAAAAAAACAATTTAATGTCTCTCCTGTCAAAGTACATAAATTACTTCATCAATATAACTTTAGGCTCATTTTAACCTGAAAATTTATTTTGTACACTTACAAATTAACTTTTTCATTTTCAAAAATTTAAAAAAAATTTTTTTTTTATTTTTCTTGTTGTTTTTGCCACAAAATTTTCACGAAATAATTGAAATATTCAATATTGCGTATTTTTAGAACTTAATTTGAACTCAAAATTGAAATTTTAATTCGGAAAACTAATAAATTAATTATTCATTTGTTTTTGAGCTAACTAAAGTTTGATTGCAATTATTGTTTGTACCTGCCTGTGAATCTAAAGATACTTATTCTTTGAAAAAGTCTTCCAGTATAGAACTTGGAACTAAGTGGTTATTCCAGGATACAGAATAATACTGAAAATAAAAATTTATATATTTCTAATTATATCAATTTTAATTCGTGCTTATATCTCACCTATTAAAATAATATTGCATTACATTGCATGTGTGAAGTTGTAAAAAAAGGAGATAAATATGCAATTAGCTGCATTAATCGAATCATAATCCAAAAGTGAGTCTCGCGCTCGTTCGTTCCTCCGTGGGTCTGTCCGAATCATAACTAAACTAAAGGGATATGGGATTCTGAAATGTTCAGAAATTCATTTTTACAACAAGATTCGCATCGCCATTGAAATTGAGCAACTTTGTCTTACTGGTTCAAGTAGCTGACTTACAATTCCTTTTTTTATAACATCTCAATTTAATATTTAATGAAGCTGTAATACGTATGAGTATTAACTCAGAGTCTAATAAATTGTGTATTTGAAATTTTGTCAAAAGTAGTTAACCGGATAATACAATGCTTCAAGTCTAGAGTATATATATCCCTCAGTTACTACTCTCTATACTCTCTTCCTTCTTTGTATAGATATCCCTGAGTTACTACTCTCTATACTCTCTTCCTTTCCTTATTTATTTTAGTTTAAAAACTTTTTCTTTAACCCTTGTATAACTAATCTAAAGTTATAAATCTTATTAACTGACAAATACAATTATTGGTTAATTTTTATTTTTCTTGGTACCTACTATCAAAAAAAAAGGTAAAGAATTAATTTTTAAAAAATAATAAAGATACAACCCTTCGATTTGTTTGTATTATTAAGTTATAAGTTAAATTTAAAAAATATTACTGAAAAAATTATTTAAAAAAAGAAAAAAATGGAGGGAAAAAAGTTTGTCAAAAAAAAGGTGTTGAATAAAATTCAATTACCCGCTATAATTTATGTTTTCCCTTCTTAGTATTTTTTTGTTTATTTACTTTTTATTTTTTTCAAAACACTTGACAAATGATTATTTTTTAGCCAAAAGGCGTTCTCTTGATAAATGACTTAGAGTTGTCATTATTGAAATGTCATTTTGGGTTTACGGTTTTATGGTTATGTTTTCCTTTTTTTTTTTTTATTTTTCCTAGTTTAATGTTCTGAATTTTATTTTTCCATTTTGTTGTTATTTTTTTTTTTTTTGTTAAATACTTACTGTAACAACTTTGTTATTAAGTGTGGTGGTATCATGTAAATTACGTTTTAGTTCAGTATTACTTCAATATTAGTTACAAATATATACAATTATATATTGCAATTTTATTTAAAGAATTTTCAATTTGATAAAACCAGATATGCGCGTTTTCATATAAAAATTGGATCAGAATCAAATTAGTTAAATGGAAACTAAACTGTCTTCAGTTTTAAAATCTTAGTACGCTAAGAGCTTAATTTCTGTGTTCAAAATATTTTTAAAATTTCGAGACATCTACAGCATATTACTGCATCTGTCAGAATTTAAAATATCAATCGCAGGGTTAATTAATTAATTGAAGCAGAGCTCAGTATATTAAATATTTAATAAATCCAAATCAAAACAGAGAACTGAGCTAGGCTGTATATTATTAAATTGCGCAGCGCAATTATTATATTGTATATTATCTGTAATACAGTTAATTTTATTACATATTTCCTGGCGTACTAAATGTTTTAAATTGTTTATACCACCACTGAACTATACACAAGATGAAATCAAAAAACCGTTATTTATTATTATTAGCTGTATAATGTTATCAAAATCTTTAAAATATTAAAACCATAAACTACTTAACCAATTTTTTTTTAAAAAAAGAAAATAATACTTAGGGTTTCGAATTCTTCTGAACGGGAGTGATGATGAAACTTAATTTTAAGGTAATGATTTTTAGAAATTTTATTAAAAATTCAGAAATAAAATAGAAACAGGGATAAAAATGACTAAATCTCATCATATAGATTTATTCTAGTATTAAATTCTATATTTGATTTAGATTAAAATAAAAATGAAATATTGAAGATGAAAAACCTTATCTGGTAGGCATTTGACTTTATATTATATTTCACATTTTTACAGCCTATAAAATGTTAAAATCTGTAATATAAAAATGTTAAATTAATATTGAAGAAATTATGTATTTGGTATGAATTTTAAATAGAGACTTGTGATAATATATTCCAGTGAATAGCTTTCTTATACGATCCCATCTTTAAAATATACGCTTTTAGCACTGATTTAATGTGGGTTTTAATGTTAGTCTAGACTCCTGGCTTTAAATCTGTAGGCTGCCTTAATTGATTTACTTAGTTTTTATCGTATCCTTGAACGAATTCATTTGTAAATCATTTTTGGAGAGTTTTGTACGTACCACGGAGATTTGACTATTTTTCTAAAGATCTGAGAATGTGAATTAATTGCTATTCTCCACAGCACAATACCGTTACTAGTTTAAAAATTACTTTATACAGTAGAATTTTTAATAACAATTATCAATTAAACCAATAAACCTCATAGTTCTTTTTGAATATATATATTTTTTTTTACATTCAGAAATTTGAAAGGCAACGAAATATATATCTTTCTCGCATTTTTTTTTCTGGACATTTCCATGACTTAAGATGTCCTAAAATAATAATCCAAGTTTTCTAAAGACCTTTTAAGCAAGTTAATGACGCCAAGAATATTAATGACTATCATAGAATATTAATGAATAATCATATTTATAATATAGACTTGCCAGATATGTTTTTTTTAATTACTATTATTAAAACACCTGCCAATTATTTGATGTTTTAAATGTCATTGACATAAAATAAAATAAAAAAATATTTTATGTTATTTTGTAAATAATATTAATGTTTAAGTTGGTTATATGTTTTTTTTTTACAAATATTTTTCAAAATATTCATCAATTATATTTTCTCTCCTACTATAACTTATATTTTTTTCAATAATATGTATATATATATTATATACAAAAGAAAGAGATAGAATGAAAAGAAAATAATAAAACAAAATATTAATATATTTCAAGTTAAAATTGTAATAAATTTATATTTGAAGAGAATATTTTTTTTTTTGAAAATGTCATAAAACATGTCATTACTTCATTTGTAATAGTAATTTATTTTATTTAATATTATATTTTAATATATTTTATTTGTTTTAATTTTATTTAAAAGAAAGAGATAAAAGATATAATTAAAATTACATTAATCATATATAAAGTCAAAAAATATTTGAAGACAGATAGGTGTCATTTTCATATTGTCACAAATTAAATCCTAAAAAACAAAAAAAAAACAAACAAACATAATATTAAATATTTAAAATATATTTAATTTAGTTTTGTTTCTTTTTAATTTGTTAAATTAAATTTTAAAATGAAATATTTTAAGAATTATTTTTATTATTTTTATTATTTTAATTTTTTTATATAATAATTAATTTATTTTACATATTTGTTTGCCGAAATGGCTGTGTCAGTTTTTAAAGTTCAATAATTGGATATTGCATAAAAAAATATTAATTAAAAAGTAATGAAACGACAGTAAATCGACACAGCCGCATTAGTCGGTAATTACCGGACAAATTAAATTAACAGTTACACGAACTTCCACTTCAATTCATCTGAGGAACATTATAAGAAAATAGGGCAGAACCTTGTACCAAATTTAAGTTTTAAAAATTTATTAATTCTGAAGATATGCTGGTTATGTGCAAGGAGACTTGTGGCAGCTTTCTGAATTACTCCTTTCATTCCTCTCAAATTTCAGAAATATAGAGAAAGAAGGTCAAAATACTCTTGTACCACATTTAAAATTGATATCTTTATCAAATTGCAAGTTTCTAGCTTTATTAATTTCGAAGATATGATTTTTAGACCTTAGCAGATGCGTGGGAAATACCTAAACCCCCACTCTAATTGCTCTCAAATTTCAGGAACACAAAGGAAATAGGACAAAAAACATCTTTCTACCAAATTTAATGGCTCTATAAGCAGTGCCTTCAGTGACAAAAAACATCTTTCTACAAAATTTAATGGCTCTATAAGCAGTGCCTCCTTAGTCGATCTACCGTTGCCCATCCATCAATCTGTCTGTCGGTTCGCTCAATGTATAACAAAAGAGTTGTCTTAGCTTTAGAAATTCAGCCTGATATTACTATTGTTCAATCAGCTACTAGGTATTTCTCTTCAATACGAACTTAAAGTTGAGTTTCTGAAATTTTGTAGTTAAGTTTTAAATTCCCAACATGTTTTTTTTTAAATATTGGTACCTGTTTAAAAATAAAGTAAATGCTACAAATAAATGACAATTAAGTAAATTTAAATGCTAATGAAATGACGACTTCCTGATTAATACCTCAAACAACGCAAATACCTCAGAAATTTTTTTTTATTTTAATCCTTTATGATGTACACACGAACACTGATTGTTTTTTTTTCAATAACTATTATCAAATTTCCTTCATTTAACTTCAGGCACTTTAACACATTCATTTAAAATACATTCATTAATGTATAGAAATAAAGGATTAATACAACACCATTAACATAATCATTATAATTTTATTGAATTATACATACACATAAATTCGTACAGGATTATATTAAAAAAAAAAAATTTAAAACATGAATTTTAAAGTTGGCATTTAGATTATGTAAATGAAAGGATTTTTAAGGATCATAAAAAATAAAAACAAAAAATTAAAAACATTGTTTTCCTCGTTTCGTTTTTTTTTTTTTAAATATGATTATATGTCAGTACGTTTAAATATGATTTTACTGTGAGTCAGTACAGTAAAACCTCAGATTAAAACTCAAATTTTCGACAAATTAATTTTTAGAAATTCAAAATCATAAACTTATGTAACTTATATTCGCATTAAATTATGTGATATTTGAGTCTGGTGAGTTTTACTTAATTCGCAACTGTTAGGTCTACAAGGTGTTCAAGTGTTTATATTGGAGCATTGCTTTTCATCGATATAACAATATAAATTTTCTACGGTATGCTCTTATCAACGCTCTTATCACTTATCGCAGCTACAATATAAACGCTTCTTAATATGAGATAAAGCTACCATTTCCTATTTTAAATCTAACAGTCCTTAACATTTTTGAGTTTTGATATTATTTGATATTGAGGCTACCAATTCACAATGATATGAGGCAGCAAATTGTAATCTTGAAAAAAAAAGTTTGAAAGGTTTATTTATTTATATTTAAGTAAGTGCAAAATGGAATTAAAATAACGACTGAATTGAATAAAGTTAGCTTAGAAACATTATGTATATTTTTAAAAATATTTCAATATATTTGATAAAATTCAGTTGAAAGTTTTTCAATAACACCTAATTTAATTATCTATAGATTTTATATTTTTGAAAATTAATGTATCATAAATTTAATATATTGTTATTATTTGATGGAGCACCTGAGACAAATTTGCGCAGCACCGGTTAAGATTCGAAAGTTAGTTTTGCATCTGTGAGTTATATAGAAAACTTTTAAAAAATATAATATAATATATAAAAAATTATTATTATATTAAAAATTATATTATAATTTTTTAAATATATAATTTAAAAAATTATAATATAATATATGGGAGCCTAAATATCCCTAAATATCTGACCAAAGGCGTAGTAGTAAGGACGCCACCATTCATGTGAAAGGTCTCGGGTTCAAACCCCGGTCAGATCATATCTAATAAAAAAATATCGTAAAATTGTATAATTATATCGTAATAGTTTATATCGTAATATAAAATAAGATTTAATAAAAATATATAAATAATTCTTATGTAAGATTATAGATGGCGCACAAAGTTAACATTTGTGCATTCATATTTCATAACCTTATATAATAGCTAGAGCCGAGTAATCAACGGCTTAGTGAATATTATTATTAAAACGAAACTGAAGCCTAGTTTAAAATAAATTTGGTGAATACCCTATACTCCTTAAAGAAGTGGAAAAGGAATAAAAAAAAAAAAATATCCCTAAAGGAGCTGTTTCAGGCTCCTATAACATAATTGATAGACTTAAACAAACATCAACTTAACTTGTTTAAATTTTAAATACAAAACTTCAATTTTGTAATTTGATAAAATTCAAAAAATTTTTGCAGTCTAAATTTTAAAAAGAGAGTTTACTGTAAGTATATTAATAAATGAGCATATAGTCAGTCCATATCATTTTAATGAAAAAATAAATTCGAGGTTAAAAAGTGTTTTGGAAAAGAACTAGTTAAATGAAAATATAATAACTAAAACCCAATACAATTCCAAAAATGGTTTTTTTTTAGAACCGGAAACAATATAAAAAAACATTTTTAACCTATTTTGATTTTTTTTTTTTGTTTTTTTGTCTCTTTCATGCATTATTTTATTATATCCTGTCTGTTATGTGTAAAGTTTTTAGAACAACAAAAAAAAAAAAAAAAATATATATTAAAATGATTAAAATGTTAAGAAGTATATTATGTTTGTAATTTCATTTTATAAGTATCTTTTTTAATTACTTTTCTTTATATTTAGTTTTAGTTTTCCAAAAAAAAAAAATGATTACATTTTAATAATGTTAAAATTTCTTAATTTTCACACTTAGCACATGTTAAAGTATAGTTTGTACAATATTTATATTCATTTATTTTTTTTTTTGAAATTTTAAATGTCAAGTATAATAATGTACATCAAATTTAATAAGTTTAAAGTTTTTTTATTTTATTTAATGAAAATTAAAATAGATGTTATGCTGCTTTCAAATTGCGACTAGGCAGATTTTATCCTGCTTTGACTTACCATATTATTTTATATAAGTTTATCAGCAGTTGATTACCTTAATTGAATTATTACCATTAAATATACAAAATTAATCCAAAAATATGTATTACAACTATATTATAATACTTTAACATACGCTTCGTTTATTAGAAACGATCAACAAGTTAACACAAATGCATAGAAAAACTCTTCTAATCAATACATATTTTATGAAAAAATCAAATTTCAAAGAAATTATCATCATAAAAAATTGAAAAACGCGTTTAAAAGTTTTTAAATCGCTTTTAAAAAATTAATAAATAAAATAGTAATAAACGATTAATCCAAAATTTGAAAATTTCATAAAAATTAAAATATTTAAATTTACGGAAGTAATCCTGAATTAAGTTAAAACACTGATAAATAAGCAGTTACTTCTGGTAATCCCTTGTGGACTTATGAATCAAAAAACCTAACAAAAGTTCTTTGGAAATTCTGAGTTAAAACCCCCGGTAGTTTATGTTCTGCTATTTCTAAAATTTTCTTAAAAAAAAAATAAACATTTCGTAAATTGCATAATATAAATGTGATATGAATATGACAATAAAATAGTTTTTAATTTTTTTTTCTTTATTCATGTAATTTCTTTCCCCTCATTTTCGAATTTCGATTTAGTTTGACTCAATTTCTATTCTATTTTTGAATTTCGTGGGATTTTAATTTAGAAGCGATTTTTAAGTGAATTATAGAAAATCATTTTTTTTGAAAATCGCGTTTAAGAAACTCTCTTTTTTATATTCTGGAAAAGGCTTATAGTTCTTATAAAAAAATATTTTGTATCCAACTCTAATAATCTTTAAAAACTCAATTCTTTTTTCAAAACGAAATTTTTCAGAATAAAAAATTTAAAACAAAGAATTTCCCAAAACCAAGATTATAGAATGCTCTCCTTAAATTTATAATTGTTTTTTCTTAATAATTATATTTTTAGAATTTTGGGAATAATCCATAGTTTTGATATTGTATTTTAAATATTTTAATTTATGATGTCATTAGTGCCCGGACCTCTGGAGCTTATAACTGTGTTTTTCTATTTAATATTCAATTTATATTTATTTATATTTAAAATTATTAAAAATATCTTCTTATTGTATTCAATTACAAATTGTTTTAAATAAAAATTAATTGTATAATACCTATATTATTTAAATTAAAATTTTTTAATATGACTTTAGATTTGCGAACCTATGATAAATAATTTACAAAAAAATTTTAAAATAATTCTTAGCATTTTTGCAATACGTTTATAAAATTATTTTGACATTTTCACTTAATTTTTACCATATTATAATATTTTTTGTATGTATTTTTATTTTGTAAATATTTTTCGCACAATTTAGAACAAATTGTTTTTTATTTAAATTTTTTTTTTTTGAATTGAAATTATAAATTAAAAAATACATTTAGGCAATAAAGAACATATATTTAGTTAAAAAAAAAAAATTAATAATAACAATAATGGTAATAAATGTAATGTATTCTTCCGTTTATTTTTCTTCAATGTGTAATTTAATTTTTACTTTTACTTATATATTATTAAACAGCATAATTGAATTTTAAATATATTTATCTTAAGATTCACAAAAAAGAAAAACAAATTATCATTTTAATTTAATTATAGATATTTCCGCAAATTTACTTTTTGAATTAAAAAATAAGTTGGTATATCTTAAAAAAAAATTCAAAAAATTTTTAATATGATTAATTAATTCGTGTAACATTTATAATATCATCTAACGTTTATAATGTCAATATCACATTTAACTAGAGGGATTGGAAAATGGATAACAATAAAAAAACACCTTCTGTGAACCAAACTTTAGGGTAAAACCTACGAAACATATGTTCTATTCGATTTTGAGGATAAGGATATGGAAGGATTTGATGATTTAAGTCATTTAGCACTATTTCATTATGAGGAGAGTGAAATCTTGATTTAATATTTAGAAAAATTGAGGTTAAAGTAACTTAAATCCACAACGGCTGGGTAGCACAGTGGTTAGAGTGTCGACTTTCATGTGAAAGGCCTTGATTGGAATCCTAGTAAAAGTGAAATAACTTTTATTTGGTTTTCGACTCGATTCAGCTACTATTCGCCATTGGGTTCAAATTAATGGCTTAATCAATAATTAATAATTATATATCTTTATTGAGTTGAGTTGAGTGTAAGTTGAGCGTGACGCGGCTTAAAAAATACATTAAAGTAAAAATATAAAAAAAATACAAACAAATAGTTTAATTGAATAATAAAACTCACAGATATAAAATACCATATAACTCAAATACAATAAGTGTGCTCACATTAATCTCACATTTTAATTGTATGTGTGGAATTAATTGTATCAGTTGTAATAATAAGAATATAATGTTTCCCCCTGTTCCGATATGCACATATGTAGAAAGCTGTTAAGCCTGTGACTGTATTAGGACGTCAAACAAAATGGCATAGTGCTATAAATGTTTGTCTAGTTAAAAATAGTAGCCATTGTATTAGCCAGTAACGATATCGTTATATTTAGAATCTAAATAAATAGTTCTTGTAAAAAATTATAGATGGCGCATAACTATAGCATTTTTATTTTGTAGTTATGTGTATAACAGATATTCTAGTTCTTTAGAAGAATCCGATTTCTAATGAAAATTATTTTGCAGAATAATTCCAAAAACTGTAGCTCAGTTTTATATGATTTTTTTTGATAGCCTTATGCTCCAGGAACTACTTAATTTCTTTTATTAGTATCAACTTGAAATTCATTTCAAAATTTTGTATTTTGAACTTATTTTCAATTTTCAAATTTTCACGTTTTCATTACAAAATTAACCATGAAAATTATTGAATTTTTTGTTTTGCGTTTTTTATTCTCTGTCTTCTTTTGTTACTTTGTAAACTTATAAATTTTTGGAAATTTTTCTTTTTCGATATTTCTTGCTCTTTCTAACATTGTTGAGCCTTAGAACACCCCCCCAAAAAAAAACGTTTTATTTTTTTGAAGAAAATATTTTTAAAGGATGTTATTATGTTTATTATCTATTCGGAATGTCCTACGGATATGTCATTACAAAGATGAAAAAAAAAGTGGAGAAGAGATGAATAAGAAATAGAGAAGATGAACAAGAAGACTGGCAAAAGTTAAGAGACAGAAGAATGAATGAGAAAAAGAAAAAAAACAAAAAAAAAAAAAATATGAATTGAAAAAGAAAAATATGCTTTCCTTAAAAAAAAAAATTTGCTTTTCTCTTCATTTTGCTTATCGAATTCTTTATTTTGGTTTTTTTTTTCTTTTATTAGTTACCATTTTACGGTTGCTTTTGTTGCTTTTGTTGCTCTTGTTGTTATTGTTGTTTCTTTTCATATTGAGGAAAATATTATTACATTTTTCTATTTATTGTTTTGTCGTTTTACCTTGAGGCTTTTAATAACATTTGAAGAAGAAATAATTTTTTTCTTCAATATATACAGAAGCATATAATATATATATGTATTAGTCATAAATATAGGTGTATGTATTATAAATGAAAATATAGTTGTTGATTATATTATAGAGTATTTAATGTAGTATAAAAATTATTTAATATAATCTCAAACTGTTAAAATCAGATTTAAAAAAGTTTAAATTTCAACTCATCGGTCCACTCAAATTATCAGTCCACTTATATTTGAGCCCAATTACATTTTGAACGGTTTTATGTTTTGAGAGCATTAAGCAGATTCAAAGTTGAGCGAAATTCATTGGCTCAAAAGTATTGCGAACTCACATTTGATTTGAGTGTAAGTCGAGCGTGACGCTACTCAAATCAAAGAATTTTATAAAGAATATAATATGAAATAAAATCCCTGTCTCACGTGAAAAAGAAAAAGGCTGAATCACTCGCTTATCACATTGTATGTGGTAGGGGACTCTTTAGAAATAACTGAATATAAGATATAATAGAAAAATATTTATTTAACTAATATAAGTTAACGCATAAAATATGAGCATAATCTTATTTGAGTTGATTTGAATGTGAGTTGAGAACATTCAACTCAAAATTTAAGTACACTAAACTTTTGAGTTTGCTCAGCCTGAAAAATGTTTTGAATCGCTTAAAGCTTAATCTGGTTAAGATTTTGTGTTGAACTTGAGTTTATTATTTGAGTTTGAACAATTAAAACTCTGTTTTATGTAAGATTAAAGTAAAATTGAGTTTTATTAAAATTTTCTATAATACTCACTTAAAGAGTATACTTATACTCACTTACCTTTACTCTCTTTAGAGTATAGGGCATCAAATGAGCTTTTCATTTTGAAATCTTCTTATAAACCTGATTCCTATATTATCCAGAGTACTCTCTAAGTATTTAGATATAGATTGCGTTTTTTCAACCCGTTGTGGGTATGTGGTTATAAAGGATCTTGAAAATTAAGTAGGTTATAATAAAAAAATATTATATATTTTGAAACCAAGTAAGTAAACCAGTAAACAAGTAGCCTCATATTCAATAACTAATTCTAATATAGTTTAATTGTATAGCAGGTTTTTCCATTTTCCTTCAAACGATATTGGAATAATTTAAAAGAGATGTTAAATGAAAATGAAAAAAACAAAATGAAAAGAAAAATGATAAAGAATGAATGAATAGAAAAAAAATAAAAAAAATCAAACAAAAATTTGTTAAGTGAAAACGGAAAAACCAAAAAAAAAAAACAAAAAACAAATATTTTTGAAGAAAATTTATTGAAAATCCTATAATTTTTTATTCTTACACGCAGTTATATTTAACAGTTTCAAAATATTTATATTAATTTCAATACATTTAAAGAATACCAAATGAATTGCATACAATATATTATATTATATACGTATATTATATTATATAATATATACATATATCTGCCCATTGTATTTAATTTTGTTAATATATTATTTGAAATTTTACTTTTCTAATGAAAAAATATTGATATTTACTTTTGTGTGTTTCTTTTTTATTTTTTTTTACAATATATTCTTCACAATTTGAAATTGCATATGTATAGGTGCGTTTATTTGAATTCTTTAGTTATAAAAGAAGAATATATGGCAATAATAGCTATTTTTCATCGTTTGTTTTGAAAAAAAATAAAGATAAATTAGTTTTAATAACTGTAATAGTAAAATTTTTCTTTTCAATTTGAGCTGAATGCTATTTATCCCAAATTTTTAAAAATATTTGAAAAAAATATGCTTATTCGGTTTTCCTTTGTACGTCCTTCCGTCTGTGTGTTGACAAGAATTCTACACCGTTTGAAATAAAGAAATAAAATTAGAAGAACTCTTTCTGTAGCCCCTTCTGTTACAGAGCACTAGCATCCAAAGTGCGGTAAATCCCTATATTTAAACTGTATATCAAGAGTTATTTGAGTTATATTTTTAATCTGGTAACGATAGGAGACCGCTGCTTTTTGAAGCTTTCATAAATTTATATATTAAATAAATATATAGGATTGCCATATGGTACTTTATTTTAAAATAAAATCAAGAAAGCAAATCGGTCAATTACCAGAACTACAAAACTTAGTAATACCTGACCCTAGAGTAAAATCAGTCTTGCCGTATGACCTCGAAATATGGGTTGGTCACAGAAAAAATAGTCAAAAAATTACAAGTATTCCTATCGGCGCATTATATATGGATATTCTGAAGACGAAGAATTTCAATGACAATGATGGAAAATGACAAAACAGAAGCGATAGAACCCGTCCAAAGAAAGAAAGTATAAATGGATCGGTCCCGTGCTAATAAAAAGTGCAATTGCGAAGGAAGTTTTCGATATGATTCCCTAAAAGAAAAGCGGGAAGGCCTAACACTACATGAAGAGTTAAGTGTTACAAAAGAAATCGAAGAAGCAGGAAATATGTAGAATAAAATAAAATACAAAGACTTTGTGGAAGCATAATGGTCTTCAAGGAATTAGAAAAGGAAAAAAAAACTGTTCACATGTTATGTATGACAAACAAATATGAGTGATTTTTAGAGATGAATGCAAAATCATGGTTTCAATTAGTTGTTTGAAGGTGAATTGGGGAAGGCAGCACCTGGTATAAATTAGTATTTAAACAAATAAAATATTATGGCATGGGATAATAAACCTTGATATAATATTACACGCATTCCATAATATTTAAATGTTTTATGTAATTACATTAAGATAATTTAAATAAATCACAATTATATACAATACTCTTTTTTAAGGATCTCACATCTTAAAAAATCCCATTTAATATTTATTTAATTTTGAAAATTTTCTATGTTTAATATTTCAAGGTTTTAATTTAATTTGTTTTTTAGCCCATTTTAAAAAGATTTTGTAAAAATGTACCTATATAGTTTCACTCTGTCCGTCCGTCCGTCCGAATGTTTACAAAACTTTTACACAGTTTGAAATAGAGAGAATGAAGTTTAACTACAAATAGATATTGCAAAAAATTATTTTCATAGAAGTACTTTTTTCTGTAGCCCCACCCGTTACAGAGCTGCAGCCCACCAAAGTCGGAAAAAGCCTTATATTTAAATTATTATCAAATGAGTTTTTTTTGGTTCATTTTCAATCCGAAAACGGTAAAAGACAGCTGCTTTTATAAGCTTTGAAAATGTAATTTCATAGGAGTGCCATACGGTACTAAATTTATTTACCGTTATGCAAAACTCAATTTTTGAAAAATTTTTGGCCTCTCATATCTTCTGAACGGATCAAGCTAGAAACTTGAAATTTGGGTACAAGTTAGATCCTCAGCAATTAGTAAGAGTCAATTAAGAAAATCTTTTTATCGCGTCCCCTGGTTAGGAGCTTATAAGGGTCGAAAATTAAAACAATTTTTAAAGGCATCTGTAACTTAATTACCTGTCCAAACATTTTTTAGTAATATACAAAATTTAAAGCCCTAACATTATATTTGAACATATGTTAAAGGCTTTCCTTAAATTTAAATGGGTCCTTAAAATTGAAGAAAGTGTCCTTAGTTTTAACCATTTTTGTTTTGATATTAAAATTCTAAAATTTAATTCAACAATTTATTTCCTAAAACGCCAAAATCTTGGAAGTGCGGAGGTGGGGTTGGATCCTCGAGAATAACCAAAAGCTTGCTTAATAAAAATTTGGAAACCTTCCCTAAACAAGGGATATTAGGGATATAAGGGATAAACCCTTGATTTTTTCTATCACTTGTTTCTTATTTAATATTTAAATTTTTGTTTTATATTTATTTTTAAAAATATAAAAAGAAAAAACTTAACATTTCAATCAAAAATGAATTCAGCGGAAATTTTAAAGTAAATGTTGTCGCCATTTTTGTTTTTTGTTTCTTTTGAAAAAAAAAAAGATAATTTTTGCGTTTTCAATTATATTTTATTTTAAAAAATATTTATTTGTATTATGTATAACTGGTAACAGGTTCCAAAAAATTTTGGTCCTAATTTTGAATAGGTGAGTTTTAGCTAAGAATAAAAAAAAACAATAATAAGAAACAAAAAACAAAAATAAATAGCAAAAAAAAAAATTTTCTTTTAAGTTAAAAAAGTTTATAAAAAAAGTTTGAAAAAAAAACTTTTTAAATATTTTGTTGTTATTTTGTTTTTTTTTTATTTTCTAATTTTGACTTTAATATTTACATTTATTAGTAGAGGAGAAGTTATATAAAATTATTTTGGTATTGTATAGTATAAGTTATGTTTAAAAAAAAGCAACAACAACAACAACAACAGCAGTAACAACTATGGTAAGTGAAATAAAATAATAATAATTATTGACTGTTAGAAATAGCTAAACATCTTTACAGCTTTAAAATGTTAAATTCTTAAATTCAACTCAATCTTTTTTCTTATTTTGCATCATATTATAAAGGTAAATTTAAATTTGCAAAAAAAACTAGGAACTAACTATACAGTGAAACCTTTTTAAACACTTTAAAAGCCAAAATTTGTTGAAACCCATTACAAGCAATTATTAATAAAATAAAATATAATTGTAGTATAACAACAAGTACTTTCAGAACTTTTCAAAATTTTCGTTTGTTAAAATTTTTAGATCTGGGCCCTATTGCACCAATCACTTATCACTAATCAAATAATCATTTTTTGATAAGAGGTTTAAGTGTTTTACTATTCAAACTTAATTGTTGTCGTGTCAAATGTAGTTTTGGTGCAACAAAATAACATCAAATAAATTATTATTTGATTAGTGATTAGTTGTTGGTGCAAGATGGCTCTGTATTCCGTATTAGTAAAACGTGTATAAGAAAACATAATGAGAGATGGTCCCAGAAACTTGTTTATTTCATTATTTTATTTAGGATATTTGAACTGTTGCATATTAGTAACCTATTGTGAAGATTTATAAACATTGTGCGGTTTCAACCAAATACAATTGGAAACTTACAAATTTATTTTAAAGAAATAACAAGCCGAAATTTAGTTATAATATATTGGTTTTGGGGTTCTATAATGCTGTTCCATGAGATTGAATTAATGTAAAAAAATATTAGAACAAATGGACAGAGGGACGATTGGACATTATAAAACTAAAATATATCTTGAAAAATACTTTTACTACTACTTAGATACTTCGGTTTAAGTAAACTGTATAGATATTCCATACTTAAGCCAAACTAAGTAAGTATTCTGATATAATGTTTGCCCAATTTGCTCTAAAAGTTTAAAATATTTAAAAGATTTACTTGAATACTTTATATATGAAAATTTAAAAATTTCCACTAGGTCGCCTAGGTTAGACACATGTACATAGAAATACACACATTTATACACAGTGCCAGACACCACGCTAAAATCACTTTTTCCAGCTCTCCAATGCAACTTATCAAAAATTTCAAGTTAAAATTTTTATTATGAAACAATACGTCTCTAATACATTTTTGATTAGTTTCTAATTCCTAGTCTTGATTGTAATAGTATAAGTTAAAAAAATTAAATAAATTAAATGCATAAATTCAAATATATAAATATATATATATTTACATAATAAGTATATATTTTGTATAAATGTATATACATAATATTTATTTTGATTAGTTAAAATGAAAAACTTTTTTGCCTAATTAATGAGCTGACAGGAAACGGACATAAAAATCCTTTTAAAAATTTAAAATCTTTTTTATTCCCTATGAATACGAATACAATATAAAAAAAAACAACTGTACATAATATTTTAAAACACTTTATCCAACTATATATGTATGTATATGTACTTTATAAGTTATTATAACAGTTATATCATCATTAATATAAAATGATAAGTGTTTTGTTGATTGTATCCTGATACTGAAGTGATAAAAAATGAAGGTTAAAAATAAGAAAAAATGTAAATATGTACGTAATAAAAAAACTTACAAAAGAAATCTGAAAGTTTTTAAGGGAAAAACTTATAATAAAGTATTTTAATACGCTAAGAAATTTTGTAAACAATATGACATTTTATAAAATTTTTGAAAAAAAGAAAGAGAAAGAAAATTATTTAGTTTTTGTGTATTTTAATTATTACTTTAATACGACTCGTTATTATAGTTGTTAGGTACTTTATGTAAATTATAAAAATTATTAAGTATATATATACAAAAGTATTTACAGATAATCTGAATTTCAGTTATATCATACACCTCATCTAACACTGTAACACCTTAAACTAATGATGTAGTGGTTAAGAAGCTGGCTTTATAAGGGAGGGTCACGCCTTTTAACTTCATGCACATCTTACTTAATAAAAAAACATATTAAAAATTAGTTGATACCGATATATCAAATTAGAAATTTATTAATATAGATCAAGTTTAGGTAAAACGAGGAAGAGTGTGGTAGAGTAGACTGTGTCAACTTTGGGATACCCGTATAACCGTTTTATAAACATTATATCATTATTATTATAAACATTAATTACTTTTGGCAACATTTCAAACATACCAGCTTTACAGGTGTAGTGTAATACTCATATAAAAGAAGGAGTTGTATGGCAGCTACTCGAACCCTCTGTAGTAAACCAAAGAAATTTTGCAGTAACTTTGGCCATTACACTAAACTACTTTTGGCAATAATTCAGACACCCAGCTTTAATAGGTACAGAGTAACGCTCATATAAAAAAAGAAGTTGTATGGCAGCTACCCGAACCCATAGACCAAAATAGCTGGATTTAAATTGGAATGACGGCTATTGCAAAAAAACGAATTTCAAGATCCTAGATTTTTTCGATTCTGATCCGATCCATACACTTGAGTCTATATCTACCCCCCCCCCCTATTTCTCTACGTCACAAACGTAATGGCATAATAAATTTGCCCTTTAACCTATAGTAACTTGGTGAAATTGTTCTACTTACACCTTATGACAGTAAAAATGGTTTAAGCAAAATCACTCATCTCAAATAAACATAAGCTTCAGTTTTTTGTATATTTAGGCATGATTGATTGATTGACTGTATTAGTAGGTTAGTAATTTATAATAAGTGTATATTAGTTTTATTGGTGTTTTTACAGCAGTTCTTTAATTTAAAAATTAAGAAGACCAAGCTTTCAGTAATTGTAATAAGCAATTTAACAAACTATTAACACTATTAACAGTTATTCTCCTAGAGTGTGGTCATGCCAATTAGTTTGTTCTAAAAATGAGAATGATCAGAACTCCGTTTATGTATCGAATTTTGTAGAACATATTTTAAAAATATTCTAATCTTAAATTGTTCAGAATATCCATGAATCTTAGATACATATAATTTACTAATATCTATAATAATCTATAATTTATCCGACACTAAAGTGTAGGGAATTGTGAATTAATTAAAACAAATCTTACTTGATTGGTGTTAGTCAAAAATAATATGAGAACTTAGGGCTTTTCTGAGGTTTTAGTAGTATCTGTGTAGGACCAAATGACTATATCTAAAAGATATCTGGTATTGTCTGCTTTAAAAAAATATATAGGTTTAATGGCTCATATTATCCTATAGATTAACTAGGACAAACTATAGATTAACTATAACAAATTAAAAATTTAGTTTCTTTGAAAGCTGTCGAATTTGATCAGTTAATATAGGATAAATTTTGTTTTTAGCTATAACTTCGAATACTTTTTTTTTTACTGCTCCTTGGGGTTTTTCCTTTTACCTATAATTCTTAGTAAACTTTGGGAGACTACATTTTGCATACTGGTCATTTAAAAATAATTTCAATATATTCAAAATAATATAAAATATATTTAAAAAAGCTGATTAGAGTTAAGTTTGTACGTTGCCAAGTAATATGACAAAAAATACTCAAAAAGAAAATAATTCACTCATTTTTAACCGCTAAAAGTATGCAATTAAAATGTAAAATATTTTTTTAATTATACCTGAGTTATAAACTCTTATTTTATGTAGAATATTTAATTCCTTACTAATTCAATGGTTTAATCAAAATAGTCTCCTGGATAATCCCGGAATATATATATATATATTATTTAGAATGAAAATTAAAAAAAATGAAATAAAAGATACAATTGTTTTTTTAGTATTTAGTTTAAAAAATTTTTTTGAACGGGTCCATGATTCTTTTGAATGTATGTATTTATTTTTTAATTTATTCTTTTTTTTATGGTATGTTATTTAAAAGTTATCTTAAGCTTTGTACATTGCCTTTTTAATGATTATATCAAAATCATATATGTCATCATTATCAGCATCATCTTTATTATCTTCTTGTATACATTAACTCAACAGACACATGTGTTATTGTGCTTATCTCGTTTTCTCTTTAAAAATGAAATGGAATGAAAAAACACAAATTGGTTCATTACATTATGAACGTGCTTAAACATTAATAAAGCTACAAAGATATACTATAACTTTACTTATTCTTTTTTTGTTTTAAAGTTTAAAAATAAAATTTGGTTGAAAAATATTAAAATAATTAAATATCAAAAAACGTAAGTCTTCTACCGCAGATCTGAAATTCTTTTAAGTACTTAAGATATTAGTCCGATTTTGATTTTAGTATATCAGAAATAAGTATTGGAATATTTTATTATTATTGCAATATTAATAAATTTTTATATTTTACCAAATAACTGGTTAGACATTTAAATAAATGGCAATAATAGATCTGCAGCTGTTTTTACAAACAGAAACCCTAACCAAAGAATATTGGTTGTATTCACCAGAATCCTGTACTACAAAAGATTTTTAGATTGAATACAATCACACATTAGTAAAAATACTGATCACAAGGCAGATCATGAAATTAATAGAGGTAAAAGATAAAAGAAGAATAAATAAAAATTTACAAGAGGTTAAAGAGACTGTGAGAAAATAGGGAAAATATTTTTTACGGCTTATTCCAATGCGCAACTTTAAAATTTTAAAGAATCTTTAAAAGAAGGTACGAGAACGACTTCGTAGATGTGACCAGAAAGCACTATTGAATTCTTTAGAGAATTTTAATGACTTCACGAAAAGCTGTGGTTATATAGGTGGCCATTAATAAGAAACAGCAGAGCCTGGTTGTTAGAAAGATTACGTTATCCCGGACATAAGAAGAGAAGTTGACAAATTGCTTTGACTATTTTTTTTTAAATTAAATTGGTTTCACGGACTCTCCGGAGAGCTAACGATTTACAAACATCATTAGGCATGAAATTAGAACTATAGAATATGCTACAATGGCAGTTAGAATTGACAGATGTCCGTACAAAAACGATTTTATTATTGGAAAGGATTTTATTATTGCCATATTTTGTCCGTACAAAAACAGATTAAGAAAAACTTCACACAATCCAATAATTAGACCAAATCAAGCTCTCTATTCCGCAACATTATGTATTGACACCCAAGAATGTGAACACGAGTGGTGAGCGTAACTAGAAACTTGTTTTCGATTACTGAAATTTGAATAAAGTAAGTATATGAAAAGCTCTGAAAAAATTATCCACAAAATCTCATTTAGTGTCGAAGCAGGTCTTTAGGAATTTCTTGACTGAAATCCAAAAAGAAATTCTTAACGACGAATTTTCAACGACTATCGAATGAAAACAATTTTTAAGTATATTTTGATGACATTATAATATTTTTGATTGTCTACCAGAGCATATGGAGTCAATATCAATCAATAGCAAAGGAAAAAGGCTAAAAGAAAGGAATTTTAAAATACAACTACACCATCAGATTTTTAAATAATGTTAACAATGTAATTGTAAATTCCAACCAAATTTTAGGTAGCAGATATCACCAAATGCAAATACTGTAATTTTTTCCAATAGTCTAATTTTTACTCTTTGTAATTGAGTAAAAGTCAATATTTTTTGTAATTAATTGCTATAATTTGCCTACAATTTGTGGTAGTGGCAGCGTTGTGGTTAATAAGAAATTTAAGATTTTATAAAACGATCGATATTGTTCAAATTACAATGTGACGTCAAATAACCAATACACAAGTAAAGATAATAACTTCTTCAATTTAAAATAATGTCTTTTTCTTTTTCTTTTAATTTTTTTTTTTATTTTCCAAATTAAATTAATTAGAAATTTAAATAAAAAATTTTATTTTTTTTTCCTTCTTAACATTTTCTTTAATTTTATTTTTTTATTTTAATTTTTTATATAAAATAAATTTTCTAAAGTCATCAGCTTTTATATTGTCTTTAATATCTTTTAATTTAAATTTTATAAATGTATGTATACTTTTCTTTAATGTCTTTATATTCCTAAGAAATTTTTCCCTTACTTTTTAGAATTTCGGCTTTTCCCTACTTTTGAGTCTTTGGAGATTTATATTATTATATAATATTGCCTGGTATTGTTATATAATGTATGTATGTATACTTTTCTTTAATTCAATATTCAAATTAAATTAAACTAATCAAGTTTCATAATTGTCTAATATTAATCAATGTTACAAAAAAAACTGAATAACCTCATTCTAGTGTTTGCTTTATATTACTGAGTTTAAGAAGAAAGTAAAAGTCTTTTAGATTCAAATTTTAAAAATAAGGGAAAGTAGTTATGCAATGTTAATGATATTCAACATTCACTTTTCAGTTTTTTAGATAGTTATATAAGACAACTATAGGATATTAGGTTTATTTTGTTAATACAATATATATTTTATAATTAGATTTTGATTTCGTTTCTTGACATTTTTTGTGATTGTATTTAGACTCAAACAATCTTGATTCTTTAAATAAGGGACTTTTAATATCAGATATCTCCTAGTTGATCCTTGTTTTTAAAACGAATGATTTGTTTGTATTGATGCTTAGAATCACCTCTTTTCCAACTTAAAACCAAAAAAAAAAAATGCGTAATATTGACATTATCGAAAGTCGAAATTTTGAGAGGCCGAATCGGGATATTTATATGTCAGTATTTTGAAATCTGGGTGTTTTGAAATTTAAGTATTATGAAAGTCCGAATTTCCAAAAAAAACTTTTGAATATTTTGAATGTTGCGAATTTGATATGTTCGCATTTTGAAATCCTGGTATTTTGTAAGTCGAATGTTGGGATTTCCGAATGACATATATGTGATAAATCTCCATTCATGTGAATAATATGCTCTTATTAATTAAAATTTCATGCTATATTTAAATCATCATCAAAACTCATAATCGATTATTAATAAGTTTCAAAATCTGTAGGAGGAACGAAGATATTTTTGGACCTCGATTAGTCCAAAAATTAAAATTTAATACTACTAATTATTATTGGTTCTACTTGAGTGAGATATAACTTGGATTAGACCCAGTACTAAATAATTCATTAATATTATTCCATTATTCCAGTAACTGTGGAATTTCTGTAAAATTTTGGAAATAAACATTTTTTTTTAAGTGCAATTACTAATTCTCGAAGACATCATGTGACCCTCTACATCCCTTAAAGTTCAACACATTATAAAAATTATAGTCTTTATCGACAAAATTTACAGGTTTACTGACAAAATTTTACTTTCATTTGAATAAAAATTTTTTGTGGGTGTACAGGGGGTTTTAGAAGTAAATGGCCTCCTTTCAGGGGATTATAGAGAAGTTAAAAATAAGCAAAACCCTTAGTATTAATTTAAGTCTAATCCTAACCGTTTTCCAGATAAAACGAATAATAGATTTTCAAACTTCTAAAATTAATAATTGAATAAAAGTCTTAAGAGATTAATCCTATGTGAGATAGCTCCCAAAATATAAACAAAAATAAAAGCAAATAAAAAACATTTAAAGAATTAAAAACTATGAGGTATTTTTTTCCTAAAACTTTTAGTCTAAGACTTCAGACTCGCAGAACCGTTTACTCGTGAAACACCTTGTACAATAATGTTTAAGTATTTGAAAAACGTTTATTTTAAATTTTGAAATTTGAAAATTTTGTTATTAGTATTGTTTTTGTAAAAGAAAATTTTCATTCTAAACAAAATTTTTCCTCATTGTTGTTGTTTTATTTTTTTTTTTGTTTTTTTATTTTTATTTTAGATTAGGCAACATTAGCTTCCCAAAATTACTTTAATCACAAGGGAAATTATTTAAAAAAAAAAAACACAAAATAAACAAAAAAGAAGAAATTTAGCGAAAGCAAATAAAACGATTGAAATGAATTATTTTCATTATTTACATTCTTAAGAAAAACAAAATAAAAACAAAACCAAAAATTTGTAAATTATATCATAAGTAAATATTTTTCTTAGGGTTTTTCCAGGATGAATTTAGGACGAACAGATTTTCACCATTGAAAAAAAAAATAATAATACCCTGTTTGTTTTTGGTTGAATTAAATTTAAAGATTTTTTTTTAAATATTTTGTAATAAATTTTATATATAAGTATGTATATCAAATAAATTTTTGAAAAATCGTAAAAATCAATAATTTTAAATAAAATTAATATTCTGAAACAAAAAAATACGAAAGTCTATATGGTTAAGTTCATATGAATTGGTCTATGTTGCAAATGGGATACGATATTTTAACTTGTTTTTAAAAATTTAACGAAATTACTCTTTTAGGCTGCAATATTGAAAAGGTCTAATTTTAATTGATTATATTTATTTATTCGTTTGGTGTCAAAATTTCAACTTAGTAGATCAATTTTTTCCAAAATCGTGTTTAGAAAATTTTGTTTTTAAAAAATCACGTTTTGGAAAATATCAATAAATTCTATATAATTCTGATTATAAAATCCTTAAAAGCAAAATTTTATAATAAGAAACGATATTTTCCAAAAAGGCGATTTTCTAATACGATATTTTTAAAAAATGTGATTTTAAAAAAAAGGATTTACTAAACCGAAATTATGTGACGTTTCTTTATCTAATATTGTTCCAACTTTTATGCAGGCTACAAGTAAAGAAAAGCATATGAAAATTTCTAGCATTTATGAAAATAAAATAGATTTTGTAGCCATAATAATACACAATATTATTAAATGCTATATTCTATTTTCTATCATATCTGTTACTGCATTTTTCTTTCAGCTAAATTCAAATCTTCAGGCACATAACTGAGATGCCTGATAGCCCATAGTTAGTTACTTAATTTAGAAGCTTGTTGGCTTATACTCAGTTAAATAACTCAGTTACTTTTTAACCCATAATTTAGTTCGGGTGCTTAGTAACTTATTACCTTACGAAGTGATTTAATATTTAAGAGTTTTAATTCTTATTCAATAAAAAATCAAGTCTGACAGATGTGAGTCTAATCAATTTTAATTTTAAACTTTATTATATTATAATTTGATATATAATTTAAAATAAAAGATATTTTAAGATTTATTTATAATTCTCCAAGATTCTAGAGTTCTTAATAGAGGTGCAATTTATTATGTTTTACTAAAGCTATCTAATAAAGTTGATTAATCATGATATACATAGTCCTCCGAAAATCAAAAGAAAGTATCAGTTACAGGACAAGTAAAAAAATAAAAATCTAGTAAAAAGTTGTATCTAGTAAGAATCGGAAAGGATTTATATTTCAACTCTAAAAAAGATTCAAATATATTTCCCAATTTCAAAAGAATTGGAGCACAAGTTATAAGCTTTAGAACTATTAAAAATTGAATATTTTTTGATTTATTTATTATTTTATTAATAGATCTTAGTTTAGAAAGTGGAAGATCACAAACTAAATTTATGGCCCCGCGTCGAAAGTTTAAACGCCATAAGTTTGAATAAAAAAAAACTACCTTTAACTTCGTCAAACTTAGGTCGTTTTTAATATTAACATTTTTGTCCAACTTATGCTGCTTCCGCAAAGGCGATGAGCTTTGCCCCATTGTTTCGCGCCTTCACCCTCGCTTTCATGTACTTCATCACACACAAAATAAAAATATATACAAAAATAATATATAACAGAAAATAATATACTTAGTTCAAAATATTTTATCTAAAGGACATACGTTCGACAAAAGTTTCCTTTCGAACTTATGTCGGTTTTAATCATACTAAATATGTCGAATCAATTTCATTTGTTTTTCGAACTTATGATGCGAAACCTAAAATTATTTAATAGAATGGAAATGTTATTTATATTTTAAAAAGCTCGTTTTTCTTTAAGTGGGAAGTTTGAAAACATCGAAAGTTTCCTAAACTTACTGTATGAGGTTCCTGTAGGTAAAGCTGAGCCTATACTATTCCTTTCTAAAAATCAAACTCTGAACTTCAATAGGTCTCAAATAAAAATATGCCTTCCTGGTTTCGAGGATTACCAAACTAAGCTTTTAGAATGGGGATTGAAAAGTATGGAATGAAAAACCTACATTCTTTAGCTTCAATGCTCCTAATTTAAAAAAACAACAAATTCTAAAAAAACTATAAATTTTTTTGGAACATTCCAGAAAACAATTTTTTTTAACTAAAGTTCGTCTAATTTTTTTTTATTATTATTATTTTCTTAAAATTATCCACACCTTAGGAAGAACATTATTTAAAAATGTAAGGTGTAATAAAAACATTAACCACCTAGGGTGTTGCAAATTCATTTTTTATTTTTCTTCTTCTTTTTATTTTTTTCTTATTATTTTGATTTTCTTGTGCTAAATAAAATATTCTTGGGTATACCACTTATTTGTTAAAAAAAAAAACAATGGCAGTAACAGATTGCGATCGGGATTCTCTTTTTTTTTTCGTCCTTGATATAAATAATGTGATGTTAAAATGAAATTTATAATGAATATATATTTGGTGTGTAATATGTAAACGTGTATGTATTTTTCCATTAAAATATTGCAAAAAATCTATTAGTGATGACATTGGTTTATTTTAATATTAAAAAAAAAAACTGATATAATGATTTTCTTGAACGTGTATACAAGACTTGTTATATATAACAGTTATGTTTATAAAAACAAATATTCTTATAATTATTTGATAACTTACATTCAGACTTTAGAATATCTATTCCATTTTTTTAAATTTAAAATTAAAATGAAATGATTAAAAAATCATTTATCCGACAAATGAATAACTAGGATTTAATCAGAAGATATTTACATTGTTTTTTTTTATAAATCCGACATTTAATACTAGTTCTTAATTTGGAATGAGTCCAAATCATACTTCTGAATAGTTGAATAAAATATATAATATCTTTTGGATTTTCATCAGTTTAATTTTTAATTATAATTAAAAAATTTTCTTTCTTCTAGAACCGTGCATTTAATTTCTTTTTTAATTAATTTTAATCTAATTAAAATTTGTAAGTTTATTTGGGTGGTAAAATATGGGAATTGAGGAATGAGGAAATAACGGAAATTTTTTTCAATTAGAATAAAATTTGATCATATATATATACATAACGTATCGCTAAAATTAAATTTTACATTAGATAAAATTAATAAGTTTAGAAAAAAAATCGCCTAAAAATATGCAAAATTCAGATATGTTTTCTGTGAGCCATATACTTTCAATGGATTGTTTCCAAGGATTATGGATTGAATGGATTGTTTCAATGAAATATTTTTTTTTAAAGTACGGTGTAAGGAAAAGGCAACATTTCTTAGGCCTAGAACAAACGGACAGTGAGGGACGATTTTTCTTCAATTGATTTTTCATAAAAATTACAAACATATTGGATTACAAAAATGCTGTCTGTATGTTCGCGGCCTGAGCGTTGAAAAAATAAAATCAAAGCTTTAATAATTTATAATTTGGCACAACTTTTGTTAAAAATTTTGGATTTTAAAACAAACATGCAGCCGGGAGTGTTCCATAATATTGTTAAGTAAATTTCCTTTTGAAATCTCATTTTTTTTGAAAAATATCAGTTTTATGGATCTTTTAGTTGGGTTGAAATTCAGAATTTAAAAAGACTATAAAAACAGAGATTTCTGAAATGAAACTTTTTAAAACCGCGATTTTCGAAAAACGACATTTTCTAAGTGAGATTTCTGAAACCAGATTTTCTAAACCAAGATTTCATACCTAATCCCATGCAAACATGTATATGATAACCAAATTATTCTCTTTTGACTAGTGAGCAATACGATGACAATGATGATGTTGAAACAGGAGTAGAGAATGTTCTAGTATTTTGTAGACCTTTTCCAAAACGTCCTTAGAAACATATAATTCCCAAAAATTCTTTCCCAACCAAATCTTTGAAACCAACATGCACAATTGTATCAAAGGTCCCATTCTAAACTTTGGTTCAAAAAGGGTGGTAGTCACCTTTTAGAACTTTCTATTTATATTTTAAAGAAAGTTCTTTAAAAATTCTTCCGATTTATCTGATAATAAAATTCTGGTAATCCTTCCGTTGATTATAAGACTTTAAAGGTCCTACAATCTAATTAAAACTGCCTGCACTCGAATAAACTACCAAAGAAATAATTAAGGTGTAAAAGAATCATTAAAATTAAGAAATTTCACTGGTGTTATAAATAGTTGTATGAACTATTTCAATAGTTGTATGAACTATATATTTAAAATAAGTAATTAAAAAATTTTTAAAAAAATAATTTAAGCAATAAAATTTTCTTTTTCAGTTTCATTTAAAAAACAATAATATATCATTCAGAAGCCCTTTTATGATTGCATATTGTATCCCTTTTAATTTTAATTGAGTTTCTTTTTTTATCATACATAATTTGAACCTACTTTTAATAGAGTTATTTCTTTGAACCAATTAAAATTTGAAAAAAAAAAAGAAATTCAATTGCAGAACAAAAAGGAATTCAAAAAGGACGTATTGTCCTATTTTTTGTTTTTGTTGCTTTTTAATTGAAATACTTATTTCTTATTTTTGTATTTTCTAATTTAAATTTGCTAAAAATAAATTTAAAATATATAAAAATATTTAGATGATTCCAGTTTCAATATAGAACAATTCAAAGATAATTCCAGTTTCAGGATTATGAACCTTTCGGATAAAATTTTTTCAGGTTAAAGATTGGTTTTTAATGACCCAGTCAAAATTTTTAGTATTATATGAATCGAATTTCATAAGTTGGGCTCTTTTGATATTTTGAGAACAACCATATTTTATGCCATGTATTCCCAAGTCAAATTGGCAATGTATATGAGATTCAGTTAGATAAATCTAAGAAAAAAATCTTTCGTTTAAATATTTCATTCAATTTTTCACATCTCTTAATCCTAAATTTTCTATACCCTATTCCTAAAATTTCTTTCACATCCCTATCTGAGAACAAACTTGTACAATTGTACTACATATCCCACCCACACTACAGTTTGCTTCAAAAAGGGTGGTAGCTATATTGTGTGTTAATACATGCAATATCTGTTTGAGCTACTCATATAGTTATAATAGGTGTCTTTTGAAGCTTTTAAATGTTTATCGCTTTTTTTTTGAGATATTTGGGGTGGGAACTTGTAGGTTCAGTTCCAAACCCATAAGAATTTTTTCTTCAATGCAATATTTTAAGACGATTCGATGAATAATCTTAACAAATACGGTACGTATTGCTCCTTGAGTGGAGTTGACTCTAACCCCTACCGGATATTCGTTTACTTGTTTCGCAGTGATGATTTGTAAAAAACCTCTTACTTATTTTTTGATAAAAGGTTTTTAATTTAGCATAGAGCTACCTTAAATTTGAACATTATACTGGTTTTTGAAACAAAAGCCTATAAATATGCAAATCTATAAAATTCTCAGAATCAAAATATATTAAAACTGAAACCTTAAAAAAAGTTGTGAAATATTTTTTCTTTATATTATTTGTTGAAAGAAAATGCAATAAACTAATTTTTTGATTTTCTTTTAATTTAATATTAAAAATGAAATTCTTCCGGAATATTTGAATTTTCTCAAATGTTTAAGATACAAATTAAATTGGAACATACAAATTAATTAAATCGAATAAAAGTCAATTAATGAGTGGTTCTTGTTTTTTTTTAAAGTGTAAAACATTTCATTTGATTGATCCTTAGTAAAATTTGACTGACCCCTTAGTAATAGCTTAAATATTCGAACCCATGTTAATTAATTAAATGCAATAATATAACTCACAGATACAAATATATAATATATTATACAAATAAAAATTTTAAAAAACCATTAAAATCGACAGCATTTAGTACTGTTTTATCTAGGTGATATTCATTAAGGTATCAATTATATTATGAGATTTTTATGACCAAATCGTTTCTTCTTAAGTGATTTTTATTATTTACCATCAAAGTTCAGGTGTTAAAGTAAGGTGTTTACTAAAGTTTTTAAAACTTTATTGATTTGAATCCATAAATCAAAAGATTGATTCGAATCCATTTAATTAATTATTCAATTAAATATTTAAATCCAATGATATAACTCACATATATTGAAATAGCGTAATATTCCTATATAAATTATTATTACATATGCATTTTAAATAATTTCCTTTAATTGAAATCTATAATGACATACGTGAGATATGGCTTAGTACTGACTTACAGAGAATTGCTATTTGAAATTTTTTAGATTAACTCTATCTGGATTTAGAAGTCCTGGATAGATGAAGTCCAGATCCTTCTTCTATCTCCCAGAATGTATCTTTGGCACATATTGACTTATCGGCCTAACGGTTGAATACTTATTAAATTGGAAGAATAAGTGGTTCTATCAAATCGTCAGATTGTCTTCAAATTCATCAATTGATAATAAATGATATATTTTTCATTTGAAATAAGTTTTCCA
>OY720445.1:38465211-38623211 GCA_963082915.1 Dolichopus griseipennis
TTTGAAATATCAAAATTTACCAAACACCAATTAACAAAATTTAATCTGAAAATTGACAAAATTTTTAGAAAATTTTTCAAATTTGCCTGCTATTAATTTCAGTCTATGGGCGCAAATTACTTTTTACTATTAAAACTCTAAAAATTTAATAGAATTAAGTTATTTCTATATATTTTTGCCATTTTGAATGAAGCTATTTTTTAGCATTTCGGAGACCTTAAACGGAAACCTAAACCTCCAATAACAATTGAAGTTTAAAAAACCATGTTTCGTGGTTTAAAATGCAGGGACTCAAATTTTTGAACTATTAAAATTTACCAAACACCAATTAACAAAATTTAATCTGAAAATTGACAAAATTTTTAGAATATTTTTTCAAATTTGCCTGCTATTAATTTCAGTCTATGGGCGCCTATTACTTTTTACTATTAAAACTCCAAGAAATTGGAGTAATTTAGTTATTTTTATAAATTTTTGTCATTTTGAATGAAGCTTTTTTTTAGCATTTCGGGGACCTTAAACGGAACCCTAAATGTCCAATATAAAGTGTGGTCCAAAAAACCATGTTTCGTGGTTGAAAATGCAGGGATTAAAGTTTTGAAATATTAAAATTTACCAAACACCAATTAACAAAATTTAATCTGCAAATTGACAAAATTTTAGAATGTTTTCTCAAATTTGCCTGCTGTTCATTTCAGTCTATGGGCGCCTATTACTACTTTTTACTATTAAAACTCCAAGAAATTGGAGTAATTTAGTTATTTTTATAAATTTTTGTCATTCTGAATGAAGCTTTTTTTTAGCATCTCGGGGACCTTAAACGGAACCCTAAACGTCCAATATAAAGTGTAGTCCAAATAACCATGTTTCGTGGTTGAAACTGCAGGGACTAAAGTTTTGAAATATCAAAATTTACCAAACACCAATTAAAAAAATTTAATCTGAAAATTGACAAAACTTTTAGAATATTTTTTCAAATTTGCCTGCTATTAATATCAGTCTATGGGCGCCAATTACTTTTTACTATTAAAAATCTAAGAATTTGAAATAATTAAGTTATTTTTATATATTTTTGCTATTTTGAATGAAGCTTTTTTTTAGCATTTCGGAGACCTTAAACGGAACCCTAAACGTCCAATATAAAGTGTAGTCCAAATAACCATGTTTTTTGGTGTAAACTGCAGGGAATAAAGTTTTGAAATATCAAAATTTACCAAACACCAATTAACAAAATTTAATCTGAAAATTGACAAAATTTTTAGAATATTTTTTCAAATTTGCCTGCTACTAATTTCAGTATATGGGCGCCTATTACTTTTTACTATTAAAACTCTAAAAATTTAAAATAATTAAGATATTTTTATATATTTTTGCCATTTTGAATAAAGCTATTTTTTAGCATTTCGGAGACCTTAAACGGAAACCTAAACCTCCAATAACCATTGTAGTTTAAAAAACCATGTTTCGTGGTTTAAAATGCAGGGACTCAAATTTTTGAACTATTAAAATTTACCAAACACCAATTAACAAAATTTAATCTGAAAATTGACAAAACTTTTAGAATATTTTTTCAAATTTGCATGCTATTAATTTCAGTCTATGGGCGCCTATTACTTTTTACTATTAAAACTCTAAAAATTTAAAATAATTAAGTTATTTTTATATATTTTTGTAATTTTGAATGAAGCTATTTTTTAGCATTTCGGAGACCTTAAACGGAAACCTAAACCTAAACCTATTAATTTCAGTCTATGGGCGCCTATTACTTTTTACTATTAAAAATCTAAGAATTTGGAATAATTTAGTTATTTTTATAAAATTTTGTCATTTTGAATGAAGCTTTTTTTTAGCATTTCGGGGACCTTAAACGGAACCCTAAACGTCCAATATATAGTGTAGTCCAAAAAACCATGTGTTGTCATTTCGATGAAGCTATTTTTTAGCATTTCGAGGACCTTGAACGTAACTCTAAACATCCAATATCAAATGTAGTCCATAGAATTATGTTTCGTGGTCCAAAATGCAGGGACTGAAGTTTTGAAATATCAAAATTTACCAAACACCAATTAACAAAATTTAATCTGAAAATTGACAAAACTTTTAGAATATTTTTTCAAATTTGCCTGCTATTAATTTCGGTCTATGGGCGCCTATTACTTTTTACTATTAAAAATCTAAGAATTTGGAATAATTTAGTTATTTTTATAACCTATTTTTTAGCATGTTGGGGACCTTAAACGGAACCCTAAACCTCCAATATCAAGTGTAGTCATAAAAACCATGTTTCGTGGTTTAAAATGCAGGGACTGAAATTTTAAAAATATCCAAATTAACGAAACACCAATTAACAAAATTTAATCTGAAAATTGACAACATTTTTATAAATTTTTCTCAAATTTGCCTGCTGTTAATTTCAGTCTATGGGCGCCTATTACTTTTTACTATTAAAACTCTAAGAATTTGGAATAATTTAGCTATTTTTATAACTTATTTTTTAGCATGTTGGGGACCTTAAACGGAACCCTAAACATCCAATATCAAATGTAGTCCAAAAAACCATATTTCGTGGTTGAAAATGCAGGGACTAAAGTTTTGAAATATCAAAATTTACCAAACACCAATTAACAAAATTTAATCTGAAAATTGACAAAACTTTTAGAATATTTTTTCAAATTTGCCTGCTATTAATTTCAGTCTATGGGCGGCTATTACTTTTTACTATTAAAAATCAAGAATTTGGAATAATTTAGTTATTTTTAAAAATTTTTGTTCTTTTGAATGAAGCTATTTTTTAGCATTTCGGAGACCTTAAACGGAAACCTAAACCTCCAATAACAATTGTAGTTTAAAAAACCATGTTTCGTGGTTTAAAATGCAGGGACTCAAATTTTTGAAATATTAAAATTTACCAAACACCAATTAACAAAATTTAATCTGAAAATTGACAAAATGTTTAGAATATTTTTTCAAATTTGCCTGCTATTAATTTCAGGCTATGGGCGCCTATTACTTTTTACTATTAAAAATCTAAGAATTTGGAATAATTTAGTTATTTTTATAACCTATTTTTTAGCATGTTGGGGACCTTAAACGGAACCCTAAACGTCCAATATAAAGTGTAGTCCAAAAAACCATGTGTTGTCATTTCGATGAAGCTATTTTTTAGCATTTCGGAGACCTTAAACGTAACCCTAAACATCCAATATCAAATGAAGTCCATAGAATTATGTTTCGTGGTCCAAAATGCAGGGACTGAAGTTTTGAAATATCAAAATTTACCAAACACCAATTAACAAAATTTAATATGAAAATTGACAAAATTTTTAGAATATTTTTTCAAATTTGCCTGCTATTAATTTCAGTCTATGGGCGGCTATTACTTTTTACTATTAAAAATCAAGAATTTGGAATAATTTAGTTATTTTTAAAAATTTTTGTTCTTTTGAATGAAGCTATTTTTTAGCATTTCGGAGACCTTAAACGGAAACCTAAACCTCCAATAACAATTGTAGTTTAAAAAACCATGTTTCGTGGTTTAAAATGCAGGGACTCAAATTTTTGAAATATTAAAATTTACCAAACACCAATTAACAAAATTTAATCTGAAAATTGACAAAATGTTTAGAATATTTTTTCAAATTTGCCTGGTATTAATTTCAGTCTATGGGCGCCTATTACTTTTTACTATTATAACTCCAAGAAATTGGAGTAATTTAGTTATTTTTATAAATTTTTGTCATTTTGAATGAAGCTTTTTTTTAGCATCTCGGGGACCTTAAACGGAACTCTAAATGTTCAATATAAAGTGTAGTCCAAAAAACCATGTCTCGTGGTTGAAAATGCGGGGATTAAAGTTTTGAAATATCAAAATTTACCAAACACCAATTAACAAAATTTAATCTGAAAATTGACAAAATTTTTAGAATATTTTTTCAAATTTGCCTGGTATTAATTTCAGTCTATGGGCGCCTACTACTTTTTACTATTAAAAATCTAAGAATTTGGAATAATTTAGTTATTTTTATAAAATTTTGTCATTTTGAATGAAGCTTTTTTTTAGTATTTCGGGGACCTTAAACGGAACCCTAAACGTCCAATATAAAGTGTAGTCCAAAGAACCATGTTTCGTGGTTGAAAAAGAAGGTACTAAAGTTTTGAAATATTAAAATTTACCACACACCAATTAACAAAATTTAATCTGAAAATTGACAAAACTTTTAGAATATTTTTTCAAATTTGCCTGCTATTAATTTCAGTCTATGGGCGCCTATTACTTTTTATACCCGTATGACTATATAGTCAAAGGGTATAATAAATTTGCCATTACGTTTGGGACGCAGAGAAGGAGGGGGGGTAGATATAGACTTAAGTGTATGGATCGGATCAGAATCGAAAAAAAAATTGATTTAGCTATGTATGTCCGTCCGTCCGTCCGTCCGTCTGTCCGTCTGTCCGTCTGTCCGTCTGTCCGTCCGTCCGCACGATAACTCAAAAACTAAAGGAGCTAGGATCTTGAAATTTTCGCAAATTCATTTTTTTGCAATAGCCGTCATCGCTATTTAAATCCAGCCATTTTGGTCCATGGGTTCGGGTAGCTGCCATACAACTTCCTTTTTTATATGAGTATTTCTCTGTACCTATTACAGCTACGTGTCTGAAATTTTGGCAAAAGTAGATTGGTTTTATGGCCAAAGTTTCTGCAAAATTTGGTTGGTCTAGTGGAGTGGGTTCGAGTAGCTGCCATACAACTTATTATTTTATATGAGTATTACTCTATACCTATTTAAGTTGGGTGTCTGAAATTTTGCCAAAAATAGTTTAGTGTAATGGCCAAAGTTACTTCAAAATTTGGTTGGTCTACTGCAGAGGGTTCGAGTAGCTGCCATACAACTCCTTCTTTTATATGAGCATTATATTTCACCTAATAAGGCTGGTATGTTTGAAATTTTGGCAAAAGTAATTAATGTTTATAATAATAATGATATAATGTTTATATAACGGTCATACGGGTATCCCAGAGTTGACACAGTCTACTCTACTACACTTTTCCTCATTACTATTAAAAATCTAAGAATTTGGAATAATTTAGTTATATTTATAAATTTTTGTCATTTTGAATGAAGCTTTTTTTTAGCATTTCGGGGACCTTAAACGGAACCCTAAACGTCCAATATAAAGTGTAGTCCAAAAAACCATATTTCGTGGTTTAAAATGCAGGGACTAAAGTTTTGAAATATCAAAATTTACCAAACACCAATTAACAAAATTTAATCTGAAAATTGACAAAACTTTTAGAATATTTTTTCAAATTTGCCTGCTATTAATTTCAGGCTATGGGCGCCTATTACTTTTTACTATTAAAAATCTAAGAATTTGGAATAATTTAGTTATTTTTATAACCTATTTTTTAGCATGTTGGGGACCTTAAACGGAACCCTAAACCTCCAATATCAAGTGTAGTCCTAAAAACCATGTTTCGTGGTTTAAAATGCAGGGACTGAAATTTTAAAAATATCCAAATTAACGAAACACCAATTAACAAAATTTAATCTGAAAATTGACAACATTTTTATAAATTTTTCTCAAATTTGCCTGCTGTTAATTTCAGTCTATGGGCGCCTATTACTTTTTACTATTAAAACTCTAAGAATTTGGAATAATTTAGTTATTTTTATAACCTATTTTTTAGCATGTTGGGGACCTTAAACGGAACCCTAAACATCCAATATCAAATGTAGTCCAAAAAACCATATTTCGTGGTTTAAAATGCAGGGACTAAAGTTTTGAAATATCAAAATTTACCAAACACCAATTAACAAAATTTAATCTGAAAATTGACAAAACTTTTAGAATATTTTTTCAAATTTGCCTGCTATTAATTTCAGGCTATGGGCGCCTATTACTTTTAACTATTAAAAATCTAAGAATTTTGAATAATTTAGTTATTTTTATAACCTATTTTTTAGCATGTTGGGGACCTTAAACGGAACCCTAAACGTCCAATATAAAGTGCAGTCCAAAAAACCATGTGTTGTCATTTCGATGAAGCTATTTTTTAGCATTTCGGGGACCTTAAACGTAACCCTAAACATCCAATATCAAATGTAGTCCATAGAATTATGTTTCGTGGTCCAAAATGCAGGGACTGAAGTTTTGAAATATCAAAATTTACCAAACACCAATTAACAAAATTTAATCTGAAAATTGACAAAATTTTTAGAATATTTTTTCAAATTTGCCTGGTATTAATTTCAGTCTATGGGCGCCTATTACTTTTTACTATTAAAAATTTAAGAATTTGGAGTAATTTAGTTATTTTTATAAATTTTTGTCATTTTGAATGAAGCTTTTTTTTAGCATCTCGGGGACCTTAAACAGAACCCTAAATGTTCAATATAAAGTGTAGTCCAAAAAACCATGTTTCGAGGTTTTAAAATGCGGGGATTAAAGTTTTGAAATATCAAAATTTACCAAACACCAATTAACAAAATTTAATCTGAAAATTGACAAAATTTTTAGAATATTTTTTCAAATTTGCCTGCTATTAATTTCAGTCTATGGGCGCCTATTACTTTTTACTATTAAAAATCTAAGAATTTGTATAATTTAGTTATTTTTATAAAATTTTGTCATTTTGAATGAAGCTTTTTTTTAGTATTTCGGGGACCTTAAACGGAACCCTAAACGTCCAATATAAAGTGTAGTCCAAATAACCATGTTTCGTGGTTGAAAAAGCAGGGACTAAAGTTTTGAAATATTAAAATTTACCACACACCAATTAACAAAATTTAATCTGAAAATTGACAAAATTTTTAGAATATTTTTTCAAATTTGCCTGCTATTAATTTCAGTCTATGGGCGGCTATTACTTTTTACTATTAAAAATCTAAGAATTTGAAATAATTAAGTTATTTTTATATATTTTTGCCATTTTGAATGAAGCTATTTTTTAGCATTTCGGAAACCTTAAACGGAAACCTAAACCTCCAATAACAATTGTAGTTTAAAAAACCATGTTTCGTGGTTTAAAATGCAGGGACTCAAATTTTTGAAATATTAAAATTTACCAAACACCAATTAACAAAATTTAATCTGAAAATTGACAAAACTTTTAGAATATTTTTTCAAATTTGCATGCTATTAATTTCAGTCTATGGGCGCCTATTACTTTTTACTATTAAAACTCTAAAAATTTAAAATAATTAAGTTATTTTTATATATTTTTGCAATTTTGAATGAAGCTATTTTTTAGCATTTCGGAGACCTTAAACGGAAACCTAAACCTCCAATAACAATTGTAGTTTAAAAAACCATGTTTCGTGGTTTAAAATGCAGGGACTCAAATTTTTGAAATATTAAAATTTACCAAACACCAATTAACAAAATTTAATCTGAAAATTGACAAAACTTTTAGAATATTTTTTCAAATTTGCCTGCTATAAATTTCAGGCTATGGGCGCCTATTACTTTTTACTATTAAAAATCTAAGAATTTGGAATAATTTAGTTATTTTTATAACCTATTTTTTAGCATGTTGGGGACCTTAAACGGAACCCTAAACCTCCAATATCAAGTGTAGTCCTAAAAACCATGTTTCGTGGTTTAAAATGCAGGGACTGAAATTTTAAAAATATCAAAATTAACGAAACACCAATTAACAAAATTTAATCTGAAAATTGACAACATTTTTATAAATTTTTCTCAAATTTGCCTGCTGTTAATTTCAGTCTATGGGCGCCTATTACTTTTTACTATTAAAACTCTAAGAAATTGGAGTAATTTAGTTATTTTTATAAATTTTGTCATTTTGAATGAAGCTTTTTTTTAGAATTTCGGGGACCTTAAACGGAACCCTAAACGTCCAATATAAAGTGTAGTCCAAAAAACCATATTTCGTGGTTGAAAATGCAGGGACTAAAGTTTTGAAATATCAAAATTTACCAAACACCAATTAACAAAATTTAATCTGAAAATTGACAAAATTTTTAGAATATTTTTTCAAATTTGCCTGCTATTAATTTCAGTCTATGGGCGGCTATTACTTTTTACTATTAAAAATCTAAGAATTTGAAATAATTAAGTTATTTTTATATATTTTTGCCATTTTGAATGAAGCTATTTTTTAGCATTTCGGAGACTTTAAACGGAAACCTAAACCTCCAATAACAATTGTAGTTTAAAAAACCATGTTTCGTGGTTAAAAAGGCAGGAACTGATATTATTGAAATATCAATATTTACCAAACACCAATTAACAAAATTTAATCTGAAAATTGACAAAACTTTTAGAATATTTTTTCAAATTTGCCTGCTATAAATTTCAGGCTATGGGCGCCTATTACTTTTTACTATTAAAAATCTAAGAATTTGGAATAATTTAGTTATTTTTATAACCTATTTTTTAGCATGTTGGGGACCTTAAACGGAACCCTAAACCTCCAATATCAAGTGTAGTCCTAAAAACCATGTTTCGTGGTTTAAAATGCAGGGACTGAAATTTTAAAAATATCAAAATTAACGAAACACCAATTAACAAAATTTAATCTGAAAATTGACAACATTTTTATAAATTTTTCTCAAATTTGCCTGCTGTTAATTTCAGTCTATGGGCGCCTATTACTTTTTACTATTAAAACTCTAAGAAATTGGAGTAATTTAGTTATTTTTATAAATTTTGTCATTTTGAATGAAGCTTTTTTTTAGAATTTCGGGGACCTTAAACGGAACCCTAAACGTCCAATATAAAGTGTAGTCCAAAAAACCATATTTCGTGGTTGAAAATGCAGGGACTAAAGTTTTGAAATATCAAAATTTACCAAACACCAATTAACAAAATTTAATCTGAAAATTGACAAAATTTTTAGAATATTTTTTCAAATTTGCCTGCTATTAATTTCAGTCTATGGGCGGCTATTACTTTTTACTATTAAAAATCTAAGAATAATAAATTAGTTATTATACCCATATGACTATATAGTCCAAGGGTATAATAAATTTGCTATTACGTTTGTGACGCAGAGAAGGAGGGGGGGTAGATATAGACTCAAGTGTATGGATCGGATCAGAATTGAAAAATAAATCGATTTAGCTATGTATGTCCGTCCGTCCGTGGGATCTTGAAATTTTCGCAAATTCGTTTTTTTGCAATAGCCGTCGTCGCTATTTAAATCCAGCCATTTTGGTCCATGGGTTCGGGTAGCTGCCATACAACTCCTTCTTTTATATGAGCATTACTCTATACCTATTAAAGCTGGGTGTCTGAAATTTGGCCAAAACTAGTTTAGTGCAATGGCCAAAGTTACTGCAAAATTTGGTTGGTCTACTGCAGAGGGTTCGACTACCTGCCATACAACTCCTTCTTTTATATGAGCATTATATTTCACTTAATAAAGCTGGTATGTTTGAAATTTTGCCAAAAGTAATTAATGTTTATAATAATAATGATATAATGTTTATATAACGATCATACGGGTATCCCAGAGTTGACACAGTCTACTCTACTACACTCTTCCTCGTTACTATTAAAACTCTAAAAAATTGGAGTAATTTAGTTATTATACCCGTATGACTATATAGTCCAAGGGTATAATAAATTTGCCATTACGTTTGTGACGCAGAGAAGGAGGGGGGGTAGCTATAGACTCAAGTGTATGGATCGGATCAGAATCGAAAAAAAAATCGATTTAGCTATGTATGTATGTCCGTCTGTCCGCACGATAACTCAAAAACTAAAGGAGCTAGGATCTTGAAATTTTCGCAAATTCTTTTTTTTGCAATAGCCGTCGTCGCTATTTAAATCCAGCCATATTGGTCCATGGGTTCGGGTAGCTGCCATACAACTTCCTTTTTTATATGAGTATTTCTCTGTACCTATTACAGCTACGTGTCTGAAATTTTGGCAAAAGTAGTTTAGATTTATGGCCAAAGTTTCTGCAAAATTTGGTTGGTCTACTGCTAAGGGTTCGAGTAGCTGCCATACAACTTCTTATTTTATATGAGCATTACTCTATACCTATTGAAGTTGGGTGTCTGAAATTTTGCCAAAAATAGTTTAGTGTAATGGCCAAAGTTACTGCAAAATTTAGTTGCGCTACTGATAAGAGTTCGAGTAGCTGCCATACAACTCCTTCTTTTATAAGAGCATTACACTACACCTAATAAATCTGATATGTTTGAAATTTTGCCAAAAGTAATTAATGTTTATAATAATAATGATATAATGTTTATATAGCGGTCATACAGGTATCCCAGAGTTGACACAGTCTACTCTACTACACTCTTCCTCGTTTTTATATATTTTTGTCATTTTGAATGAAGCTATTTTTTAGCATTTCGGGGACCTTAAACGGAACCCTAAACGCCCAATATAAAGTGTAGTCCAAAAAACCATGTTCCGTGGATAAAAATGCAGGGACTGAAGTTTTTCAAATATCAAAATTTACGAAACACCAATTAACAAAATTTAATCTGAAAATTCACAAAATATTTAGAAATTTTTTCAAATTTGCCTGCTGTTAATTTCAGTCGATGGGTGCCTATTACTTTTTACTATTAAAGATATAAGAATTTGGAATAATTTAGTTATTTTTATATATTTTCGTCATTTTGAATGAGGCTCTTTTTTAGCATTTCACGGACCTTAAACGGAACCCTAAATCTCCAATAGCAAGTGTAGTCCAAAAAACCATGTTTCGTGGTTAAAAATGCAAGGACTGAAGTTTTTGAAATATCAAAATTTACAAAACATGAGTTAACAAAATTTAATCTGAAAATTGACAAAATTTTTAGAAATTTTTCTCAAATTTGCCTGCTGTTAATTTCAGTCTATGGGCTCCTAGTACTTTTTACTATTAAAAATCTAACAATTTGGAATAATTTAGTTATTTTTATATATTTTCGTCATTTTGAATGAAGCTATTTTTTAGCATTTCAGGAACCTTAAACGGAACCCTAAACCTCCAATATCAAGTGTGGTCCAAAAAACCATGTTTCATTATTAAAAATGCAGGGACTGAATTTTTTGAAATATCAAAATTCACCAAACACCAATTAACAAAATTTAATCTTAAAATTGACAAAATTTTTAGAATTTTTTCTCAAATTTGCCTACTGTTAATTTCAGTCTATGGGGCTATTACTTTTTACTATTAAAAATCTAAGAATTTGGAATAATTTAGTTATTTTTAAAAATCTATCTCATTTTGAATACAGCTTTTTCCTAGCATTGCGAGGACCTTAAATGGAACCCTCAACCTCCAATATCAAGTGTAGTCCAAAAAACCAAGTTTCGTGGTTAACAATGCAGGGACTGGAGTTTTGAAATATCAAAAGTTACGAAACACGAATTAACAAAATTTAATCTGAAAATTGCCAAATATTTAGAATTTTTTCTCAAATTTGCCTGCTGTTAATTTCAGTCTATGGGCGCCTATTACGTTTTACTATTAAAAATCTAACAATTTGGAATAATTTAGTTATTTTTATATATTTTTGTCATTTTGAATGAAGCTATTTTTTAGCATTTCGGGGACCCTAAATGGAACCCTAAACCTCTAATATCAAGTGTAGTCCAAAAAACCATGTTTCGTGGATAAAAATGCAGGGACTGAAGTTTTGAATTATCAAAGTTTACCAAACATCAATTAACAAAATTTATTCTGAAAATTGACAAATAATCAACAGATATAGAAAATTTAGGTTTTCCACAAAAATTTGTATTTTCTTTGAAGATATACTGAAAAAACACAACTCTATACTCAGAATAGCTATCAAAGAAAATATCAAGAAAATCCATGAAAATTTAGAAAAAAAAAATATATAATTGAATGATTTTTCAGTGCTTTTTGAAATTCATCATCTTGAGTATTTTTAAAAGTCGTGTGCTTTACTTTTACACGAAACTTATGCCTTTTTTTCGGAAGCAACTCCGAAAATTTGGACAGTAACTAAATGTCTCTTTAGAGTTTAAAATTTTTAGTAAACCATTCATATAATATAATGATGTCAAAGATAAAGTCTTTGAAAGTATTAAACATTTTTTTTTTATATAAAATTAGTTTTAAAATAAATTTGATTTTATTTTAACCCTATGGTATGCGGAGTTAACTCGCAGTTACGCCTTTCAAGATTTCATTTTAATTAATGTTAGAAAAATCTGCTGTAAAAGAATATATTAACATTCTATATTTGTAAACTTTATAGGTATTTAATATCTTTGAAATTCTATAATTTTCAAAAATAATTACAAAAATTTTTCAAGAATTAAAATTATATAAAAAAAATTATTTTTCAAAAATAAATTGCATATTTTTTGGCGACTGAAATTGCTCATAGATATCACCTAAACTAATTAAAATGATCTTAAATCAGGTTTTTGTACAAAGTGATGATTATTTTTTTTTAATTTTTAAAGATGTAATTCCTGATATTATAGACGATCTTAAAAAATTTTTAAGTTTCTGTGAATCCTGTCAGAAGGTAGCGGACTTAAAATTAGTCGAGACAAAAAATTGAAAGTAGTATATTTTTTTGTAGTTAATGTAAAATACCATGGGGGTCTCTTTTAAAAATTTAAATTTTTATATGAAAGAACAATAATTATTAAAACTTATTTTTATTCACAAATATTAAAAAAAAAGCCAAATTAGGCACCCTGGAAAAATAATAGAATTTCTATAAAATCTTAAAAAAATACAAAAAAATATTAAATAATTATTTTTAAAAATTTTTACAAAATCTTTTACTTTCTATTTTCAGGTTCAAACTAAATGTGTTTGAAATTTTTGTTGAAATGGCAGTAATGCAAGCATGGCAAGGAATCAAACAATAGGCAGTTCAAATAGAATTTATATAGTACAATATAAGAACAATTTCATCCTGGTAATTGTAGCTGTTTAACTATATTGAAACATTTGAAGAAGCAACTTAAGGTGTTGGAGGCATTTTTAATTCATCAATTTTTATTCTATAAAAAAATTGTATTTGTATTTATATAAATGAAAATATATAAAAAAAATCGACCTTTTTTAAGGCTCCAAAATTCATATAGAAAGAGTAAAAAAAAATTCTATTAAATTATAAAAAAAAATATATATAAATATTATAAATTTTCCCAAAGTTATTCCTGTATAATTTAGATACTAATATTCAAACATAAGAGGTCTCTAATTTTTTAAGTTAAAACATTGTTTTCGGATTGCAGTCTTTATTTGCTGTTTAGACTAGTGATTTAGTTCTCCGAAATGTTAAAAAAGAGCTCCATCTAGAATTAAAAAAATATGAAAGAATTTTATCCCAAATTTTATGATTTTTAATCGCAAAATGTTCTAGACGTCCATAGATTTCAATTTACAGCAGAGATTTTGAAAAAAAAAATTTGTCCTTTTTTAAAACACAAATTGCTAATTTTAATCTGAAAATTGACAAATTTGCGCTGTGAATTTCAGTCTATGGGCCCCTATTACTTTTTACTATTAAAAATCTAACAATTTGAAATAATTTAGTTATTTTTATATATTTTTGTCATATTGAATGAAGCTATTTCTTAGCATTTCAGGGACTTAAAACGGAACCCTAAACTTCCAATATCAAGTGTAGTCCAAAAAATCTTGTTTCGTGGTTAAAAATGCAGGGACTGAAGTTTTTGAAATATCAAAATTTAAAAAAAATCAATTAACAAAATTTAATCTGAAAATTGACAAAATTTTTAGAATTTTTTTTCAAATTTGCCTGCTTTTAATTTCAGTCTATGGGCGCCTATTACTTTTTACTATTAAAAATCTAAGAATTTGGAATAAATTAGTTATTTTTATATATTTTTGTCATTTTAAAAAAAGCTATATTTTAGCATTTCGGGGACCATAAATGGAACCCTAAACCTCCAATATCAAGTGTAGTCCAAAAAACCATGTTTCGTGGTTAAAAATGCAGGGACTGAAATTTTTCAAAGATCAAAATTTACCAAACATAAATTAACAAAATTTAATCTGAAAATTGACAAAATTTTTAAAATTTTTTTCTCAAATTTGCCTGCTGTTAATTTCAGACTATGGGCGCCTATTACTTTGTACTATTAAAAATCTACGAATTTGGAATAATTTAGTTACTTTTATATATTTGTGTCATTTTAAATGAGGCTATTTTTTAGCATTTCAGGGACATTAAACGGAAACCTAAACCTCCAATATCAAGTGTAGTCCAAAAAACCATGTCTCGTGGTTATAAATGCCGGCACTGAAGTTTTTGAAATATCAAAACTTACGAAACACCAATTAACAAAGTTTAATCTGAAAATTGAAAAAATTTTAGAATGTTTTCTCAAATTTGCCTGCTGTTAATTTCAGTCTATGGGCGCCTATTACTTTTTACTATTAAAAATCTAACAATTTGGAATAATTTAGTTATTTTTATATATTTTCATCATTTTGAATGAGGCTATTTTTTAGCATTTCACGGACCTTAAACGGAAACCTAAATCTCCAATACCAAGTGTAGTCCAAAAAACCATGTTTCGTGGTTAAAAAAGCAGGGACTGAAGTTCAAAATTTACGAAACACCAATTAACAAAATTTAATCTGAAAATTGACAAATGTTTTAGAACTTTTTCTCAAATTTGCCCCCTGTTAATTTCAGTCTATGGGCGCCTATTACTTTTTACTATTAAAAATCTAAGAATTTGGAATAATTTAGTTATTTTTATATATTTTTGTCATTTTGAGTGAAGCTATTTTTTAGCATTTCACGGACGTTAAACAGAAACCTAAACCTCCAACAACAAGTGTAGTCCAAAAAACCATGTTTCGTTGTTAAAAATGCAGGGACTGAAGTTTTAGAAATATCAAAATTTACAAAACATCAGTTAACAAAATTTAATCTGAAAATTGACAAAATTTTTAGAATATTTTTCAAATTTGCCTCCTATTAATTTCAGTCTATGGGTGCCTATTACTTTTTACTATTAAAAATCTAAGAATTTGAAATAATTTAGTTTTTTTTATATATTTTTGTTATTTTGTGTGAAGCTTTTTTTTAGCATTTCGGGGACCTTAAACGGAACCCTAAACCTCCAATATCAAGTGTAGTCCAAAAAACCATGTTTCGTTGTTAAAAATGCATGGATTGAATTTTTTGAAATATCAAAATTTACCAAACACCAATGAACAAAATTTAATCTGAAAATTGACAAAATTTTTAGAATTTTTTCTCAAATTTGCCTGCTGTTAATTTCAGTCTATGGGCGCCTATTACGTTTTACTATTAAAAATCTAACAATTTGGAATAATTTAGTTATTTTTATATATTTTCGTCATTTTGAATGGGGCTATTTTTTAGCATTTTGCGGACCTTAAACGGAACCCTAAACCTCCAATAACAAGTGTAGTCCAGAAAACTATGTTTCGTTGTTAAAAATGCAAGGACTGAAGTTTTAGAAATATCAAAATTTACAAAACATCAGTTAACAAAATTTAATATGAAAATTGACAAAATTTTTAGAATATTTTTTCAAATTTGCCTGCTGTTAATTTCAGTCTATGGGCGCCTATTACTTTTTACTATTAAAAATCTAAGAAATTGGAATAATTTAGTTATTTTTATATATTTTTGTCTTTTTGAGTGAAGCTATTGTTTAGCACTTCGGGGACCTTAAACGGAACCCTAAACCTCCAATATCAAGTGTAGTCCAAAAACCATGTTTCGTTGTTAAAAATGCAGGGACTGAAGTTTTAGAAATATCAAAATTTACAAAACTTCAGTTAACAAATTTTAATCTGAAAATTGACAAAATTTTTAGAATATTTTTTTAAATTTGCCAGCAGTTAATTTCAGTCTATGGGCGCCTATTACTTTTTACTATTTAAAATCTTAGAATTTGGAATAATTTAGTGATTTTTATATATTTTTGTCATTTTGAATGAAGCTACTTTTTAGCATTTCGGGGACCTTAAACGGAACCCTAAACCTCCAATAACAAGTGTAGTCCAAAAAACCATGTTTCGTTGTTAAAAATGCAGGCACTGAATTTTTTGAAATATCAAAATTTACCAAACACCAATGAACAAAATTTAATCTGAAAATTGACAAAATTTTTAGAATTTTTTCTCAAATTTGCCTGCTGTTAATTTCAGTCTATGGGCGCCTATTACGTTTTACTCTTAAAAAACTAACAATTTGGAATAATTTAGTTATTTTTATATATGTTCGTCATTTTGAATGAGGCTATTTTTTAGCATTTCACGGACGTTAAACAGAAACCTAAACCTCCAACAACAAGTGTAGTCCAAAAAACCATGTTTCGTGGTTAAAAATGCATGGATTGAATTTTTTGAAATACCAAAATTTACCAAACACCAATGAACAAAATTTAATCTGAAAATTGACAAAATTTTTAGAATTTTTTTCTCAAATTTCCCTGCTTTTAATTTCAGTCTATGATCGCCTATTACGTTTTACTATTAAAAATCCAAGAATTTGGAATAATTTAGTTATTTTTATATATTTTTGTCATTTTGAATGAAGCTATTTTTTAGCATTTCGGGGACCTTAAACGGAACCCTAAACCTCCAATAACAAGTGTAGTTCAAAAAACCATGTTTCGTTGTTAAAAATGCAGGCACTGAATTTTTTGAAATATCAAAATTTACCAAACGCCAATGAACAAAATTTAATCTGAAAATTGACAAAATTTTTAGAATACTTTTCAAATTTGCCTGCTATTAATTTCAGTCTATGGGCGCCTATTACGTTTTACTATTACAAATCTAACAATTTGGAATAATTTAGTTATTTTTATATATTTTCGTCATTTTGAATTAGGCTATTTTTTAGCATTTCACGGACCTTAAACAGAAACCTAAATCTCCAATACCAAGTGTAGTCCAAAAAACCATGTTTCGTGGTTAAAAATGCACGGACTGAATTTTTTGAAATATCAAAATTTACCAAACTCCAATTACCAAAATTTGAACTGAAAATTGGCAAAAGTTTTAGAATATTTTTTCAAATTTGCCTGCTGTTAATTTCAGTCTATGGGCGCCTATTATTTCTTACTATTAAAAATCTAAGAATTTGGAATAATTCAGTTATTTTTATATATTTTTGTCATTTTGAGTGAAGCTATTTTTTAGCATTTCGGGGACCTTAAACGGAACCCTAAACCTCCAATATCAAGTGTAGTCCAAAAAACCATGTTTCGTTGTTAAAATTGCGGAGACTGAAGTTTTGAAATATCAAAATTTATAAAACATCAGTTAACAAAATTTAATCTGAAAATTGACAAAATTTTTAGAATATTTTTCAAATTTTCTTACTTTTGCTTACTTTATCGACATAACAAAATATTATTTTTGAGCCGAGTCTAAAGCCTTCCTCCATTGGCTTCTGTCTTGCGCAGCTTCTCTCCAACTTTCAAAAATATTCAGCATTCTTACGTCTGACTGAACACCGTCTTTCCATCGAAGATGTGGTCGCCCTCTTCTGCGTCTACCCTCCGGATTGGAGTCAAAAACCGCTCTTGCTGGAGCATCATCGGTCATTCTTACTACATGACCTAACCAGCGCAATCGTTGGATATTAATCCAGGTTACGAGATCAGTTTCGTCATATAGCTCATACAGCTCGCGATTTTGTCGTTGTCTCCAAACTCCATTGATGTTAATCGGACCAAAAATTTTACGTAGAATCTTCCTTTCAAAAGACCCTATCAGATTTTCATCGTAGTTGGATATGGTCCATGATTCTGCACCATATGTCAGAACTGGTACGATGAGTGTTCTGTGATCTTTGTCTTTCTACTCAAGGTTTTTGACCTCATGTGCTTGCTTATCCCAAAGTAACAACGGTTGGCTAGCACTATTCTACGCTTAATTTCCAGGCTGGTGTTGCTGCCTTCTGTGTTCATTTGACAACCGAGATATACAAAATCTTTCACCACCTCAAAGTTGTATTCACCAACCGTAACATTCTGACCTACACGGCGACTGAGGGCGTCGTTGTTTGTTGCCACCATGTATACCGTCGTTTTCTCGTTCACTTCTAGGCCTAACCTTCTTGCACTCTCCTCAATAGCAACAAAGGATTCGCAGGTATCCCTTTGTGATTTGCCGATTATATTTAGGTCGCCTGCGTATCCGAGCAACTGGGTTGATTTATAATAAATTGTGCCTCTGATTTCAACGCCAGAGTCGCGCACCACTTTCTCAAGTGCGATGTTAAATAGATCACACGAGAGCGCGTCTCCTTGTCTAAAGCCTCGCTGCGTTCGAAAAATTCCAAATAGGTTGTTTTCTACTCTGACTGCGCATAATGTACAAGCTATGGTCATCCTGCGGAGATTGACAAGTTTAGCAGGAAAACCGAATTCCACCATTGCTTGTAGTAGCTCGTCTCTCCCTATTAAATCATACGCAGCCTTGAAATCAATGAACAGATGATGTGTACTGACATTGAATTCATTGCACTTTTCAAGAATCTATCTTAGCGTGAAGATCTGGTCAGTTGTTGATTAACCAGGTCTGAAACCACACTGGTATCGACCGATGTTATAATCCATATGCGGCTTCATTCGCGTGCAGATGATACTCGACAGGATCTTATACGCCACATTTAAGAGACTTATTCCTCGGTAATTTGAGCATTCTAACCGATTACCTTTCTTAAATATGGGTATAATTATGCTGGTGTTCCACTCATTGGGCATACTTTCTGTAGTTCTTTCTGTAGATTACGGTCATGATTTGGTGTATGCACCTTACCAAATCATCTCCTGCTGCTTTAAATAGGTCGGCAGCTATGCCATCTATTCCCATGAAGCTATTTTTTAGCATTTCGGGGACCTTAAATGGAACCGTAAACCTCCAATATCAAGTGTAGTCCAAAAAACCGTGTTTCGTAATTAAAAATGCAGGAACTGAATTTTTGAAATATCAAAATTTACCAAAAACCAAATAATCAAATTTAATCTGAAATTTGAAAAAATTTTTAGAATTTTTTCTCAAATTTGCTTGCGGTTAATTTCAGTCTATGGGCGCCTATTTCTTTTTACTATTAAAAATCTAAGAATTTAGAATAATTTAGTTATTCTTCAAAATCTTTCTCATTTTGAATGAAGCTTTTTTCTAGCATTGCGGGGACCTTAAATGGAACCCTCCACCTCCAATATCAAGTGTAGTCCAAAAAACCATGTTTCGTGGTTAAAAATGCAAGGAAAGTTTTTGAAATATCAAAATTTACCAAACACCAGTTAGCCAATTTTTAAAAATTTTTTTATTTCAGTCTATGGGCGCCTATTACTTTTTAATATTAACTTCGGGGACCTTAAACGGAACCCTAAACCTCCAATATCAAGTGTAGTCCAAGAAACCACGTTTCGTTGTTAAAAATGCTGGGACAGAATTTTATGAAACATCAAAATTTACCAAACACCAATGAACGAAATTTAATCTGAAAATTGACAAAATTTTTAGAATTTTTTCTCAAATTTGCCTGCTGTTAATTTCAGTCTATGGGCGCCTATTACGTTTTACTATTAAAAATCTAACAATTTGGAATAATTTAGTTATTTTTATATATTTTCGTCATTTTGAATGAAGCTATTTTTTAGCATTTCGGGGACCTTCAACGGAACCCTAAACCTCCAATATCAAGTGTAGTCCAAGAAACCACGTTTCGTTGTTAAAAATGCTGGGACTGAAGTTTTGAAATATCAAAATTTACGAAACACTACATAGCAAAATTTAATCCGAAAATTGACAAAATTTTTAGAATTTTTTCTTAAATTTGCCTGCTATTAATTTCAGTCTATGGGCGCCTATTACGTTTTACTATTAAGAATTTGGAATAATTTAGTTATTTTTATATATTTTTGTTATTTTGAATGGGGCTATTTTTTTAGCTTTTCGGGGACCTTAAACGGAACCCTAAACCTCCAATATCAAGTGTAGTCCAAGAAACCACGTTTCGTTGTTAAAAATGCTGGGACTGAAGTTTTGAAATATCAAAATTTACGAAACACTACATAGCAAAATTTAATCCGAAAATTGACAAAATTTTTAGAATTTTTTCTTAAATTTGCCTGCTGTTAATTTCAGTCTATGGGCGCCTGTTACTTTTTACTATTAAAAATCTAAGAATTTGGAATAATTCAGTTATTTTTATATACTTTTGTCATTTTGAATGAAGCTAGTTTTTAGCATTTCGGGGACCTTAAATGGAACCGTAAACCTCCTTGATATAGTCCAAAAAACCGTGTTTCGTAATTCAAAATACAGTGACTGAAGTTTTGAAATATCAAAATTTACCAAACACCAGTTAACAAAATTTAATCTAAAAATTGAAAAATTTTTTTAGAATTTTTTCTCAAATTTGCTTGCTTTCAATTTCAGTCTATGGTCGCCTATTACTTTTTACTATTAAAATCCTAAGAATTTGGAATAATTTAGTTATTTTTATCTATTTTTGTTATTTTGAATGGGGCTATTTTTTTAGCTTTTCGGAGACTTTATACGGAACCCTAAACTTCCAATATCAAGTGTAGTCCAAAAAACCGTGTTTCGTAATTCAAAATGCAGTGACTGAAGTTTTGAAATATCAAAATTTACCAAACACCAATTAACAAAATTTAATCTGAAAATTGACAAAATTTTTAGAATTTTTTTTCATATTTGCCTGCTGTTTCAGTCTATGGGCGCCTATTACTTTTTACTATTAAAAATCTAAGAATTTGGAATAATTTAGTTATTTTTATATATTCGTCATTTTGAATGAGGCAACTTTTTAGCATTTCACGGACCTTAAACGGAACCCTAAATCTCCAATAAAAGTGGAGTCCAAAAAACCATGTTTTGTGGTTAAAAATGCAGGGACTGAATTTTATGAAATATCAAAATTTACCAAACACCAATGAACGAAATTGAATCTGAAAATTGACAAAATTTTTAGAATTTTTTCTCAAATTTGCCTGCTGTTAATTTCAGTCTATGGGCGCCTATTACGTTTTACTATTAAAAATCTAACAATTTGGAATAATTTAGTTATTTTTATATATTTTCGTCATTTTGAATGAAGCTATTTTTTAGCATTTCGGGGACCTTAAATGGAACCCTAAACCTCCAATATCAAGTGTAGTACAAAAAACCATGTTTCGTGGTTAAAAATGCAGGGACTGAAGTTTTGAAATAAAAAAATTTTCTCTGAAAATTGACAAAATTTGTAGAATATTTTTCAAATTTGCCTGCTATTAATTTCAGTCTATGGGCGCCTATTACTTTTTACTATTAAAAATCTAAGAATTTGGAATACTTTAGTTTTTTTTATATATTTTTGTCATTTTGAATGAAGCTATTTTTTAGCATTTCGGGACCTTAAACGGAACCCTTAATCTCCAATATCAAGTGTAGTCCAAAAAACCATGTTTCGTTGTTAAAAATGCAGGGACTGAAGTTTTTGAAATATCAAAATTTACCAAACACCAATTAACAAATTTTTAATTTCAGTCTATGGGCGCCTATTACTTTTTAATTTTAAAAATCTAAGAATCATAATTTAGTTCTTTTTTTTTATATATTTTTGTCATTTTGAATGAAGCTATTTTTTAACATTTCGGGGACCTGAAACGGAACCCTAAACCTCCAATATCAAGTGTAGTCCAAAAACCATGCTTCGTTGTTAAAAATGCAGGGACTGAAGTTTTGAAATATCAAAATTTACGAAACACCACATAGCTAAATTTAATCCGAAAATTGACAAAATTTTTAGAATTTTTTCTTAAATTTGCATGCTGTTAATTTCAGTCTATGGGCGCCTAATACTTTTTACTATTAATTTTGGAATAATTTAGTTATTTTTATATATTTTTGTCATTCTGAATGAAGCTATTTTTTAGCATTTCGGGGACCTGAAATGGAACCCTAAACCTCCACAAACAAGTGTAGTAAAAAAAACCATGTTTCGTGGTTAAAAATGCAAGGACTGAAGTTTTTGAAATATTAAAATTTAACACACACCCATTAACAAAATTTAACCTGAAAATTGACACAATTTTTAGAATTTTTTCCAAATTTGCCTGCTATTAATTTCAGTTTATGAGCGCCTATTACTTTTTATTATTAAAGATCTAAGAATTTGGAATAATTTAATTATATTTATTTATATTTTTATCATTTTGAATGAAGCTATTTTTTAGCATTCCGGGGACCTTAAACGGAACTCTAAACCTCCAATAACATGTGTAATCGAAAAAACAATGTTTCGTGGTTAAAAATGCAGGGACTGAAGTTTTGAAATATCAAAATTTACCAAACACAAATTAACAAAATTAATCTGAAAATTGACAAAATTTTTAGAATTTTTTCACAAATTTGCCTGCTGTTAATTTCAGTCTATGGGCGCCTATTACTTTTTACTATTAAAAATCTAAGAATTTGGAATAATTTAGTTATTTTTATATATTTTTGTCATTTTTAATGAAGCTAGTTTTTAGCATTTCGGGGATCTGAAACGGAACCCTAAACCTCCAATATCAAGTGTAGCCCAAAAAACCATGTTTCGTGGTTAAAAATGCAGGGACTGAAGTTTTGAAATAGAAAATTCAAAATTCAAGTTTTCCATAAAAATTTGTATTTTGTTTGAAGATATACTATAAATTCGAAACCCTAAACTTAGAATAGCTATTACAAAAAATATCAAGAAAATCCATGAAAATTTTGAAGAAAAAAATTATATAATTAAATGATTTTTCAATATTTTTTGGAATTCTTAATCTTGAGTATTTTTAAAAGTCGTGTGTTTCACCTTTACAAGAAACTCATGCCTTTTGTTCGGAAGCAACTCCAAAAATTTGGAAAGTAACTAAAGGTCTCTTTATAGTTTAAAAATTTTAGTGAACCATTTCATATATTATAATGAGGTCAAAGGTAAAAATAAGTATTAGTCTTTAAAAGTATTAAACATTTTTTTTTATATAAAATTAGTTTTCAAATAAATTTGATTTTATTTTAACCCTGTGGTATGCGGAGTTAACTCTCAGTTACGCCTTTCAAGATTTATTTTTAATTAATGTTAGAAAAAAATCTGCTTTAAAAAGATATATTAACATTCTATATTTGTAAAGTTTATATTTAATATCTTTGAAATTACATAATTTTCAAATTTAATTAGAAAAATTTTTCAAGAATCAAAATTATATAAATAATTATTTATCAAACAAAATTGCATATTTTTGGGCTATATAAATTGCTCATAGATGTCACCTAAACTAATTAAAATGATCTTAAATTAGGTTCTTGTACAAGGTCATGGTTATTTTTTTTTAATTTTTAAGGATATAATTTCCGATATTATAGACGATTTTAAAATATTTTTAAGTTTTTGCGAGTCCTATCAGAAGGTAGCGGACTTAAAATTAGTCGAGACAAAAAATTAAAAGTATTATAATTTTTTGTAGTTAATACAATAATCATGGGGTTCACTCTTAAACATTTAAATTTTTTTATGAAAGAACAATAATTATTAAAAATTGTTTTTATTCACAAATATTAAAAAATAACCAAATCAGGCACCCTGGGAAACTAATGGAATTTCTATAAAATTTTAAAAAAATTCAAAAAAAAAATTAAATAATTATTTTTAAAAATATTTACAAAATCTTTTACTTTCTATTTTCAGGTTGAAGCTAAATGTGTTTGAAATTTTTGGTGAAATGGCAGGAAAATATGAAAGAATCCATTCCCAAATTTTATGATTTTTAATTGCAAATTGTTCTAGACGACTATAGATTTTAATTTACAGCAGAAATTTATATTTTACTATTAGGGCGCAAAAAACCATGTTTCGTGGTTAAAAATGTAGGGACTCAAGTTTTGAAATATCAAAATTTACCAAATACGAATTAACAAAATTTAATCTGAAAAGTGACAAAATTTTTAGAATTTTTTCTTAAATTTGCACGCTGTTAATTTCAGTCTATGGGCGCCTAATACTTTTTATTATTAATTTTGGAATAATTTAGTTATTTTTATATATTTTTGTCATTTTGAATGAAGCTTTTTTTTAGCATTTCGGGGACCTAAAACGGAACGCAAAACCTCCAATAACAAGTGTAGTTTAAAAAACCATGTTTCGTGGTTAAAATTGTAGGGACTGAAGTTTTGAAATATCAAAATTTACCAAATACGAATTAACAAAATTTAATCTGAAAATTGACAAAATTTTTAAAATTTTTTCTCAAATTTGCCTGCTTTTAATTTCAGTCTATGGGCGCCTATTACTTTTTCCTATTAAAAATCTAAGAATTTTGAATAATTTAGTTATTTTTATATATTTTTGGCATTTTGAATAAAGCTAATGTTTAATATTTCGGGGACCTTAAACGGAACCCTAAACCTCCAATAACATGTGTAATCCAAAAAACCATGTTTCGTGGTTAAAAATGCAGTTTTTGAAATATTCAAATTTACCAAACACGAATTTACAAAATTTAATCTGGAAATTGACAAAGAATCAACAGAAATAGAAAATTCAAAATTCAGGTTTTCAACAAAAATTTGTATTTTGTTTGAAGATATACTGTAAATTCGAAACCCTAAACTAAGAATAGCTATCGAAAAAAATATCAAAAAAATCCATGAAAATTTAGAAAAAAAAAAATATATATAATTGAATGATTTTTCAGTATTTTTTGGAATTCAACATCTTGAGTATTTTCTTTTGCTTTTTTTTTTTTTTAAATTAATAAAAATTTTTTCTAATGTTAGAAAAAAAATCTGTAAAAAGATATATTAACATTCTATATTTGTAAAGTTTATATTTAATATCTTTGAAATTCCATAATTTTCAAATTTTTTTAGAAAAATTTATTTTATTTTATTTATTTAAATTCTAATATTACAAAAAAGGTACTTAAGCAATATTAGTGTTTCCCTCGGCTACATAGGCCACTATGGGAAGAACTTATGTCTATTTTACTTTACAATTTTAATTAATTTATATTTATATTTACATATCATGTTTTTATTTACAATTTTTATTTACAATTAAATAATTTCATCCTTTAAATTCTTACTATTAGCTTATTTATTATTTATTAAAATTTTTTATTTAATAACGATTTTCAATATTTGAAATTTAATTTGTCTGTGATATAACAGTTAAAGTTCTATTTTTAAATGAAAAGACAGGAATAAAAAGTAAGAGAAAAAAAAATATAATAAAAACTTTCATTAGAAAAGAGAACGAGACGAAACTAAAAGAAAAAGAAAGAAAGACGGTTAAAACCATCAATTCCGTATATTAAACTCACTACATATTTTTTCAATTATTTTAATGTTTTCTACTACAGGAACTAAAATTTCATTTGTACTTTGATTATTATTATGTAATATAGTATTAGTTAATTGGCATTCATAAAAAACATGTTTGATGGACAACGTGTTTCCACAATGGTGGCAAATTGGTGGACTAGTATTATCGAAAATATATTTTTTGGTTTTTAGCGTGTGTCCTAAACGTAAACTACAAAATTTTGTTTCCAAACTGCATAATTATAAAGTTATGGTCAGATTTCTAATATAAATATATCACTAACTGACAGAATGAAAAATAAAGTCATAGACAAAGGCAAGTTCAATTAAAAGTATATAATAAATTTGATTTTATTTAACCCTATGGTATGCGGAGTTAACTCTCAGTTACGCCTTTCAAAATTTTATTTTAATTTGTTAGAAAAAAAATCTGCTTTAAGAAGATATATTAACATTCTATATTTGTAAAATTTATATTTAATATCTTAGAAATTTCATAATTTTCAAATTTTATTAGAAAAATTTTTCAAGAATCAAAATTATATAAAAAAAATTATTTATCAAAAAAAATTGCATATTTTGGGCTATATAAATTGCTCATAGATGTCACCTAAACTAATTAAAATGATCTTAAATTAGGTTCTTGTACAAAGTTATGATTATTTTTTTTTTAATTTTTAAATATAAAATTTCTGATATTATAGACGATCTTAAAAAATTTTTAAGTTTCTGCGAATCCTATCAGACGGTAGCGGATTTAAAATTAGTCGAGACAAAAAATTTGAAGTATTATAATTTTCTGTAGTTAATATAAAATATCATGGGGGTCTCTCTTCAACATTTAAATTTTTATATGAAAGAACAATAATTATTAAAAATTGTTTTTATTGACAAATATTAAAAAATAACCAAATTATGCACCCTGGAAAAATAATGGAATTTCTATAAAATCTTAAAAAAATAAAAAAAGAATATTAAATAATTATTTTTAAAAATTTTTACAAAATTTTTTAATTTGGGTAAAATTGATTTTGATAAAAAATTTTTGCTTTCTATTTTCAGGTTCAAGCAAAATGTGTTTAAAATTTTTGTTGAAATGCCTGGAATGCAAAAATTGCAAAGAACCAAAGAATAGGCAGTTCAAATAGAATTTATATAGTACAAAATAAGAAGAATTGCATCCTGGTAATTGCAGCTATTTAACTATATTGAAATATTTGTAGAAGCCACTTTGAGAAGCAGCTTGAGGCATTTTTAATTCATCAATTTTCATTCTATAAAAAAATTGTATTTGTATTTATACAAATGAAAATATTTAAAAGAAATCGAACTTTTTTAAGGCTCCAAAATTCATATAGAAAGAGTAAAAAAAAATTCTATTAAATTATAAAAATAAAATATATATAAATATTATAATTTTCCCAAAGTTATTCCTGTATAATTTAGATACTAATATTCAAACATAAGAGGTCTCTAATTTTTTAAGTTAAAACATTGTTTTCGGATTGCAGTCTTTATTCGCTGTTTAGACTAGTGATTTAGTTCTCCGAAATGTTAAAAAAGAGCTGCATCTAGAATTAAAAAAATATGAAAGAATCTTATCCCAAATTTTATGGTTTTTAATCGCAAATTGTTCTAGACGCCCATAGATTTTAATTAACAGGAGACAAATTTGAAAAAAAATATTGAAAAAATTTGTCATTTTTTAGGACACAAATTACAAATTTTAATCTGAAAATTGACAAATTTGCAAATTTGCGCTGTGAAATTTCAGTCTATGGGCGTCTTTTTACTATTCAAAATCTAAGAACTTTGAATATATAGTTATTTTTATATATTTTTGTCATATTGAATGAAGCTATTTCTTAGCATTTCAGGGACTTAAACGGAACCCAAAACCTCCCATAACATGTGTAGTTTAAAAAACCATAGACCTTAAACGGAACCCTAAACCTCAGGGACGTCCAAAGTGTAGTCCAAAAAACAATGTTTCGTGGTTAAAAATGCAGGGACCGAAATTTTTGAAATATCAAAATTTACAAAACATCAATTAACAAAATTTAATCTGAAAATTGACCAAATTTTTTAAATTTTTTCTGAAATTTGCCTGCTGTTAATTTCAGTTTATGGGCGCCTATTACTTTTTACTATTAAAAATCTAAGAATAATAATTTAGTTACATATTTTTATATATTTTTGTCATTTTGAATGAAGCTTTTTTTTAGCATTTCGGGGACCTTAAACAAAACCCTAAACTTCCAATATAAAGTGTTCCAAAATTTCGTGGTTAAAAATGCAGGGACTGAAGTTTTTGAAATATTAAAATTTACCAAACACAAATTAACAAAATTTAATCTGAAAATTAACAAAAAAATCAACAGAAATAGAAAATTCTTAAAATAGCTTTTTCCACAAAAATTTGTATTTTCTTTGAAGATATACTGTAAATTCGAAACCCTAAACATAGAATAGCTATCAAAGAAAATATCAAGAAAATCCATGAAAATTTTGAAGAAAAAAAATTATACCTAATAATAATAAATTGAATGATTTTTCAGTATTTTTTGGAATATTGCTTTGAATTTTAATGAAGTAAAAATTACGTAAATTATTGGGTTGAAAATATCTTAATTTCAAATGGAAAAAAAAAAATTTAATTTTTTAACATTTTTATTAAAAAAAACAAAAAAATTTTCAAATTTTTAGATATTTTATGGTTAAAAAAACAACAAAATTGAAAAATAAAAAAACCGAAATATAAAATAAAATTATAACTAAGTATCTTATATTTTTTTTTTTATCTATTGAATAAATTTTTATTTACCTTTGAAATTTTTTTAATTTTACCTTGATCCTAAAATGTCCCCGATCTAACAACGTTTATTGAATTTATATACTGAATTAATGTTTTGAATATGTAAAAATCTTATATTATCTATAAATATCTTAACTTTAAAATTAAAGGTTATATTTAATATAAATTTTACTTTAATTTTATTTCATAACATAAAATTTTTAAAATTTATTTTAAAACTTAAGATAAAGTTGATAAATAGCTAGAAATTAAAATTTACAAAATAATTTTTTAGTTTGGAATGAGAAATCTTAAATTTTTCTAACCTAATTCTAGATCTATTAAAAAATCTTTGTTTTTATGATCCATTAAAGATAGAAGGTCAATTCAAAAAATTTCCTTCCCAATTTGATATTATAACTTTTATCTGTACCATAGTATAGAATCTAGTATAAAGGTAAAAATTATATGTCGCTCTCTATACTTCTCTAAAAACAATTTTTATTAGTAAGGGACCTAGAAGGGATGATTGTAGTACTTAATCTCCGCGCAAATGCTTCAGATGTGAAATGTTTCATTAATGTTAATTTAGCTTTTATAACCGTATCCTAGTATATCTTACCTAACTATACCAATCACATTGAAATGAATAAGCGTTTCTAGTGAAAAACTTACTTAAAAGACCAAAGGCGAGGAATTGAAAGGGACGGACTGGCTAATAATAACCAAAAGAGTTTTCATAAAGTAAAATTTTTAAAAGTTTAACTATTTTCGCATCAAAGTTTGTCATAATTTTTAAGATTAGGTTTTTGTGACATAGACACCTTTTAACAATGGCCTTAAAAGTCACTTTACAGTGAAGAAACTTCAAATTTTTAGAACTTTTTAATAATTTTTTTTTGTATCTTACTTTCCACTGAATTTCAAAATACTAGTTGAAAACGTTTAAGTAAGGAAGTGAATAACCTAACAAACAAATTATTTCAAAAACTTGGAACTTTACAATTTAGTAAGAGGTTTCTTCTATTTTTGAGAATCTGAAATTTTATTAATTGCCAGTAGGAATAAGCGCGCCAGACGTGTCGTTAAACTATAACTGTCTTATAGATATCTTGTATATTGACTTTACACCTGTTCCAAGGAAATTAAACAATTAATGACTTCATTCAAAGTTTTCAAACGCTAAACAAGAAGAGCAACAGATGGAGACCCCTAAACAATCGAACAATCTTGGTGACCCAGCACTGCTAATGGAAATTCATTTGTCATGCACTGATCGCATATTTGGAACTACATTTACTTAATTAATATCCACTTAAGCGAGTGAAAAAGAAAAAAATTTGTCAAAATATACCAAGTCAAATAAATATTTTTGTACCTGTAAGTCAAAAAGGTATACTAAATTTGCAATTACGTTTATGACGTGGAGAAGGCGGGGATAGATATAGACTGAAAGGTATGGATACCTAATGTGAAGCAGAATGTCTGAAATTTTGTCAAATGTTAGTTAGTTTTATGGCCAAAGTTTGTGCAACATTTGGTTGGTCTACTTCAGTCGGCTCGATTAGTTTAAATACTCTATTTACTCTCTATTACACTATACCTAATGATGCAGGATGTCTGAAATTTTGATAAATATAGTTTATTTTTATGGCCAAAGTTTGCATAAAAATTTATTTGGATTAGTGCTTCATTTATATGAGCATAATTCTATGTCAATAGTAGTTAACTTTACTGATCAACGCTTGAATAAAATAGAGTGTGTACTGGTAGAGGTTTAAAGAGCTGCTTTACAACTAATGTTTTCTATTGCTCATAACTGAAAGTCGAATAATTTGTGTATTTAAAATTTTGCAAAAGTTATTAACCGGATGATATAATGTCTATATTACGGTCATACAAGAATCTCAGAGTTGACACAGTCTACCCTACAACACTCTTCCTTGTTTACTAATTATCTTTTACTAAAAAGTAGATTTTTTTTTTGAAACAGAACATTTCAATTAGAAAATAAATTTCCGAATTCAACCAAAATTAAACATTTTAATTAATACCATATAACTTATTTTTTTTTTTTAATCTTTTAAACATTTAAAAAAAAAATTCTTTAATCATTAAATATCTAACAATAAAAAAAATATGCACATCACTTATTTGACACTCCATTTCACACTACCTTATAATTTTTCCATGTTTTTTTCCCCAATTACTTATTCTATTCTTTTTTCCACGTATACATTTATAATTTAAATTAATTTAATTAAAATACAAATATTTCATATCACATTCTTTGTTAAAATATTTAATAAGTATTACCTGAATTTCTCTGTTACTAGATTAAAATTACAGGTAAAAAAAAATCAGTATACGATAGATAAAAATTAAATAAAAAAAAAAATAAGTACAAAATTAAAGTACTTTTAATGTTATAAATGCTTTTCACATTCCACAAATATTTTAAATTCAAAACAACAATTCATGCAATTTTTGAATCTTGACACAAAACAAATTATGCATTCACCAAACAACTGTGTATATTCTATATAAGTGTAGTAGTATTTGACATTTTTATCTTTTCTAGTGTAAATAAAAAAGAAAAACAATAAAAAAAAGTAACAAAAGTAAAAAAAAAAAAAAAATTAAAACCACTTGACTCCTAAGAAATAATTAGATTTTGTTTATTCCTTCATTACGAGCATTAAATCAACCCTTAAAGGGAAATAAATAATAATATTTAAAAAAAAAAATCAAAAAGCACAAGTACCTATAAAATAAAAACTAATTATTTTACCGTTATTCTGATATACCACTTTATAGAACACTATACCACTTTAAATTTCAGTTATCAAATTTTTGTATTTTTGCACAACTCTAGCCCATTTATCTTTGTATGTATAATGCATTACTAGTACAGTACATTTACTTTTAATCTGGATCAATAGTTTTAACCCTTTGAGGCATACAGCCTCCGGTGAGAAATAAAAAAACTTACACAAGCATGTTTTAAATCAAACTATTTAAGAATTTAAAGCTCACTAATTGTCACAAAACCAAAAAATTGACATTAACTCCAGCTTACCAATGTCAAAAATAAATATTTTTAGCTTGTACTGTGCCTGTCTTATTTTCAGCTTGTAGTACATATTAATTTGAGATTTTTGGAACATTCAGCAGTTTAAATTGATGATTCACATGGAACATAAAACAATTTAATTTTAATGTTCAAGTATATGCACACAGGATTTTAAAATATTGGAGTTGTTACATGAGTTGCACATGCGGTAGAAAGGGTTAATTTAAGCTTATATTCAGAAAAACGGAGTTTAAATTATCCATATGAGTCTTAAATTTCCCTAATTCCAAAAACTTGACCACAGCGTTATTGGGTTAGAAATTAATAAAGCGATTTTTACATTTGTGGTTCACCAAACTTTCTTTAGTTGTTGGGTTGCAAGTTTCTACCTTTTCTTATGTTTAGAATTTAGTCTACTTATTGCCTAAATGGTTTAATTTAATAATTGCTAATGTAAGTAATGAAAATATAACCTGAATAAGATGAAAATATATGATAGAATATGGCTGACTTCTAAATAATCAGTACTAGAATTATCTAGTATAACTACCAATGTTTGATAGTCCAGGACCTATACTGAAAAAATATAAAGTAGAGATCTCTTATATATTCAGCTCCTCTCAACTATTACAACTTTTAAGCTTTTATAGGTTTAGTAATGGAATACTATAAATAAAAGATAAGTATTTCTTACTTGTTCTTTGTTAGAACATAATTTCATCAAAAGGAACTCAATCAGCTTTTATCCGCTGAATTCAAATGAGTAGATTTTTTAAGCTTAGAAGTAAAGGTAAATGAGTAGATTCTTTTATTCAAATGAGTAGATTTTCATAGTTTAGAAAAGAACATAAACTAGTAGATTATTTTATTTAAATAAATAGATTCTTAAAATTTAAAAGAAAAGGTAAATGAGTAGATTCTTTATTTGAATGAGTAAATTGTATAATTTTAGAAGAGAAAATAAATGAGTAGATTGTTCTATTCAAATGAGTTGTTTCTTTTATTCAACAGAGTAAATTTTTGAAGTTTAGAAGAGAAGTAGATTATTTTATTTAAATGAGTAAATTCTTGAACTAAGCAGAAAAGCTAAATGAGTATATTCTTTTATTTAAATGAGTAGATTTTTAAAGTTTAGAGGGAACGTAAAATGAGTAGATACAGAATATTTAAATGAGAAGATTCTTATTAGATTGAACTTTAGAAGAGAACGTAAATGAGTAAATTTTTCCATTCAAATTAGTGGATCCTTGAACTTTAGAAGAGAACAGAAATGAGTAGATTATTTTCAAGTGAGTAAATTATTCAACTTTCTTAAGTAAACCTTAAGAAACTGATCCTCGAAGATTTGACTAAAAAACATAAAGACAGTCTAACTAATATAATTGTAACTGATTTTTTTTCAAACCCAAAATGAATTCATTTGTAACTAGAATAGAAAATTGAGTTAAAAAAAATATAAAGTAAATTGTAATTTTTCTATTGTATTTTGTTTGTAATTTTCTTTTTTCTAGTTGTTGTTTTTTTTTTACAATTTACAATTTAACTATATCCTTATTTTATTTTTTTTATCCTAGGTAGCGAATGAACCAGGTAATGGAACTTCAACAATTTAACTGTTCTTACTTTTTAATTTTTTAGTTTTGTTTTGGTTTTTTTTATTTCAAATCAAAAAAAAAAAACCTGAACAGAATTATTTAAAAGGTAAAGGTGGCAAAAAAACACTTTTTTCAAAAGTAAATGAAACAAAACGAAAATATGTAGAAAATATACATGTATATGTACATACCCACATATATACATATGTATATATACAAATATAACTTTCTTGTTCATTTCCATTAATTAAAAATAAAAAAAAATTTAAAAAAACAAAAAAAAAATTAGATCTTCTAAAAAAAGAGTAAAAGAGATAGAAAAAAAAAGTAAAGGATAATAAAGAATCAAATAAACAAATCAGGATATTGTTGAAAAGAGTTTCATATATAGATTTGTTTTTGTTTTAAATTTGTTAAAAAAAAAAAAATAAAAAAAAAAAAATTTTGAAACAAAGTCACATATTACAAAATAACAGATATTTTTTGATTACTAAAGGTTTACATTGGCTGTTATTCTAGACAGTGTATTAAGATAGTAATTTTAAATGATATTTTTGAACTAAATATTTTAAAATATGGTTTCATTTATGTATATTTGGATTTGTTATCACTTACTTTGATATTTATGGAATTGACAGTTTTCGTAACGGGACAACCGGGGTACTTTAACCTGGTACTCGTAATCCAGTGTTTTAAAATCCGAATATTTAAACTCAATTTTTTTTTTTTTAAATCAAGCTACTGCGTAATATTAAGTTTTAATTAAAAAAAAACGTTTTTTTTCTATTAGAATTTCTAAAGCTGGCGTCATTAGACGTCATACGCATCATATTTCTTTAGACTAAATTTTGTGTAACAGAACAAATACATATTTTTTAAAGTTTAATAAAGAGTGTAATCTGGCATACAAATCCTCACGCACCCTAAAATTTATCTGTAATAAATATATTCGTGAACTTTTGGGGAAATTTGATACTTACAAAAAGTTAATTGTCAATTAATTCTACCCTAAATAGGTAATTAGAAGGATCCTTGTAATCCGATCCTCATCTTTTCAACATATCTTGCATTCGGATCCAACTCATTATAGTATTATATTCTTTTAAAATAAAGTGATCTGATGACTGATTATGTTTTAAAATATAGCTTGCCCTTCTAATTCGATCCAAAATAGAGTGGACTAATAAAAGTATATAAAAAATTTAAAAACTAATAATTTTTCAAATAAAGTAAATGGAGTTTAAGGATTCCAGTGCAAAGAGACTCTAGGTTAACAATTTAAAACTGCTTCCAACTATTTAATTTTAAGGAACACATGTAACCCTAGTATTATTATTTTCATCTATTCTATCTCTTTCATTTTTTTTTTTCTTTTATCCTTTTCACTCATTTGCTTGTTTTATATCAGTGTCTGTATATAGCAAAAAAAAAAAACTAAGACATTTAAAACAATGTAGCAAAGCATCACATCATCACGGTAAGCAAATAAAATTCTAATTAGAAATATAGAACTCTGTGAGTAGAAAAAAAACTCAAAAAAAAAAAACAATATTCACCTCAATACAAAAAATTTAACCACAATGTTTTTGGAAAAAATTAAAAATAATCAAAAGGTAAAATAAAAATTTAAAAAAAAAAACAGGAAAACAATCAAAATACTTCAAGATTCTTTTTCTTCAATTAAGGCAATTTTTAAATTCTTCAGTTACTTCTATTTTGATATTTGAATATTATTTTTTAATAGAGAGTATTTTGAAAAACACCATTGCCATTTACGATTCTAAATAACACCCCAATATTAAAGTATTGAATGTTTAAAAAACAAACATTTAAAGATTTAAAGGCAATTCAACACTTTTAATACTTAACACGTGGACCGATTTAATATCCGTTTTGGTGTTAAATTTCACATTTCCAGGAAATTATATAGGAGTAAATATTTATTATTGCTTTATTCTTTGAATTTTAGATTCATGAACCTTAAAATAAACTTAAATGATAAATGATTTAATTTGTGATTCAAAATTACTTAATTTAATTTTTTAACTTAAAATCTAATTTATTTTTAAAGAAAATTGAGTAAATAAAAAAATGAAAGACAAGGACACAAAATAAAATTAATTGGTAAATAACATGGAACAAGGATAATTGTATTGTAAGAGATGAACTTCTAGATTCTAGACCTACACATAGATAATTGTGTTTTCTAAAAATAATTAAATTTATAGAGAAAATAAAAAATATTTAAAATATATTTTTAGAAAATTTCATTATCAAAGACAAGAACCTTATCTTTCCTTCTTCTGTGGTAGTTTTGTTGAATTACTTGCGTAAAAAATGAAGAGTGAAGAAAGGCGGAGGAGGATGATTTTACGTAATTCTGATATTTTTACTTTAGTTTTTAATCTTTTCAACATGTTTAGATGTTTCTAAGATTTTATTAACACTGAAATGGTTTGAATTAACTGACTCACTCAGTTTGTGTTAGTTGATTGATCAATTAAATAGGCCTTGTTAGAATATAGGTAAATGTCAGGATTCAAACAAATATAACGGAAGAATAAACACCATCTAGAGCTCTTTTATAAAATTTTACACGGGCTCCACAAAAACTTTTGTTATTGTTATTTATGTATAAAAATCTTATAATATACTGAATTCTGACTCTATACTTTTTCAATAATCCATTAAAGGGTGGAATAATTCGGAAGGGTCTTGACTTTTTATCAAGTCAATTCTTATAAAAGACACAATATTATAATCCTATGGTATAGACAAGAACGTAAAAAAAAATATACCTACATATATATATACAAAAGATTGGTAAAACCAAGCGTAGCGGGTACTATTATGTTTGCACTCTGAAAAACTTTCATAAATTAAATCTTAATCATATTTTTCATTATAACAAATCAATACAATTGTTATATTGCATGAGCTAGAGCCCATGATTTTAAAAATGAAAGCAACTTTATTAGGTAAAAACCTCAATTTAAACTCTTAATTATAATCAATTGGAAGCGTTTAATGATACAATGTCTTTCTAGATTTTATAAAGACAATGAGGCCTAAATAAGTAGTTATATTCTGTAACAAGGTTCCATATCATTGTTAAAAAAATGTTTACTCATTCACACATGTACAAACAACGATTTAATCTGATGCTATACTGAAGTCTCTTACATAGAGAGACCATTGCTCTATTTCATAAAAATGGACAATCCGACAATTTACAGGCGATAATTTGTAAAACCTAAATTTAATCAAAATTCAGATTAATTAAAGGTTTTTTAAAATAAAATTGTCAGACTATTGTGACAACATTGAAATGCAGCCCATGCCACTCGAACTGAAATTAAAAATACATTTCATTGATACTTCAAAATATAGATTGTAACCTAAAATAAAACACTGTTTTCTACTTTTTAGAATTCCTTCTAACCTAATTTTAATCGAAATATATTTTTATATTTAACCTTAAACAAGGTTATAGACAGTTATATTTTGCTATCCACAAAAAAAATATAGGGTCCAACGCATCCTTTAAAACGAAATAAAAAAAAAATTTATATTCTAATTTGTTTTTTTTTTCTGATTAGCCTTAAATTTTAACTTTTTTCTTTGTTATAAACAATTTGTACAGCAGTCTAATCTGATAATAATCTTCTATTTTTTCACCCCATTCCCTTTCTCTCTCCCATTCTCTCTCTTTAATGCTCTCTTTAGCAAAAAAAATTCAACAAAAATTCATTTAGAACGTACAGAGCGAATTTACGCACAGAAGATGTCGATTTAATTTGAAAGGTTAATATTACATGAATAAGTTCAAAGCTTTTTTTTTTATTTTTTTTTTTTTTTTTGAAAAATTTTGTGTTCAACTCGTGTTTTAACAAACAAATTTTTACCTTTTACCGTTTTTTTTTTTTGAATTTTTTCTTCTATATTACAAATTGAATGGTAGGAATGGTAGGATGTATTTTTTTTTTATTTGATTGTGTTTATATTTTTTTTTTTTAAATTCCGGACATGCACAATGTATAAAACGTTATAAGAATTTAAAAAAAAAATTACTGTTATTGTTATTATTATTATTATGTTCAATGTTATCCAAATTTGAGCCTTTAGGGTGATGTGTGTACAGTTAAGAGAGATTTTTTTTGAATACAATGACAGTTTATCTGTTATTATACGAGTATGTATATACATTTACATAATAATATTGTTACTGTCTACTTAAATTGTATTTAAAGAAACGAATCATTTAAAATCGATCTTTCCCATTTACAACAAAAAAAAAAAAAAAATTAAAAAAAAATAAAAATTAAAAAAAAATAAAGTTACCAGTTCAATTTTTCGTTTTTTAAGTCAATTTATTTTTGACTTAAAAAAAAGAAAAAGGGGAAATGGGTGGGGTACGGGTGGTGAGAAAGAATCACAAATAAAGCTCTCCTATATATACCATCATTATGTAATTGTATCCTTTTACAATATAAAATTGTAGCTATATTAGAGTATCAGAGAAGATAATCTACTCATATACTAAACTGAATCCAGGTTTTTCGAGTCACTAAATAAATTATATTGAATGTTAAATGCTAAACGCGTACAATAAAAACAACAAAAAAAAAAATAAAAAAACAACAATAAAAAAAAGAAGAATCGAAGAGAGAGAAAAATATATTGTTTTTCAGATATAGAGACAACAACAACAACAACAGTATTTAAGAAATAAAATTTAGTAAACGTTAAAGAAGTTGTATTTTGTTTTTTTTTTTTTGGGGATGTAAATTTATGGACTTTTATATTTAATTTATTTTTTTTTTTTAAATTTAACTTAATTTTATCGGATTTAAATCAGTTAAATTTATAACAGAGGTACAGTTTTGTTGTTATTATTGTTGTTACTGTTCTGTAAAGGCAATAAGTATAAATTAAGATTTTAAATAACATTTTATATTTTTATTTTATTTACTATTTTTTTTTTATTATTATTATTATTCAAATTGAGTAAGTACAAAATAATAGAGTGAAGTTCGCTGTATTTTTTGAGTCTTTTTTATTTGTAAACAAATCAGTATACGAAAATCAGTGAGTTATTAAAACTAAAATTAAATAAGTGCTAAAAAAAAGTAATTAGAAGAAGGATATATTAAATCTTAAGAATTAATTACATTTTTATTTTGTATAAGACACAAAACAGAATTGTAACATAATTTTTCCAGACACCATCTTAATATAAGTAAAAGTGTTTTAAATAGTAAAATTTGGAGTTTAAGAGTGAAAAAATTTTAAATGGTAGAAAATATTTTAAAAATATTTTAGAGTAGTTCATTTGGTTTATAATCTACGATGTGCTTGTCTTAAAAATTCAATCTAATATAAAAATTACAATTTAAAACTGAATAAGATTATTTCATGAGTAAAATTTTTTTATTTGTAATAATTTTATGATAGCATAATTATAAAAAGGTAACTCCCTGGATCGTAAGTCCCATAGAGACTCATGACTCATATAATGAGTAAATCATGTAAATATTTGCGTGAAACAAAAGTCCCTTGACAAGCCTGTCATAAGCCCTTTGGAAGTTATGATCCATTAAGTGAGTTATAACTTCCTTTACTAATTTTTGAGTTAAAACATCTTATAACTAAAATTGTGTGCTTCAGTGTATTAAAATAATATTTAAATCGTAATCTATTTTGAAATAATTTCTGAAAGTCTTTTCCGATCTTTATGACTTAAATATGAAAATATAAAAATATATAAGTAAAATATTAGATTTAAACAAATATGTAATTATTTTTTTAAAATAATCTTTTAAAATGAAGTATAAATAACCTATATGTTAAATTATTGTTTATTTCTTGATTTTGGAAAAAGAGAATACCCTGATTTCGAATTATATTCCAAAATATGTGCTAATTTATTTTTTTGATATTATAGTTCAAGAAGGCTTGTATATATTCGTACGGGACACTGACCTGTCACTGATATTCTTTCCCACCCATCATTGTTATGAGCCTTAAGTCCCTTAGAGCCTTATGTCCCACTAAATGAGTTTTAAATTCCTAAATGAATATTTTCCTGTACAAAATATGTTATGCACCGAGTATGTCAATTTCATATTAAGTATTCTGTATTTCAAAGTTTCAAAAAAATTCCTCAATCTTCTAACATTCTTTTAATGATACTTTAATATCTTCTTTTTCAGAGAAACACAGAAAGTTTTTTAATTGTTTTAGTCAGGCAAGGTGAGAAAATTCGTCCTTTGAAATAATGACCCGAAAAAAACCCAAGGCCCATAAAACTGAGACACATAACTTCCCATTTTATTCTCTAACATGTGATTAAGTTATGAATTTCATTTTAGAAATAAAGCTGAAATTTAATAGAAAACAAATCCAATTTATTTTTATTTTGAAAAATTTTTAAAAATCTGATAATCCCAAAATGTATCAGTAAAATAATATAACTTTATATATATTATAAGTATTTATATATTTGACACTACGAGATTCTATATTGGGACGCATATTGAAGTTAGTTACAAATATAAACTTGTACCTTTGTTTGCCAGAGTATTTATGAATTCGTGTATGCAAAGTTTCCAATTAGAAGTGAGTTCTAAGCTATTTACAAAATATGGGTTTTTGAAAAAAAGGAAATTCACGATTAAATTTAATTAGTAGATCTAAAATTTATTATTTTTTTGCAAATGTTTGTATTTTAATAAACTATGAAATAATTAATTGTTTTATTACTGTGATATTTCGTTTTATATTGTTTAAAAAATTTGTGTTCGTCATTAAACTCCGGCGGACTTTTGGCCCACTCATCGGAAATCATAACTACCCGAAGTATTTTTTCGAGTTAATAGTTCCCCGAAAAATTAAGACTCCGGACTACTAAAATCTTTAAAGGAAATTTCTTTCAAACAGAAATACTTTACAAATATATATATATATACACAAATACATTATGATATAAACATTTTTTAAAAAAAACGATACATACTTAACTTTTCATATATTCACAGTTAAAAAAATGCTCCTATTATAATTTGCATTAAAAATTATTACTGTATATTTTTCATTTAATATTATATTCCAAAAAAAGTTCGCCCCTAAATTTAAAAAAAAAACAAAAACAAATTGTAGGAAATATATTTCTCTGGTTTAAATAAATATAAGGGAATATTAAAACAAATAAGAAATAAAGAAATATTTATATTTTAAATTAATAAAGTAAACTCTGATCTACCTACCAAAAAACTGAACCGATTTGTTAAACACCATTGAATTCACCTCATATATCTTAACATTTAATTTATGTTTTAATTTTTCTTTTTTTGCTTTTCTTTTAACGTTTTTATACTGTATTCAATATTAAATACATATCATATATATATATATATATATATATATACATATATATACTCCCCTATTTTGTTTTTTTTTTTTTTGTTTTATAGGTTAAAAAATATTTAAATGAATACTCCTTTAAAAAAAATTTAAATATTTTGTAAATAAAATTGATATATCTGTATTTTATGACATTTATACTTGGCATCCAATAAATATAATACCACAGTAAAGATATTATGCCACCACACCAGCCCCAAAACCTATCACAGTATAAAATTATTAACATCCTTCTTCTGCTGAGGCAATCAATTTTTACTAAAACAAAAAAAAAAAAACTCAAAAATTCTCATTTCACCCACTTTTACTCAATTCAACTCAATTCAATTCTTTTCTCACTCTTCTCTTCTTCACAATTTTTTTTTTGTCTCACAATCAACTTTAATGAAAAAATTTTTTTCTCTTTCCAAATAAACAAAAGTAGACAGGATTTATTTACATTGCATTGTGTTTTTTTTTTATATTTGCACACTGCTACCGCAATATACAAGGTCAATATATAAGTAAGAACTGCCGTTTTATTATTCCAAATGTATTGCAGTAAATAACTTTGATATTACTGCACATTTTATTTTGCATATTTATAGGGGTTCTAGGGATTCAGTAGGAAAAATCTATTTTGAAAACATTTAAAGTATTATTATTATTTTTTTACAAAGTCCTAAATTACAAAATCGCAAAACTTTCCTTAAAATCTAAAAACCTTCTTAAAAAAAATCAAAACCTTCTCAAAATCGTTCTAAAAAAGTCTCAGCTAGAAGTTTCAACCTAGTTTTTTGTCAATTAAAGTACAAAACGTTGAAAAAGAAGAAACTACTGCTTCTAAACCTCGAAAAACAAGTTTTAAGTTTAAGATTCTGTGTTTAGGATTTGTTAATTTTGGAATTATGAACTTTTAAAACTTTGAGAACTTAAGAATGCTAATTAAACTTTATAAATTAAAGCTAGTTTAAGTTATTTTTGGGGATTCAAAACTGAGATTTGAGATAGATCTTCTCCTTAAAGAGTAAAGAGTTGAAAATATAGTTGCAGTACTGTAATATTTGTAAAACAATAATAATTACCACAAAATCAAAAAAAAAAAATTATCAGATCGAGGTCGAGGCATCGTAAAAATTAAGTTGTTAATGTAAAGTTTATAACGCTTCATAAATTTTAACTTTTAAATTAAAAAACAAGTAAAGAAACAGTCAGTCGGTGCAACCGACTTAGAAATACCCTACACCTATTTGGTTCAAAATTAAGGACATATCCATAAGTTATTTTAACACCATAAAAGCTGTTATTAATTTGATCGTAAGACATAGCTAACCAAATTAACTTTATAATACTAAAAACATTTTCTAATTATATTATCTATTAAAAAATATTACAAATTCTTACTAATTTGTCTATTTAAAAATATTCAAAAACAAGCAAACTTGAAATAAATGAAAATATATTTATTCCAATTCAATTACAAAATGAAAAAATTCTAATTATTAAATTTTGTGATAAAAAGATAATCAAAGCATAATATATTTAATAATCCAAATTTTTAAAAATTGCAATTATTTTAAGTGGTTAGTTTATATACCTAATAGAAAAGCTTACAAACGCAAAATATGCAATAAATGTATTTCTAAAATACAATTACAAATTTAGACCTTTTCATATAATTCATTTAAATATTCAAATAAATTTTACATAAATGCAGCAAGTACCTTTGAATATAGCTGAACCACTACAATTAAGTCTAGATTTCGGAGACACATAGGACATAGAAAATATATTCTTTGGCTTTGAAATTAAACTCAACCAGAACCAATTCCCATGGTACTTTCATTACTAGTAACCTAGAGTTTAAATTTCATCAAAATACCGGCATTATTTTTTGAGTTATGGTGTTTTAAGATATATGTTTGTTAGTCCTTGAACTTGTCAAGGGTTCCAGAACCCCAAACCATGGTACGATTTCGCCCATATGCAGTCCCGTCATACTTTCAATACTAGTTAACCCTTGTATACAATTGGAACGTTCTATCTTAATTTTAAGTTACTAGTTTTATTAATTTCGATGATAAGCTTTTACACATTTGGGGGTCTAAGAGAGGTCCTGAACCACCACTCCAAATGATCCCAAATTAGGGGGGCATGGAAGAAATAGTAAAGAACACCCTGGGCCAAAAGCTTCTACATTTGTTTCAAGTTACTATTTTTATTAATTTCGAAAATATGCTTTAAGGTCCTCAAAACTGAGTGCCTGGTCCCCGACCCACTAGTCCAATGGGGTCCAAATTTCAAAGACACTTACGCAATTGGAAGGGACACCCTGATACCAAATTTGGAGGTTATATCTTCATTGGTTTCGGAATTACGCTAGTTTGGCCTAAATTCGATAAAAAAGTTCTCAGTTCCGAACCCATTGTCCAATCCTCACCGCACGTAATCACCGCCGTAGTTTCATTACCAATAACCTACAGCATAAATTTCATGAAGATAGCCTCATTAGTTGTTGAGTTATCGTGATTTTTAATATATGTTCGTTATCCCTGACACCGACTAAAAGGTCCATAATCCGAACCCATGGGCTGATTTCGCCCTTATACAGCCCGCGCTTTACTTATAGTACTAGTTAACCCTTGTACACAATTTAAACGATCTATCTTAATTTTAAGTAACTATTTTTAGTAATTTCGATTATAAGCTTTTGAAACTTGGGAGGTCTGAGAGGGGTACTGAACCACCTCTCCAATTGATCCCAAATTAAGGGAACACGCAAGAGATAGTAAAGAACACCCTTGTGGCAAATTGGAAGCTTCTACATTTTTTCAAGTTGTTATCTTTATTAATTTTAAAGATATGTTTAAGGTCTTCGGAAATGTGTGGCTGGTCCCCGACCCAGTAGTCCAATGGGACCCAAATTCTCAAGACACTTAGGAGATAGGAGGGGACACCCTGATACCAAATTTGGAGGTTCTATCTTCATTGGTTTCGGAATTATGCTCGTTTGGCCTAAATTCGATCAAAAAGTTCTAGGTTCCGAACGCATGGTCCAATCCCGACCTTACGGAATCCCCGAAGTAGTTTCATTACTAGTTACCTACAGCACAAATTTGATGAAGAAAGCGTCATTAGTTGTTGAGTTATCGTGATTTCTTATATATGTTCGTTAGCCCTTCGATCGATTAAAAGGTCCAGAATCCGAACCCATGGGCCGATTTCGCCCATATGCAATCCCCGCCGTACTTTCAGTCCTAGTAACCTACAGTTAAAATTTCATCAAGATAGCTCCATTATTTTTTGAGTTATCGTGCCTACGGACGGACGGACGGACGGACGGACATGGCTATATCGACTAAGGCGGTCACGCTGATCACAAATATATATACTTTTCCATATCTAGCTCGCTTCCTTTAGGTGGTTACAAACACCATACCAAAGTTAATATACCCCTTTACCTATTCTATAGGTGTAGGGTATAAAAAAATAAAAAAACAAAGTATTATGTTAAACTGAGCGTTTTTGAATGTAAACATTTTTAAAATTGTAACAACTTTTGTTTTTAATCAGACATCTGATATTGACAGCAATTTAAAAACAATATCATCGGCAGAAATGTTTTATTATTAAAGTTTCAGATTCCGGACTAGATGTGGAAGAATACCTGATACTCATTACTTTGAAAATTGAATACATAAAACTGAGTTTTAACTCAAATAACATACAAAAAAGTTAAAGCATAGCTTTGAACAAATAAGGTTTAGGATATTTAAATATTTGAAAATACTTAAGTATCAAGAACAATTACAAAGTAATTGAACTCAAAATTTAATTACTTTCTGGGAATTACAAGTACTTTTACTAAATTTTTTTACTTATACATATAAATACATACATTTTAAATTAATAAGTATCGAAATCTTACGAATTCAGGTACTTGACAAAGTAATCAGTATTGAAGTAGGTAGTAGTTCTTTACTTAAGTACTGTATTTAAGTTACTTTACTTAGTATTATACAAGGTTCGGTTTAAGTTTTAGCATTTTAATTCGGAGTATGAAGATATATATACATACATATATATTATTGATCAGAAAACATTACTGACTTATCTTAAGGGTGACACAAATCTATGAACCAACAGACACAGAAGTATGACAAACAAACTAACGGGACTCAATTTTACTATGAACTCTTTTTAAAAATGTGCTAAAGTAAGAAAAAACCGTTTTTAATTTAATTTAACCAAAACGAAGATTTTTTTTTAATAAACTTTATTTTTTTACCTTTTGTTATACCGATTTTTGTATCTCACCTACATTTGGTCTGTAAATCCGTATGAACGCCGTTATTTTTGCAATAAAATTGTGGTGGAAAAAGGAAGGGCGACAACATTTTTGAATTTTACCCAAGTATTGTTTGTTATATTAACTTTTGATGTTTTGTATAACAAAGTGTTGCTTGCATTCAAGGTTTTGTTTTATTAATAAATGACTCAATGATTTTTTAGTTTTTGGTTTTTTGCGTGAAAAGTTGGTCAAAGTAATTTAAATATTTTTCAATTTGGAAAACAATAAATGAAGTTCAAAAAAAGAAAAACCAAAAGAAAAACTTCAAATAAAATGTTGTAAAATCAAATATTGAAAATCAAAGTAATTTATATTGAGACAGCCTTGAATGTATGTTTGTCGGTCGAAAAAGTTTCAAAGAACAAAAAAAAAAACACAAATGAGTCTTTATAGAAAAACGGAAAAGGGAATGGGATATGTAAGTAATTACTTAAGATATATTGGAAAATTTTTCAGAAAAAGTAAGTAAAAAGCTATTATTTCTAATTTCGAAAAAAGTTTTTTTATATGGTTTTTCTCACAACAAAAAAATGGATTTTAAAAATTAAAACAAAGAAGGTTTTTCGAGTGAATTTAAAAATTTATGTAATAAAAGGAAATACAGTTATATTTTTGATTAATTTTTGCAAAAACGGATGAAAAAGGAATTTTTCAATAATATCTGCTACAGATTTTAAGAAAATATTCATTTTAATTTCTTGTGAATTTTTAAGAATTTTAGTATTATCAAAATTGTCATAAGGACACTTGGGTTATGGAGGAACTAAAAGAAATTAAAAGTAAATAAATACTTATTTGGAAGATGTGATGATCCATTGAAAAATGTATAAAACGATAGTTCATAGAATCTATTTCTAATCATTTAAAGATCCATTTTTCAATAGTTTATAAATAAAAAGATTCAAAGGTATTACACTTGAAAAAGAAATATGGTTACATCATAAATACCACTATATTTCACTTGGCTATTGTAATATTATAGTTAAATGTCATCTGCTAAATGTTAATTTCCTCAAAAGAAGTACGCGGAGTAGCAGTAGATTCTAGCAGTAGTAGAATGAAATCAACTTGGGAGTTTTTACTTTTTTAATAATTTAAGAAACCATTTAAAAAATTATCTCTAACAACTTGTTTATAGTAAGAAACAAATTCAGCATGGCATGAAAGAACTACTTCGTAAAAGTCCATTAAGTTTAAAAAAATTTTGAATACATCCATATTTGTCTAAGAAGATAAAATGCTCTGGAGCTATAAAACTCGTAAATAAAATCCTTGTACAAATATTTATTGGAATAAAAATGCTTGTATTCGAACTAAGGCTTTTTATATGTTTATTAATTCAAATTCTTATGCACTTTCTTTCTACCATACACCAAAGGTAAACCATATGCAAGACTTGACCTTGTATGATAGCAAATTATTTTAACTCCATTTTTAATATTTTTGTTGTAAAAGAGTTTTTTAGCTACCATAACGGATTTATTGCATTTATCAATTGAGTATTTTACATGATTAATGCAGATCGAGTTTCGATGCAACTGAACATATAATAACAGTGCTTTAAATGTATAGTTTTTGCATACTTTTAGGATGAAATTTTTGTTTAAAGTCTATCAAGCATTATTTAACAAATAGTTGTTAATAAAATTTACAAAAACACAACTTTGAAGACAAAAAGTACTGTAAGGAATTAGGAATCTGTTAGGAGTTAGGTGAATCTAGAATTTCCTATTTATAAAATATTTAAATTTTTTTGATACACTAGCAAATACGAGCATATTTATTAAAAGATTATATGATTACGTTCTAATACCACATTTAAGCTTATATATGTAAACTTTCCAAAATAAAATTTAATTTTGGAATTTGATCATCTTTAATTATTTATTTTTTTTTTATAAGGAAATGGAAAGCTCAAAAACCGCCCATTAAAATTGTGCGGTATTTTTTTGGCTAGTGTACTACTGTAACACACAAACACTACACCCTTTTTTTAATCAAACTTTAGAAGGAAACCTGTCACACAAATGTACAGGGATTTGTTTGGTTACAGAGATGAGGATATGGAAAGATTTTGGGATTATGTTGAAGGTTATTTCGAAATTTCGGATTATGAGAGATGCAAAAAATTTGATGAAATATTTAGAAGAAAAATATTAATGTTCTTCAAAAATTTGGCTAAATCCTACTTTTAAATAAACATTGTCAACTTTGGGGGAACACATTTGGTGGAAAATTGTTCCATAAACGTGATGAACGCATGACAAATGAATTTCCATAAGTCGTGGTATGCCAGCTGAACGTTAGCTCAACTGTTTAGGGGATGAGCATCTGCAGCCATCCTTCTTCCGGTTGGAAAATTTCGAGGGGAGGCATAAGTTGTTTAAATTCTTAAAAACAGGTGTTAGTTATCATATATACTATAACTTGAACTTATCTTTATCATAGATAATCTCAAAATTATTCCAATTTTCATTAGTTCAAATTACGATCAACCGATTTAAAGCAGCTTTTAGTTTCTTTTAATAAAAATCTCTTAATGCAAACTCTTTTACAGTTATTCGACTTACCTCTAAATTATTATAAAGCAAACTTATAAAATATAATTCATTTCAATGTTAATGAAAATTTTTGTATTTCTTCTATCAAAAGTTCTTCTCTATGAAAATATATATACATACCTACATAGATATAGCATTCAATCAAGTCTTTCATCAATATTATTTGAAACGGGCTAAAAAGAAAGTAAAAAATTTCATTTAAATCAATGATTTTCATTAGTTTTTTCGTTTTTCTTTCGTTGTGTTTCTTTGGAATTTTTTTCAACAATTTTTTAAAACATAAGAGAGCATGAATGGAACTTCCGAACTCGTTAAATAATAAACTTTTTAACATTTTAATTTACTTCTCTCATATATCATTTTTTTGTTTTTTTTTTTGGATCTTTGTTTAAAAATTTTTTTCTTTTAGGGTTGTATTTTTCCATTTTTTTTCAGTCTCACTCTATTAAAACTCTTTGAAAAAAAGTTTTATTTTTCCTTTTTTTTTCTGCTTGTTTTTCTTTTTTTTTTTTTGTGTTTGGTAAAGCGGAATTCATTTTAACAAACGCGTACAATTTCTTTTCTATCGTTTTTTATGTTCCTATTTAATTACTAACAAATCAATCTTACCATCAATGTAAAAAACAAAAAAAAAAATGAAAAAAAAAATTAAATTGGTTGGTTCCTAAGAAAAAAAAAAAAAATGAAAGTAAAGAATTAATAACAAGTAAAAGAAATTTTTTCTTTTTTTTTTTTATTATTCATTTTTTTCATTTCCATTTTCCAGTTTTTGATTATCATATAGAACTAACTGTAAGAAGTTTGTGGTTGTCAGTAAAATATTCAAAAGATCTTACCTTTTTTTCTGGGTTCTAGTTGAGATTAGGGTGTATTTATGTTGCAGGTGCGATAAGTGATAAAAGCTTCTATAAGATCATAGCGTAGAAAACTATACACATGATTTAAATAGGGGTGTTTATATTGGAGCATCGCTTTAATCATCGATAAACAATATAAATTTTTTACACTATTCTTTTATCAACTCTGTTCTCACTTATCGCAGCTCTAACATAAACGCACGCTTAGAAATTTGATGGAATTAAATTAAGACTAGATTAAAATCAAGTCATTTCTAATTAGGCATTCCGATAGATACATATATTTAAAATAAATCATAAAAATTTTAGTTAGTAAAACCATTACACTTATCAAAATAATAAATAACTTGATTAGTGATATTGATTAGTAATTGGTGCAGTAGGGAACTGGTGCAATATTGATGCAAATAATTATTGAGTTTGGGTGAATAATGTTACATGTTATTGATATCCGAAATTATTCAAGTTGTCTGAGTTATTTGCTTTAATGCAATCTCATGACAGAATAATAGTTAGCAGCATTATCAACGTTGTTCACATGGTTTTGCCACAAGTAAGAATTTGCCTTTTGTTCTATCTGTAAGACAGTCCTAAGTGTGTTACCTAACTGAATATTTAATCCAGAAAACTTCTAAAAATTATCTCAACTCACAAAACCCTTAATGAAAAATATTAAAAAATTGTTAGTTGAAAATTTTTAGAAGTTGCCTTGGGTTAAACATTCAGTCTGGTTTCACTGAGTAGCCCTAAAGACTGAGCAAAGAGGCAAAACCACTTCTGTTGTTTGTTTTCAGGAAATTTTTGAAGATTTATGTATTTAAATAATATTATCTTATAATACTTAACTTCTTTTATAATGAACATTTATTGTAAACTTGTCTTTTAGTACATTCCAAGTTTTTCCTGTCTTAGAAACAAAAGTTTATTAACTGTAATGTATAGCTAATATATTGCCTTCATATCCTTCCAATGAAATTATCAAATTATATTATATCATTTGATAAATTTATTTCCTAATATAAGTACCAAGCCTCGAGCATTTAATTTTATAACAAAAAGAAAAAGTCGATCATATGACTCTACCCCCCATTTCATTGGAATGTCTAAAAATCCAATACACTACAATCAATTATTTATTTGTTTTTTTTTTATTATTTTTTTTTTTTTTTATGAATTCGATCAACAATCAAACAATCATCATTATCATTAATTTGATTGTAATCAACGTTAGAAATCAACTTCATTTCCATCAGCTTAAGTTTATAATTTTCAAGTACAACCAATTGATGAAAATTGGGTGCGTTCTTTTCCTTTTGTTTTTTTTTTATAGTTTTGTTTGTGTTTTTGTTTTATTTTGCAGTTAAAATTTACGAAAATTTTTATACAAGAAAAAAAACAAATAAAAAAAAACAAGGATCGCAGTCACGACTTTTCAAAGTCGAAAACTCGAAAATTCGCAAAAAAAAAATAAAACAACAAAAAAATTAGAACTCGCTATGCTTTTGTTGATTGACTAAGTTTTGATAGCACGTAATCAATCAGGCTTGATTAGGGTGTAAAAAAGCGAAAATCAAAAATAAAAATAAAAAAAAAACAAAAAATAAAATTTTTTTTTTTGAAATGATAAAAAGTTAACTTTTAAAAAAAACCAAAAAAAAACAAAAGTAGAAATGAATTTAAATCCTTACGTGACGGTTATCATCATTGAATATTTCGAACTTTTTCTCTAATTGAAAATTAAAAGAAATTGTACTAAAAAAAATTTAGTACAAAAAAAAAAAAAATCACTCAAAAATGAAATATCAAAGAAACCGGTTTTTTTTTCAATTCAGTAACAATTAGTTTTACATAAAGAGCAGTAACTTAACACATCACATAATATCGCCTTTATATATATAAGTAGGTATATCCCTTTTTATATTCGAATTCTGTTGTTCAATTGAAAATTTATTAAAATACAAACTGAATTATATACTAAAATAGACTATAAAGGACTCAACTCAGAACTAGAAAAACAAAAGAGAAAAAGAATAGGAGTGAAAGAGAGAGAGAGAAAAACAAAAAAAAAATTTGACAAAAGTTATTAAGTGCTTCTAAAAGAAAAAAAAACTGAAACCTAGATCCCAGGTAATTGAAATGTAAATTGAAAATACTCAAAATAAAAAAAAAAAATAAAAAAGAAACGATGAATTTTAAATTTTCATTCAAAGACCACCAATTTTTTTTTTTTTTTCTATATAATGAATCATTAGTTTAAAAAAAAAAAAAAACTTACGAGTAAGAAAAGGACGAATAAAACACAAAAGAAAGAGAAAAAAAATTCAAAAAAAAAAAAACAAAAAGACTTTCAAATTGATTTTTTTAAATGGTTTAGTTGGAAATAAAAAGAAAATACAAAAAAATAAAATGTTAATTGCTATTTGTTTTTTATTATTGCATAAATTTAGGAGGAAAAATGAAAAATGAAATGAAACAAATGAAATTCAAAGAATTTTCACAACAGTTTTTATTAGTGATCTTCTTTAATTTATAAGTAGCGCTACTACAGTATAAGTAACTGTATACTGCTGTAGATAATAGTTTTGGAATATATTTGAAAAGAGTTTTGTTTTATTTTACTTCAGTACATATTAACAGTTTTGATGTAGTTCTAATTGAGAAGTCCTTCGAGAAATTATATAACAATAAAGAAAAAGGATTAAAAGTTTTATAATCAACAACAATACAATTATATGTGATTAATTAATTGAAAAATAGATCTATACAATATTCATTTTTTCAAATTAATTTAATTAGTCATTATATGAACATTTTTATTTTTGGTAATTGATGAATGGATGAGCATTATACTTGGTGTTAACAGTTTAAAGAAATTTTATTACAAGTATATATGTTTTCTTTTAATTTTAATAAAAAAAATACTTAAACACTCAGAGTATAATAAAATTATTATGCGGGAAATGAGTTTTACTTGCATAGTACTCATTTCCCACATAGTAATTTTATTAGATTAAAAGGTAAAAACACGACTACTCTCTTCTTGTTTACCTTTTAGTTTATATTTCATATTCTCTCTCAAACTACATTTAATTTTATTCTGTTAATTACATATATTCAATTCATTACTAATTATTTTGCATTTAATTTCACATCAATTAAATTTGAAATTTAAAATTTTCACATTTACTTTGAATTTTGTTTCTCATTTAAGAGGTTTACAATTAATATAAGTACTACCCCGGAGGTCTCGAATAAAAGCTTTAAATTATAACAATTTTGACTCAAACTTTACTTTTGAAAATTTTTTATTTTACTTTTAAAACTCATATTAGTTTTATTTTCATTAAAATTTTTCGTTTATAAATATTAAATCTATTTGTACTATCCCTTCATTATAATTACTCAATTAAAGAAATTTTGCAAGACACTCAAATGATTTTAACTCAACTTTTACTCAAAATTAGAATTGATCTTATAAAATAATCTGAGTTATTTTAAAATATCACTCAATGTTATTGTACTCTCAAATCTCGATTACAATACAACGATAGTGCCTACACACTTTACTAAATGCACTCAAATTAAAAAAGAGTAAATAGCAATATAATTCTCACGTATAATTTTTTTATTCAGCGTTTGACGTTTGATCAATCTCAATTATTAAGAGTATATAAATTGTATAAGTATGAGTATAAATATTTCAGAGAAATTTATATTTCCTCTTATTTCTTTTATTTTCTTTCTTCTCTCATCGATCGATTAATTCTCTATTAATTTTACAATTCTCATCATAACCATAACACCAAGTACAATACAGAGTAGAGACTATATTATTTTAACCTTATTTAGTAATGATTGCGTGATGTGATTATTCGCTGAATAAAATCTTTCGAATGACGAATCAAAACTTCAAATCTATTGATGAATGATTTCTAAATTATAACGAATGATTCTAATTTAACGATTCTAAACTATAACGAATGGTTCAAAGAATCTATTTTTTCATATTTTTAATTGAGATTCTTTTAGCATTTAATCAGCATTTAATTTTAGGACTTTACCCAATCTAATTAAATAGACTCCAAATTGTGTAAGTGAAAGTAATTTTAAAAGATCACAAGTTTATTTTGAATTGTTCATTAATTTACTCAATATCAAAAACAAATTTTTAAAACTCAAATCAAATAGTAAACTTTAAAAATATACAATTACATGTGCGTGTCAACTATAATCAAATTTACAAAGTAAATTGAAAAATTTCAAACTTCTTTTTAAAAGTTCTACACACGCCGAATTGAAACAAACTTTTTCTGATAAGTCATAATTTTAAAAAAATCACTGAGTATATACAACGCATAATTAATTTATAATGTCTGCCAAAGTCTAATCATACGTATAACAAATAGTCCAACAATTTCTGAAAAAAAAAACTAAAATAAATAAAAAAAGTTTCCATTTAAATATAATTTCAAAAGTTTTTTTTTCAAATTATAATTTGATTTTTTAAAATTTTAGTTATATTTTTATTAAATTATATATAAAATTAAATATATTGGATTGTTGCCAGATCATTTGACTGAAACTAATTGATTTGACTGGAACGTAAACATCATTAGTCATAGTAGAACAAAATTACATAAAATGCAAACATCATTAGTTAAAATTAAAGTCTATACAACTGAAATAAATTCAATATTTATATAACCTTAAGGCAGGTAATAAATATTTCTAAGAATCTATAAATTGTTATACCTAAATGATTTGGAATCAATATTTAAAATATCTCATCCTAATGATAATTTAAGCAGTATACTTTTAATTTAAAAAAAATGATATTGATTACAATTATTTGGAATTTTATAAAAATTTCAATTGAAGAAATATTAACATCGTCAAATTCTAAATTATTATTAATATGTTCCTTCATTCGTTTTAAATCAGAGTTTTTAAAGATTTTAAAGATTTTTTTTTTATATATTATTGATTCATATTATAGAAACATATATAGAAAACCTTCAATTCTATTTATTCTATTTACTTCTCTATATAAAAAATAAAAATAACCAATAAAATCATCTGAATTCAATTTGATTACATTTTTACTATCCATAATCTAATATCATTGTACAACAACAATGCTTTATAAATTAATACATTTTACCTTATATTAAACACTGACATAAGTACATGTATATATATATATAAATATATATTTACCTTTTATTCTTTCATTCTAATGTATAAACAACAATAAAAACATAAATATGCTGTTTTACAGAACAAACCGCTATTACAGGAAAAAAGTTAATGTCAAAGTTCCTTCAAAGATGTTTTTCCTACATACAAAAGTAATCAAATATAACAGTATCTAGTACGCCATTTTGTCAAAGTAAAATAACGTTAATAATTTTTGATTAGAATTTTAAAAGTTTTTAATAGACATTAAATTTTTTCAGGCTAAATTTTGCAATGTGTCATCACCAAATGCAAATGCGATGAAAATTACACGTATGATATTTGGCGCATTAACACATCCACAAAATGTTTTTAAGATACTAAAATTCATCGGATCTAAAAACTTTCTAGGTCAAATAACTTTTTTTTGGCAAAGCTGTAGACCTTTATTTGTCTAGCTACTTTAATTAAAAAATTTAAACTTAATAAATTTTTTCATACTATTTTTGGTTTACAAGATATTTGTAAAAAACCTAAAAATGTTCATGTAATTGGAACCGATTCTGCTCAACCGTTAAGATTGGATACAAGTGCACAGACAGGCAATCGGGTTTTGGATTTCTGAGCATCGGAATGTTGCGTATTTGTAAAAATCGCTAGCTTTAATTTGCAGTGGAAACACAATACTTAACGGTTATTAGGTATACAACATATATAGCGGTTTCATATATTTTCATATGCGAATTTATTTTTATCTTTTAAATTACTTTGCTTTTGATGGCATCAAAAGTAAAATCGGGATTTTTTTTTACTTCGGTATACTATACATATTATATTATAGGGTAAGAGTTTCAATTACTGATCTAAAAGATTTAAACTAACCTTTAAAAAGATTTTAAGAATAAATTCCAGCTCTTTCCAAATTAAATTTTTCATCAATATTGTAGTTAGCGTACAGTACACCTTAGAAACCCAAATAAAATAGTTGTGCGCCATCTATTATCTTATAACAGAACTATTTTCGATTTTATAAAATATATTAGGTTTTTATGGTATAAAGACAAGTGCTATTGGATAGGATTTGGGCGGGAACAAACACCACGCAATTTTTAATTTCAACATTGCAGACTATTTAGTTTTTAAAAACCTTTTTATTTTAAATTATCTATATATTTACTTGTATTTCAAATTCTATATCCGCAGCTAAGTATAGTGAGATAGTATAACCGTTTATTTAATATTGATCCCTTAAACTCTTTAATACAGCCTCCTTTGAAAAAGTCTCCAAATGTAACAATTTAAATTGCAAATATTAAAGTTGAACTAAAAGCTCGGAAAAAAACTGGTTACTTTACCCTAATAATCAAATTATTTAGCTTTTACTATGAATTCATAAAAATAATTTTCTGAAGTAAAAGCACAAAAAAACAATAAAATTAGAAAATAAAAAAAAATCCAACCCTATATTTGTTAAATTCTTACAACTAAACGAAAATCTAAAACAAAAAAAAAAACAAAAAATAAAAAAAAATGTCAAATATGGTTAAACCAATAATCATCGAAATCAGAATTAACATCAATTTCAGTTAGTTAGACTAGGAGGTTTTACTGTTCTTCCTTTTGATTCTTTATTTTATCAAAATTTTTCCCAAAATTAACGATTTTTTTCAAAATTATAGGTTTTATTTTTTTACCTTAAATTTTCCATTTCTCTTTTTTTTTTGCTAAGTCAGCGGATTTTTAGAAATTTTTTAGATTTTTTCTTGGCATTAACCCATTAAGAGTTTATAGACATTACAAAATCTAAAAATACATACTTACAAAGAATGATTTTTATTTAAAAAAAAAAATAAATAAATAAAATAAAAAACATAAAAATGTAATTTTATAGTTTACCTGGTTACAGCTTCTTCTTCTTCTTCTTCATTTAGCGTTACAGCTCGGGGTGAGCTAAAGCCTTCTTCGTAATACTCCTCCAGGTAGATCGATCCTGCGCAGAACTCTGCCAGTTTTCCACGCTCATTTTTCGGCAGTCATTTTCGATGTTATCTTTCCATCTGGTTCTGGGCCTGCCTCTTGCTCTACTGTATAGTGGTCTGGTTTTGAAAATTCTTTGTTGAGGGCGATTTTCATTCATTCTTATTATATGCCCTGCCCATCGTAGCCGCTGTGCCTTTACAAACTTTACAATATCTTCGCCATTAATTATGTTATTGATGTTTTCATTACTTCTTCTTTGATATTCTCCGTTTTCTAATCTTATTGGGCCAAAGATTTTTCGGATAATTTTTCTTTCAAATATACGTAGCTGTTCTTCATCTCTCAGTGTAAGCGTCCAGCATTCACATCCATATGTTACTATTGGCTTTATTATTGTTTTATAAATTACAAGTTTTGTTTGCCTTGTAAGGATTCTTGACTGCAACAGTTTTTTATTAATATAATAGCTTCTGTTGCCTGCGTTTATTCTCTCTTGTATGCACGAGTGCATACTGTTGTCATTTTTTATTAGTACACCAAGATAATTAAAGTTTGCAACACCTTCAAAATTAAAATCGTTGATTGTAATATTTTGCGGGTTTCTCTGATTTGATCTATTGGACATTCTCATATATTTTGTTTTGTTTTCGTTAATTTCCAGACCTACTTCTCTTGTATTTTCTTCTAATGTCACAAATATTTCTACCAATGTCCTATAGTTCTTAGCTACAATTGCAATATCATCAGCGTAGGCTATAATTTGGTAAGATTTTGTGAAAATGTTACCACCCTTCTCAATTTTGCCTACTGCTTGCTCTAAGACCATGTTGAACAGCAGCGCTGACAGCGCGTCGCCTTGCCGAACTCCCGATTTTATCTCAAATTCCACCGACGCAGTATTTTGTATCAGAACTTTTGCTCGCGATTTGAACATAGTTTCCATTGTCAGATTTACTAATTTGCGGGGCACACCTAATTGAATCAGTGAATATGCTATTTTGTTTCTATTTATGCTATCGAAGGCCTGCTTATAGTCAATAAATAAAATATGTAGATCTTGCCCAAATTCATAGCATTTCTCCATGTTTTGTTTTAGTAAATATATTTGGTCGATAGTAGATCGTTGTCTACGGAATCCGCATTGATATTCACCAAGTATTTCTTCAGCATACGGTTCAATTTTTTCATATAATATATTTGATAGTATTTTGTACGCCGAATTTAGTAGCATAATACCCCTATAGTTATTGCAATTCGTTCTATCTCCCTTCTTATGTATTGGCTTCAGTAGACTTGTTCGCCATTTTTTTGGTATTGTTTCATTAAGCCATATTGCACATACTAATCTGTGTATCGTTTTATGTAGATAATCCCCCCCGTTACACAATAATTCAGATGTTATCGAATCTTCCCCCGGTGCTTTGTTATTTTTCAATTTCTTTATGGCATTCTTGACATCATTTAATGTGGGTTCATTTACAAGGAATTCGGCTGTGTATAAGATATTGTTTTCTGTTTGACATTGTTGATGTGTTTTATTTAGCGTTTCTTTATAATATTCGGCCCATCTGTCTATAATTTTTTGCTCTTCATTTAATAAGTTACCTTCTTTATCTTTGCATGATGTTAATCTTGGTTGGAAGCTCTTAGTTTGTCTATTGATATTGTTATAGAATTTTTTAACGTTACCGCAATTATGTTCCTCCTGTATTTTTAAAATTTTATTTTTGAGGAATACTCTTTTCTTTTGTTTACATATTTTTGTAGCTATTTTTCGTTTTTCTTTATAATTTTCCATGTTTGATCTGGTACATCTTTGTAGCAGTTTTTTATGAGCTTCATTTTTAATGTTAATGGCTTCTCTGCATTCATTATCAAACCATTCGGAGTCTCTTTGTTGTTGTTTCTCACCAATGGTATTTCTTGCACTTGCAGTTATTGCAGTTTCTATTCTTCTCCACTCATCGTCTATGTTTATATCTTCAATCCTACTATCATTTTCAGGTATACAACTTCTTATCTCATTTTGAAACTGTTCAATTATCTCATCATTTCTTAATTTATCACTATCCCACTTAATTCTACGTAATCCTCTACTTTTCGGAACGTTCGATATTCTTTGACGTAGTACGGCTTTGACTAGATAGTGATCACTGTCACAGTTTGGCCCTCTGTAGCTTCTTGTGTCAATTATTGATGATGACCACCTTGATGAAATTAGGACATGGTCTATCTGGTTTGTCCTATTCGAACCTGGAATTTTCCATGTACCTTTATATATATTTTTCCTCTCAAATGATGTACTTTTGATTTTTAAGGCGTTTTCATTTGCGAATTGTAGAAGGAGATGTCCATTTTCGCTGGTTTCATCGTGTAAAGAATATTTGCCAGCTATTTTCTGTGTTTCTTCTTCTTTTCCTATTTTTGCATTGAAATCTCCAAGTATAATTGTCGTATCGTAGTTGGGTACTTTTTCACATACCGCACTTAGTTTTAAATAAAATTCCTCCTTCGCTATGTCATCAGCTTCTTCGGTTGGCGCATATGCTGATATTATTGTTATGTTGTTGAATTTTCCTTTAACTCTTATAGCGCATATTCTTTCATTGTGTGGGGCGAATCCTAATATATTTTTCTGCACTGATTTACTAACAATGAACCCTGTTCCATGTAAACCTGATCTTTGTGTGTTACCACTGTAGAATAATGTATATCTCCGTTTTTTAATTTCTCCGCAGCCTTTCCATCTTATTTCTTGTAATGCCGTGATGTCTATGTTGTACTTAATGACTTCTTCGGCTATTTCATTCATTTTACCTGCCTGTAACATTGTTCTTATATTCCAAGTAGCTAATCTTAAATCATTTTCCTTATTCACGAGCCGGGTCTGGTTTCCATTTGTATCAATCATATTTATCCGAGGCGTATTTGAAGATCTCATAACAAGCTTCTTTTTCCGGTGTACGAATGTTAACCGTACGACCAACCCCCAACCTGGAGGACCGGGTCATTTGTTTTCGAAGTTTTCGTCTTCTAGCCTTTGAGAAGCCAATCTCGAGATGTACAAGGCAGCACCTTCGGCAGTTGCTTCAAGAAATCGAACAGCATAAAGGAGTCTAGATAGTATGTCAACACCGTATATATTTAATTTACACATATTGTATAGATTAAAATATACCTTATAGAACTCGTATTGTAACAATTTAAAAATACGGCTTTTCCCGACTTTGGAGGACTGCAGCTCTGTAAGGGGTGGAGCTACATTCTGCCATAAAATTACTTTGTTTTACAACACCTATCCGTAGTATCAATTTTTTTTTGACACAAAGTAATACAGATATATAGACATACAGACAGACTGACAGACGGACGGACCGATTAAAACTATTTAAGCACATTTTTTTTCAAAATTATTTTGAAAATTTGCTTAAAAAAAAAATGTCATCGTTAATGTCATCTATGGTAAAAAATAAATTATTTTTTTTTTTAATTTCACACAAATGAGTGAATATCGCGACTAGTGGGTGGTAAAAAAATATAATGGCATTCTCACTATGACTGTGGTTAAGAAAAATGAATACAAGTACCTTGGAAAAAAATTTTCTTATTGTTGTTTTTTTTGTTTTTCTTGTTTTTCTTGTTGTAGAAGATAATCTACCTATTAATGCCATCATAATATGGCTTAAAGGTGTTTTCGTGAAGTATTTAGTCAAATTTTATGCTAATTTTAATGGACAAGAATAAAAAATAAAAAAAAAACAAGTAAGAAAGTCCCAAAAAGATAAAAGTATACCCACCGTAGGAATAAAACACAAAAGTATTTTTTTTTTATTATTTGGTAACTTTTACTGCTTTCTTGTGTTTTTTCTTGTGTTTTTTTGTTTTAAAAGGGATCCTGGGGTGTTTTCTTTGACAAAAAAGATTACAAGTATTATTTTTTAAGAAAATTATTTTATTATTTATTTTTTTTTGTGTTCTAGTTATTTTTTTTTCATAATAATTTTATTATTATTATTATTTAATTTTTCTTATATTATAAATGTAGTTGACGAATATAAAATAAAAAAAAAAAGTTTAATGGTGTAAAATAAAAAAAAAAAACTTTGAAGAATTTTTAAAAAAAAAACACAAAAATTTAAATATTGAAAATTTAAGAGAATTAGATAACAGATGTGTTAATTGAATATACATATTCAAGGTATATTAATACTAAATACAAAGTATATTTTATATATATATATATATATAGGGATAATAATTACACATCAGTTAATTGAATCTGAGGTTTACTTAATATAATCAGTAATCCTTTTTTTTTTTTTTCATTAAACTTTATTTTACTCTTTTAAAAATTCTTAAATTATCTTAGCTTATAAAAGTTTAGAAAAACAGTTTATTTTTATATAATTTAATTAAGATTTAAACTTAACCTATAGTTTTTATTGTTAATATTGTTAATTATTTTATTCCTATACATTTATGTAATATTGCAATTTAGCAATTTTTTTTAATATTCATTTTTGGAAAATTCAGAGTATTAAAATCAAATTTCTGTTTTTTTTTTTAATATAAAACCTTAGCCTAGCTAAAAATGTATTACCATACCTTAAATTATCTCCGTTAATATTGCCTGGGATATACTCGATTTTTTTGCATGTGGCTCGTCTACTATAATGAAATAGTATAGGGACATGATCTTGGTTTTGAGTGTATCTATATTTGTCTAAGAAGATGAAGTGCTCAGGAGCTATAAAACCCGTGAGCAAGGTCTTCTTAATGTACTCCTCATTGTGGTAAAATATATGTGATAGTAATCCATTTTCTGGAGTTTTTAATGCTCTATCAAAATTACTTCTGATTAATTTTATCATAAAATTATCTATTCTCATGATTTTGGCTTGTACAAATATTTATTAGAATAAAAATGCTTGTATTTGGACTCAGACTTTCTATGTTTATTAATACAAACTCTTATGCACTTTCTTTCGAATTTACGTATTTTTTTCATTAAGCTTGCATTAATGTTGTACCATATTGGTACCCCATAGACAAGATAATCCTCAAACTATTTAACTGGCTTTTTACTGCAAATTATATAGAACCTAAAAGTATGCAATTTTTATTATAGTTTGTTTTTAAAAGAAATTTTGGACGGATGACCACGGTGGCGAAGTGGTTAAATACTAGAAGTATTTCTGTATAAATTGTAAGATTTTTTAATCAAAATTATTGAGAAATATTGTATTAAAAAATATATAAATAATTAATAAAATTTTTAACTAAATATATTATGAATAATTCTTAGGAAATGTAAAAATGTTTAAAAATTAAACTAACTTAGCATGTTATCAATTGAATCTGTTGTTTTAATAATATTAGCATTAAAATAAATAAATAAATATATTATAAGGCTCTTGGTAGTGTATAGTTGTTAAAAATAACGGAGCACGGGTTATTAATCGAAGGAGTATGGGCCAGAAGTCTGACAAATATCATTTGTGACAAAATGTTTAAATATAACCACAATAAGTAATACTTTTTATATTTTGTATACACTGCACTGTGGAGCCTATATTTACAAAAAAAATGTCAACTAGATAATTGAAAAAGAGAAAATTACTGGCTCCTAGATCGTAAGTCTATGTTGTCAATTAATAACAAAGTGTAATTTTACAATCAATTCATAAAACAAACTTATATGACTGTGTAAAGTTCAACTTTAGGGATGTGCCAAACAAAGATGGGTAAGCAAAATACAAATCTTTCAAATGAAAGTTACAGAGCAACATAGTTATTCTTCCCATGTATTTACGAAATGAAAATCTACATGGAAATTTAAATATCCTTAAAGTTATTGATGTAACAGAAAATTAAGTTAAAAACATATAAATGTTGAACCCGCTAAAATTCTCGATAATAGGTTTACTGCAAGGACAAGATCTCTAGATTTAGCATAAAAAATTGATTTCCTTAGAAAAATCCCACATGAAAAAAAACCCTAGGCTTTAAAAAATATTTTAAATTTTAAAGTGAATATATTTTTTACATAAAAATTACATTTTTTTAAATAGGTATACGTATTATTAAATATTTAAGATTGAAAAAAGCAGGAAATGGTAAGGTATAAAGATATCTTAATTTTTTCTTTTTTTAAACCTAATAATAATTTGAATGATAATAATAAAAGAAAATTAAAATTACATTTTAAATTAATTAAAATTTTACATAAAAAGAATAAAAATAAAAATACGAAAGGAAAAGTCTTCTATTTTTGTGTTAATTTCATCTTTTAGAGTATTAAGAAACACAAAATAAAAATGAGGCCTTCGGCAATTGATAAAATTTGACTCATTAACAATAGAATTAAAAAAAAAAAAAAAACGTTATACGAGTACAAAAAAAAAAAAATAAAAAGAATTTAAAAAAAAATGGTGAATAGGTAGGGCTTGGGTTTTTTTTTAATTGTGTTGAAAAAACAAATACCGGAAACGTGTAGATCATATTTAATTTTCTTTTTTTATTAAATTAAAATTTAATTGAACTTTAATGTTCTTTTTTTTTGGGAAACTTTTGTTCTATATAGAATAAATTCAATTAGTGAGACTTCTGAGGAAAATTAAAAAAAAAAATAAAACTTTTTTTAAATGCCATTATAAAATTAGGTTGGAAGGTGAAAAAAAAAACTTTGTTTGATACATATCATTTTTAATGTTTTTGAGTCTAAGTTTCTATTAATTATATGATTTTTTGATGAATTTTCTTAATAGAGTGCTGGTTGGTTTCCTTTTATCATATAACTCAGACTTAGCTTCATTTTAACATATGGTTTTTCTTAAACTTTCGCAGTAAATTACAGGTTGATTTGCTTTAAACGAATGCATCCGGTTCTGACAGTATAATTGATAGTCAAACAATTATATATATCTACATGTCAACTTATAATTAATTTTTCTCAAATTAACAACACATCTTAATTATTTGAACTCAAAAACGGTTAAAATAACGGTTAAAAGTTTAAAAGACAACTTTACCAACTTAAAACCTTACAACCTTATAAAAATTAATATATTTGCTCATGAGTCGATATTATACAGGCTGCGAATTAAGTATAAATTAATATTCTATATAAGTTACTATATTAAAAAATTGTTTACTTTTCATTAAATAATTTGTACGGAAGAAAGTTTCTGATTGATGTTTATAACTCACAGACAATTTTCGTAAACTTTTTTTTCGTAAACAAATTTTTGATTGATTTTTATAACTCGCAGGTAATTTTTGTTACACTTTATATAAGTCAATCAAAGTTTAATCTTGAATTTTTCTTGACAATGTATTACTAAATGTTTACTGATGAGTCCAGTGTAGTATTACAGAACGAAAGAAGGTTTACTATTACATAATTAAATAGTTAATGTGATTTCTAATGTGGTTTCTTACTTTTATGAGAGTGCGCCTAACAGATGCAATTTAGAAAATTTTAGGAAATAATATTCTAAGAACAAGGATAGGTTGTCCTAATAGTATAGGCAAAATAGTGACTTACATATTTACATAGAAACTTCAACATTCCAATCCCACTGTGAATTGAAAAAAATAAAAGTTATGCACAAGGTGCCTTATATAGAGCCAAACCATATGAACTAGAAATAAATAGAGGTCTCTTTAAAACAATGTCGATTTTTAAAATGGGGACTTTGATAAAAAGCGACGTAATTTATATTTGCTATTTTGAAACCCACTCTATCATCTTTCTTTTTCCAATATCTCACTGATTTTGAAGTCAACTCTTAGATCCCTTATATTTCAGGATCTCACATATGTGTGTAAAAATTCTGGAACAGGGGTATAATCCTGATTTACTACAAAAAATTAAAAAATTGTAAAAATTCATCATCTTGTCGATATTGTAAGAGTCGACGTTCAAATACTTGTAAAGCCGACATTTCGTACAATCGACTTAATGAAAGTCTATATAAATTAAGGATGCCGTTTAAAATTACAAATATAATTTATACAGTCCTTTTATTAAATACTGAAATTAATATAAGTTTTTTTTTAAATTTAAATTCAATTGCATCGACTCCGCATATAAATAAATATTATTAGACACATAATAAAGTACAAATCCTATTAAAAATAAATTTCATCGAAAATAAAATCCTAAATAATTACAAAATAAATTATAATTTTCATTAGAAAAGGTACTTAAGATTCTTTAAACATTTTCTTTGTATTCTTATTTTAATTTAAAAGAATACAATTTCTTAAATACTTGTATAACATATTAATGTTGGCTACCCGAATCTACGCCCCAAGAATTTTGACCCCAAAAAAAAAATGAAAAAAGGCCTCAAAACGTGGGGCCAAAATTCATATGAATTTAGGCCCCAAAAAAAAAAGTGAATTTTGACCCCAATTTAATTTTATTTTTCCAAAACAAATAATTCCAAAAAAAAAAATTCCAAAAATCAAAATTTAATGACAAACTATTTTTTAAAAACAGTAATTTTTTATATGCATATTTTAACAAAAAAAAATTTAAAAATAGAGGGGGCTGCCGCCCCCAAACCCCCGCTAAACAAATTATTAAAACCCTGATTTTGAATCCAACTCTAAAATCCCTCCTAATTCAGAATCTTACATATACACATATATAAATTTTCTGGAAAAAGCGTAAAACCCTGTTTTGAATCCAATTCTAAAATGCCTCCTTTTAGAGATTTTAGGGATTCCTTTTTAGGGATTTTAGAGTTGGATTCAAAATCAGGATTTCCGCTTTTTCCAGAATATTTATATATATGTATATATGTAAGATTCTGAATTAGGAGGGATTTTAGAGTTGGATTCAAAAGCAAAGTTTTACGCTTATTCATATGAATTTTGGCCCCAAAACAAAATGAATTTTTGACCCCAATTTTATTTTATTTTAAAAAAAAATGAATTTTGACTCTAAAATTTAAAGAAATTGGGGTCATTTTTCATATGAAAAAACGCCCCAATTTCATACAACATTTTGGGGCCAAAATTCCTGGGGCGTAGATTCGGGTAGCCATTAATGTTATGTCTGTTATGATTCTATTTTATTATCTCATACAAGTCGAAATTTCATACCTTAATATTAACATTACTTATATGTATATATATATATATATATTAAATTTCATTAATAAACAAAAATAATTACTTTAATAAAATTCATACATTATATTCTTTTGGAAAAATTATTTATAATCAAGGACGATCTAAGATAATTTCACTTAAGAAAAAAATTACCATTATAAAGATCTTATTGCGTATACCTAGAATACTAGAATATACATATATACAAAAAAAAAATAATTCTTAACAGGATATTTTCCAGACACCTCAAATAAATTATGTGTATAACACCATTTTTGGCTGTCCATTATTAATTTTAATGATTACTTTTTTCCCATTTAATGTAGAAAAACAAAAAATGAAGTGCCAAAATTAACAAAAGAACAAAATAGGCAGCTATTAAAGAAAATTTGCCAAATAAGTGAAATGATATATACTTTAATTACAAATTGAATCTTAAGGTCGTTGTGGTATGGAGGTATTCTCTTCATACCAAAAAATATAATTTATTCGAAAAAAAGTCTGATGTAATTTTTATACCCGTATGACTATATAGTCCAAGGTTATAATAAATTTGCCATTACGTTTGTGACGCAGAGAAGGAGGGGGGTAGATATAAACTCAAGTGTATGGATCGGATCAAAATCGAAAAATAAATCGATTTAGCTATGTATGTCCGTCCGTCCATCCGCCCGTCCGTCATCACGATAACTAAAAAAGTAATGGAGCTAGGATTATGAAATTTTCACAAATTCGTTTTTATGCAAAAACCGGAATCGCTATTTAAATCCAGCCATTTTGGTTCACGGGTTCGAGTACCTGCCATACAACTTCTAATTTTATATTAGCATTACTCTATACCTATGGAAGCTGCGTGTCTGAAATTTTGCAAAAATAGTTTAGTATAATGGCCAAAGTTACTGCAAAATTTGGCTGGTCTACTGCAGAGGGTTCGAGTAGCTGCCATACAACTGCTTCTTTTATATGAGCTTTACACTACACCTGATGAAGCTGGGTGTCTGAAATTTTGCTAAAAATAGTTTAGTGTAATGGTCAAAGTTACTGCAAAACTTGGTTGGCCTACTGCAAAGGGTTCGAGTAGCTGCCATACAAATCCTTCTTTTATATGAGCATTACTCTACACCTAATAAAGCTGAATATTTGAAATTTTGCCAAACGTAATTAACCGGATGATATAACGTATATGTCAATATGAGTATCATACGGGTATCCCAGAGTTGACACAGTCTACTCTACTACACTCTTCCCCGTTTTTTAAATAAGATTAATATGAGTATCTAGCAAGGCTCACTTAGAAACACAAATTATTTTTTAATTTTTGAGTCACAATTTAATTTTTTTTTTAACTTATTTGTTTTTTGGAATTGAATTTTCCCAGAAGATTTTTGGTCAGCAAAAATAATAAAAATTTTAATTTTGAATTTCTTTCAATTTTTGGAAATTTAAAATAAATGTTTTTTTCAAAAATTTTTTACTTTTTAAATTTTACTAAAAAGGAAAATTTTCTTAAAACTACGAAAAATGCTGGTATAACAAAATCTTAAGATTCTTTTTAGGATACTAATAAATTAATTTTCAATTTATATATAATTTGTTAACTTAGGTCTGCCGGAAAGTTTTAATCATTTTGGATTTAATGGCACATAGCTAGGAGTTTCTTATGATTTTTGAAGAAGCACTATTTTTGAGGGATCATCTTGGATACCATTTGGATGGAAAGGATATTTAATGAAAAGATGCCTTTAAAAACTCCTAACTAAAAATATTTTCGAAATTATCTTAAATTTTTCGAAAATGCCTAAATGTTGTTCTGAGACTTGAGTAATACTTTGGTAATATATTAGCCAAAATTCGTTTACTTGATGGTATTTAAATAGTTAATATTGCAGTTAAATCTGTTGGGGTTGAACAATTTTTTTAATATTTTCAAGATCTGTAGGGCCGTTTTTTTAAACGAGGGACAGTTTTAAGCTTCACAAACTCTTTTAGAATCAAATTCTATGCCGAGACCAATGACACATGGGTGTAGTTTATTTTCGAGGAGGATCGGAAAAACAGAATGTGATACTTAGAAAAAAGATATTAATGTTTTTCTAAAATTTATCCAAATTACACATAAAAATTTCCATTTTGAAGGACTATTGTTCCAAAACAAATGAATTTCCATAAGTTTTGTTGCGCCTCCGCAAAAGGTTGGACTGTGTAGAGATAGGCTTCTGTTTCCCACCTTGTTTCCCGTTGGGAAATTACTGAATGCATTAAATAATTAATTTCTTTAGAACATGTGTTAGTCCGTTCAAGATATCTATAAAACAGCGTCAGTGGCCCAAGCTCTACATCAATAGCTGAGGAAGAGACAGTTCAGCTGGCATTAGGATTATTTTAAAGTTATTTTATCAATTAACTTCCAGTAGACCAAACATATATGTTTTCTGTTGTCATATATTGACGTTTCATTTGGTAGAAAAATTACAGATCTCGATTTCCACAGAATTGACAAGTTTCATTTTTCATCTTATAAGTAAAAATCTTTGTTCTTCATTTTTTTGTTTCTTAAGGTTTTTTTTTTTTGTGACTCAAAATACGTCAAATATCCTGGCTACCATATCATAATTCAATCACCATCTATTCAATGGTATGTTATGTCTAGACTTAAGTTCTGTTTTTTTTCGGTTTGTTTTTTTTTTATTGGAACGTTCCTTTATTTTTATTTTTGATTATTTAAAAAACAAAAAACAACAATTTATTAAAAAACTTATTTCTAACACTGCTTTAAGAACAAAAGTTAAATAAAACATTTTGTAAAAGCAAAAACTTTAATTCTAAATTCTTTAAAATAGTTCAGTTTAAATTCGGGATGGAAACTAAAGAATTTGAATTGTCTATCATCATGGCATACACATGTCACGAAATTGGGTGATAGAACTTTTTAACAAAAAACACATTGTAAAAATACATTTTGTCAAAAGTCATTTTACCATTTTAGACAATTCGAACTCATTTTGCAAATGTGCTATTTCTTCAAATCTTAGGTTAATAAGCCTGTTTATATCATAATTACATGTTGAAACAGGAGAGACATATTGTATTCGTATTATTACATTTGATACTAATGAATTCCACATTCAATTTAAGGATGCCTTACAAAATTGTGTTCAATAGATTAGATGCAATATTATTTTGGTATATATATATTGAATAACTTTATACCTGCGAGTTATAATATTCAATTAAATTATGTGTTAATATTTTATATTCGTTAAGTTGTAAGTCCCAAGGTCACCAAGTTGTTTGTCAAAATAACACTTCAAAAATTTTGACAAAAAAGAAGCTTTAAATCTTTCTTCAAAAAAAAACAAAACAGTTATTTTAGAAAATTTGATTTAGCAAAAAAGGATACATACATATACAAACAAAGATTAAAAGTTCTGGATAGAAGTAAAACCCTGATTTGTAATCGATTGTAAAATCTCACAAATTCATTTTGACAAATGTCAATGATTGGTATAAAGATTCTCTACTCCGCAATAAGTATAAAGTCTTGATTAGGCTTCGATATTATGTAATTCTTTAAAAATGGACCCCTTGTAACAATTTTCATCCAGCATCTTTTTTAAACCTCTCCCACGTCCTTAAAAAGTATAGGGCCAAGTTATTTAGAGGCTTCAGTTTCTTTAATCACTGTATTATTCGGCTGTAGCTATTGTATAAGATTTTAAATACCTAAATGTTTGTGCGCCATCTATTATCTTACACAAGAGTTATATATATTTCTAAATAAGCTTATTTTATATTACGATATAATTGTACAAGTTTACGATATTAAACATCCGGCAAAGTAAACTCCCCTTTTTTGATAATATATTTCGACCAAATGGCTTTTATTGAAACGACTTTTGACAATGTGTCATTTCTCCCTATTAAATTAACAAAATTTTTTAGATAAACAATTTCTAATAGTTACTAATGAAATCTTACTAAAATAAAGAAGAACTTATCCTAAAAATTTTATTTTTTAAAGGTAATTTACCGTTAGAAAAGAAAAATTTTTTTTTTTTTTAAATTCTTTTCAATCAAATGAAAATCATTTATAAATATTAGATCATTTTCCATGAGAATATCATATATATATTAAATTGGTATATGTCTTAATTTATTTAATTAAAATTTTATTTATTTCTTTACTTAAATCTAATAAATTATATTTTAATTAAATTTAACCAAGTCCTTTTATTATTTGTTTCCCAAAAAAAATTTTTTATTAAATTTCATTAAAAAAAGTTGTTTTTAAATAATTTTCTATTAAATAAATATTTTACTAAGTGAATCTTATCGGAGAAAAATGAATCCTTCGTAAACAAGAAAAAAAACTTAGAATTCCCAACAGGATGTATGCATTTTTTTTTTTTTTAATTTTTTATTGAAAGAAATATTAAAAAAAAATAAGATATCCTTTAACAAAAAAAAAAAAAACAAAAATTAATTAACAAAATCCCTTTGGGAATAATAAAAAAAAAAACAGGGGTATAGGTGGACCTTTCAATGTGCCTAGTATCATTTTTTTTTTGATAAGTCTTTAGATTCTAATTAATTTGAATTTAACTTATAATATTTTTGGCATAAAATCAGTTTATATATTAAGTAAAATGAAAATTATGGTATCTCACAAATTTAGTCCTCATGCTATACTCAAAGATTAGAGCTATCCGAAACTTCCAGACTACAGGGTTATTATTCTCATATAGAATTTTTAAAGCAACATTCAATTGAAATCAATAAAACACCACTTTAATAACACTTTAAAGTGTTCATAGCTATACCGGGAAAATTTGTTAGGGTCTCTAAAACTGAGTATGGTAATTAATTAAGTGGGAGAATCGCTTAAATGTTGAACATACTTTTAATTAATTTTCTATTTAAACTAAAAATGGTCTATGTAACAATTTGTAACTTTTCAAAAAGGTGAATTCTAAATTGAATTTCAACATGTTAAGATTCAAATCCAGCTTAATTAACATCCTATTTTTTTCCAAATTGTCTATTCCTTATCCGAATCTATGATAATTTAAGTTAAGGAATCTCCTGGCCTAGAGTTTAGTAAGTAGAGAAAAAAACGAATATCACACTGATCTTGTTATCATAATCGTCGTTTTATATATGCATACACTATGTTGTTCACAATGCTGCTTCAAGAACTTTAACTAAAGTCGGTTTTATACATCCTGCTTCAAAATTTCCATTTATATTCGGTTATCTGATTATATTATTAATATTGAACATACATTTGTTTCTTTTTTTAATGTCCTAAAACCACTTTGTTGAAAATATAATTGTGATATTTCTTAAATATATTAAATGTCTATTTTAAGTCCATCTAGTCCTTCAATAGAACAAACGTATACTTTTTTACCTATAAACAAAGAATGACATAATAATTTTTTAAACCTGGATTAATAACATTTAATAAAATCCCAATTTTTTCGATTTTGCAATAGCATACATTTATGCTATTTCCAATTGAAAAAACATTTTAAAATATCGTGTATCATAAAAGAAACAAAAACAAATAATGAAGCCAATCAAGGATTTTTAAAAAATCATATTTTCAAAATTAAACAATGTTCCATAATAATTCTAAGCCTTTCCAAAATTTCTATTTCCTAATAAAAAGCGTTTAGAAGATATGAAAATTGAAATATGAAAAAACATTTTAAAATATCGGGTATCATAAAAGAAACAAAAACAAGTAATGAAGCCAATCAAGGATTTTTAAAAAATCATATTTTCAAAATTAAACAATGTTCCATAATAATTCTAAGCCTTTCCAAAATTTCGATTTCCTAATAAAAAGCGTTTAGAAGATATGAAAATTAAGTTTCACATAATGGTAGTCTGAAGTTTCATTTGGCAGCCAATATCATTATCCAAGATTGAAAAAATTCCCTAGAAAAATTTTTTATATAGGTTTCTTCCAGAGTTTGGGGACTATAGCGGTAATTAATGCCTACCCATATTTAAAATTTCGAATGCTGTAAACTTTTTTAAAATTACGGGCCAACGGATAGAGAGACATACCAACTGAAACTATTTGAAAATATGCTAAAAAGTTTTTTGAAAATATGCTAAAAATTTTTTGAAGATCTTTTCATGTCCTATGAAAATCCTTTTTTATTTTTTTTTTTAATTTTAATTTCTTCCAAAATTTACTGAAATGTCCTGAAATCTAATATAAAAAATTCATTTAACCCACATTAACTTTTTAATCAAAATATATATGGCGATTTTTTTTTTTTATTGCATCCTGATTTAAAAAAAAAATTAATACTCGTATAACAATCATTTTGTACAACCATATCTATATTTAATTTGTAACTTTCTTTGATTTTATTCTTTATTTTATTTTAATATTTGTCTTATTATTTTATTTTTGTTTTTATAAAATCCGTCAAGATCAGAGACCAGGTCTTAGCTTTTATTTGCAAAAATCTTATTTTGTTTTTATTTGTTGTTCTTATTATTTTCTACACAATAGGATTTGTCCTTCTTACAACTTGTTTTTTGTTTTTTTTTATTTTTCAACATCGTCATCATTTCTCTTGACTTCAATAAATAAATAAATATATACATAGCAATAATAATAATGATAATAAAATAATAACAAGAAAAAATAAAATAATGATGTCCTTTATAAATACATTTATTATAACAAGGATCAAAAAAGTCCTTGATATTCTTATTCTAATTTTTTTTTTTTAGTTTTTATTTGTTTTTTTTTTTCACGTAATTAAAGCGCAAAAAAAAAAAATAAAAAAAAGGGAAACGGGGTCCAGCACACAATTCAGCACACGAAAATCTATAAGACAAAATCTTGCAGGCAGGTATTAAATCTTTCACTGACAAAATCTTACAAAATATTTTTTTAAGAATAACAACTTACTACTTTGGTTTTAAAGTATGTCCCCAATGAAAAAGTCCCAAAATATAAGAAGGAATTTTAGAGTTGGATTCAAATTAATACATGTATATATATTATATGTATACTCGTATGTATATGTTATTTAATAATTTTTACTGGACACTTCAAGCTTAGACACTTAAAATTTATTCTAAGGGTAAACTTCGTATTTAGGGTTATTTGCCTCTTACCAAAAATGTTTCAGCTTTTGCATTAAGAAGGATTTTACAGTTGGATTTAAAATCAGGGCTGTCGCTTTTTTCAGAATATTTATTATATATGTATAGATGAGATTCTGATCTAATAAGTATTATTTTTTGTATGAAATATATATCTCTACATCTCATACCATTCATATGATTTTAATCCTGGATGCTATATCTAGCTAAAATAATAAAATTAGTGAGGGTTTAAGTAGACTTTGTCCTAGAACATTTTGAAAAAAGGATTTTGAATAAAAGATTTGGTTTTGAAAGATTCTCTAAGGGGAAATTTTGTCGCATAAGATTTTGACTTAATAAATAATTTAGTAAATCCCTAAAATAGAGACAAAAAAAAAAACAGGAGTAGGGAAAGAATGAGACAAAAACAGATTAAAAAACAGAAAATTAAAGAAAAAACAAAATAAAAAAAAACTTAATATCCTTTCTATAAAAGTTATTTTGCCGGTGAAAGGACAATAAAGAAATAAGATACTGTTTCCTGTACTTTGACATAAATAATATCAAAAAACAATCAAATTGCGATGGAAAATGTATATTTTGTTAAATAGAATCCAAAACAATGAAGATACCGTTAATAAATGTGAAAATTAAATATAAAGAATATACAAAAACAAAAAAAAAAAAATAAAAATCGCAATACAAATGATCATTTTAAAAGACGCGAAATTTGTTTTCTTTATATTTTACAATAATAAAAACTTTTTCTCAACTTATCGTCTTTCAAAAGTTATCGCAGGATCATAATTATTTTTTTGCAAGTTTATTTTACTTAATAAAATGCATGAAGAAAAAGGACAAAAGAAGATATCTGAAAGGATACAAAATAAAAAGGACGAAAGAATGAGACAAAGATGTTGAAACAATGTTTTAAAATAATGCAATAGAATTTAAGGGGCAGTTTCAATAGAATAATTCCATAATATCTAATGTCATGCTTTCCAGTCGACAATCTTTCCGCAAGGACACAGCTAAATCTTTTTGTATAAACTTAGATGCTATAGGCTTTAATGATAATTTAGAAAACTTACTAGGAAAATGAATAAGCAATTAGAGTGTAAATCAAAATTCTCAATTTACATTAGAGAATATAGTCTAGATGTATTCGTAACGTATGATGTATCCGAGTTTAAGATCCAAGTTTTTCAAAAAACAATACAGCACAGAGTTCGAACTATTGCTGGTTTATTTAACACACCTCTGCAACGAATTTTGCCTTAGGTTTTGATGAACTCTTTATGATCCACAACTTATCTGTAATGAAACCAAGAACTTAAAAATGTTCTACATGGTAAAACAATATCTGCTGAAAAGTTAGCTGTGTACTGAAAAGGCAGAGAACGCAACAGGTGATTTAATAAAAAATTGTAACATTTTTCCAGTATGCATACACGATATTAAAGAAGCTCAAGTCTATAGTATAGGAATTTATGATTTGCTAGCATAGGTTTTGTTGAATCTTTTGAAGAAAATTTACTGCTCTTATTAAAAAAATTTTATAATTTTTGTTATATTCCAAATTTTCAAAGCCTTGAACATATTTACTTTGCAAAAATGAAAATATACCGAAACAAGTTCTTTCCTCCTTTATTCAGTTTAGAAGTTTTGTTTCAAAACTAAGAAACTAGAGTTCGATCAAATGTTATTCTTTAACATTAGATAATAAATTTCAAACATTCTGATAAAAGAGTTCGGAGCACAACCAATGAAAAGTGATTTGTAAAAAATCATTGAATTAGTGATAAGTGATACGTGCAATAGTGTCCTGCGTCTTGAAAAGTCAATTAACAAAAATAAGTTTTCTTTTGATTAAGAAAATAAAGAAGCATTTCGATCATCGCTTTTAGTTTCAGAAAAATTCACCGAAACTGTACCTAAATTCTATTTTAAGTTATTTTAAGCAAACACTTTAAGTAAGTATGCATTTTTTTTATTCGGAAAGCGATTATTTTCACTAATATTAATTTAATTATTAAGTATTTCCAAGTGTATACCTTTGCAAATTGTCTTCGGATGCCAAAAATATTATTTTATACGTAATATTATTTTGTTTATATCATGTGTTTTGTATTTTTTGGTTACCATGGGGATTTGTAAAGAAAAATTATAAAATTTTACAATAATTATTTTTTTACAATAAATAAATATTGTATGACCTAATCGGGAATCGAACCTGAACCTCTTCGGTTAAGAAGCTTAATTGAGGCCCCTTTTCACAAATGGATTTCAACAATTGTTTCAGACACTAGATTATAAAAATAATTAAAATGCAATCAAGATAATGAATCAAAAAATTTTATAAATAAAAATAAACACAAATTTTTAATAGAAATAATGAAAAAGGACACACTAATCTCTTCAGTATCACCTTTCTTATTATTTTTATTATTTACCGTTATTAAAAGAATGGTAACCCCCTTATTTTTGTATTTGTTCTTTTGTAAGTATTTTATTATATTTACATGTAAAATACATATAATTGAATGTAAATCAACAATTGAATCCTGTCACAATAAATAAAACCGAAAAAAGGACAATTTTCTTATTTAATATATAAAAGGATTAATTTAAAAAAAAAAATTTAATTAAATATTAAAGATTATATAATTAAAAAAAAAAAAAACAGATTAAAATTAAGAAGTTGTAAAGTATGAAGGATATTCAAAGAAAACGGTTTTAGTTGTTTTTAATATCCGACCAATTTAATATCATAAGCTTTTGCCTAACGTTTAATCTTTCGTTTAAGCAATTTTTCAGACTTAATTTTAATGTTAATTTTTTTCTTTTTTTTAGTTTATACTACAAAATTAGGGGCTGGGTTTTTTTTCATATTAGTTGGTTTTTCAAATCATGTCAGATGACTTCTGAGTTTCAACTTCCAGGATCATTTTTAAAAATAGAACCAAATTGATCTGAAAAAGGACTAATTTCATGTGAATAAAAAACCAAACGTGGCAAGAGTATTTGTAGTTGGGATCCCTTCTATATTAAGACTCACTTTGACTATTTATCTGTATTTCGGTAGTTTGTCGTTTTAAAATTTGAGGGATGGGAAGGGATTAATGTTTTTTTTACGAGGGAATGGAAAGCTTGAAAGCCACCCATTGAAACTGTCCGGTGTTTCTTTGGGTAGTGTCCGCCTTTAACACACAATCACCACACCCTTTTTAAACCAAAATTTAGAAGGAAACTTGTGATACAAATGTACAGTTTGGTTACAGGGATGGGGATATGAAAATATATTGGGATTATTTTTGGAGGATATTTGGGATTTTTTGGTTTGTGGGAGATGGAGAAAATTGAATGAGATATTCAGAAGAAAGATGCAAATATTTATTTATTTTTTTTACTTCATCTTTCAAATAAGAAGTAAAAAGAAAACTTAAATAAAAAAATTAAAGGGAAAATTTATCCTGAGACATTTTTTATGTACCTTAGTATTAAAAGGATATTATATTTTTTTTTATTTGATCTAAAGTCTATGATCTCGTGTTTATTTTTGTGATATTATTTTGTTTGACAAACACGACCATTTTCTTATTATATTTATTTAACTGTATTTAAATATTTATATAATGTTTCTAGTATCTATAAATTTAATTTTAAAAAATTCGTCTCACCTCAAAGTGAAGTACAGTACCATTTTATTTTTTTCTGTGTGCTAAAGCGTTTTGTAAATAAAAAAGTTCAAAAGCATGTCAATATAAAAGTTCAAAAGAATTTCACGATTTTAAAAGTTATATAAAGTGAAAGTGTTGTCATATTCTTAATTTGTCCGGAAATGCTTTGAATGCAAACGATTTTTAAACTAGTTGTTACAGTATTTTTAATTATACACTTTTAATTTCTTTGAAGTTTTTAAAATTTGCTAATATCATTACTAAAAAGTACATAATAGTTAACTTTATTTTAAAGTATTTAAGTGAACGAAGTAATGATCTGATTCTGGGACTCTTCAGTTATTCTCTTTAAACATTACTTTAGTTCAACTAATCCAATTTCGATCTTACCAATGACGTAGTGGTTAAGACGTCGAAATTTCATGTGGAAAGTTTCGGGTTCAAACTCCGGTCCGATCAAACCCAATAAAGAAATATAAAAGCTTCCTGTGTTAGATCTAAACTGAAGATTTGTAGACCCCAACTGTACGAGAAATTTAGGACTCCAATTCATTGAATCTGAAATAGTTTACAAATTGCTTCAATCTGAGTATTAAGACATAAATTTTCAAGAAAATGTAACATTTCTATAAAAATTATTTTATGCAAGAAGGTGTATAAGTTATAAATAAATTTGAATCACTGACTCGTACAATTGGGTTACTGACCTTGTTATGTATCTTGTAGAAACTAACACTGATTCGAAGGAAATAAACCAACAAATGTCTCCACTTTAGATTTCCCAATGAGAAACAAGGAGGGCAACAGATGTTTAGACCTTAACAGTTAAACTATCCAGGTGACGTAACACAGCTTATGGAAATTCATTTGTTATGCGCATATTGAACCAAATATCATAAAATGTGTTCCTTAAAGTTGGTAGGTAATGCATATATGTACGATTTATAAAAAAAAGTTTAAGAAGAACATTAACTTATTTCGTCTAAATATCTAGTTCAATTTTCCTCATCCTGCATAAACCCAGAATCCTATATTTGCTGAACGTGCAAATTTTTAAAAATCCTTTTACACCACTATCCTAAAAACCAAGCTGTACACATTTGCATCAAAGCTCCCACTCTAAATTTTGGTTCAAAAAGGATTGGGATTTTGGTGTGTTTAAGTAGCGCACAACGTATAAGAACTACTTACAGTTACAATATGTGTATCCCTTGCAGAAAAAATTCAGATGGATAAATACTATGAATCTTTATAATTTTTGTACTTCAGTTTATAACTGTTATAATTTTATTAACAGCATTTTGACGTCAAATCTAATATAATTTTATTTTAGAAACTTGTCCTACTACTCGAAGTTTTATGCAGCCAATGCTGTCAAAATACGAAAACTGTCATTAGTTAGAACTTAACTAACTTAGTCACAAAAAAGAATTAAATATATTCTCTATTCAAAATATCCGCATTACTAATATAGTTATTGTTAGTAAATTGAAATTTACAGTACAAGTACAAATCTCACTTGAAGCATCACTCTTAATAAGTTTTGTTTTATGATTAATTTGCATGATATTGTATTTATTTCTGCAGAATTCCATTAACTTAAAGTATCCTAATGCTTTTAATCAGAATTGTTATTCGATTTTAAATACAAATTGTATTACTTTGCTTACTATTCTGTTTTTAAGGAAAACAGTAGGTAAAAGAAGCGCTCTTAAAGGAAAACAAACTTAAAAAAACAGAAACTTTTCATTCTCTAAGAAAAATATGCAAAATCAAATATTTAAGAAGGAAAAAAAGAATTTTTTTTAAAATGGATTGAAGAAAAAAAAAATTTAATTTCCACATCCTGAATTATTTCTTTTAAAGAAACACAGTTTTCTACTCTTAAAGAATAATAACAACAACACTCTGAAAGCAAGATCGCACAAGTAATGAAACAAACCAAGGGTTTTAGAACACTGCTATTTTCCTTGTTGAGTTTAATACCCAAAAACTCAAAACTGTCTTATTTCCTGCAATAGGAATCTGTTTACCAAATTCTGAGATTCTAAGGAGAATATATAGAGCGATTGGAAAGGGTAAGCATTTTACGTTTGCAGCTAAATCAAGAGATGCTGTTTTGGATATTTTTTATATATCTAAAAATGCTGCCTAATGTTTGGCGTTTCTGTCTCGTTGTAAAATATTTTCCTCTCCAAAGGATCTTTCTAATATCTATAAAGCCTATTCGACCTGAGATGACTTCTTCGAGTTACCTCGAAAAAATTCAAAAGCGCTCCTTACGTCTAATAGAAGATCCTGTCTAACAAGTAACACTTACTCCACTTAACTCTCGTCGAAATATTGGAGTAAATATTGGAATTTTTTTTCTTTATATATATATATCTTGTAGTTGATGACACTTGCTCTATTGAACTGAAGTCAATTATGCCTCCTCTTAAACAATTCCAACTTAACAACAGAGCAGTTACAATAGCTCACTTCTGCACTGTGAGTCAACTCCAAGATGGTTAAAAACTGGTTATGGAAACTCATTTGTTGTGAGGACTACTAAACCTTGGAACATGATTCCATCTAATGTGTTCCCCTCTGTCAATAACGTTGCAAAATACAATATGCAGAAATTCAAAAGAAATGTTTTTAGGTTCATTTCCATGCCATCACACAAATTGTTTTATATAACATGCTATTTCCCAAAATAATTAAATCTTCATAATGTATAAAGGATCCGGTCCTAGCGTTTAGTAAATGTGTAGAAACAAAAAAAGTAGATCTCAAGAAATTTCTCTGAAAATTTTTAATTTCTAACCTAAACCGGTTAGAATAATATATATCTGGTGAGAAATGCTGAGAATTGAGTTGTACATAACGGTAAATTGAAACATCGTATGGCAACACTATACAATTATTGTATAAATACGTATTTTAAAAATTTATAAAAACAACTATCGCTAGGCGTATACTAGGCGTATACATACCAAACACTAATGAGGCTTTTTCAAATCTTCGGATGCTATAGTTGGGTAACGGATACAACTACCAAAAAAACCTTGTTACCGAAATTTAATTTTTGAATGATTTCTTCATTTTAATGTAAGCAGCCAAACCGACTGACAGACACAAAAGAGTCGAATAGAATAAAACTAAATATTTTGAAAATATGCTAAAATCTCTCATTTCCATTTTCTTTCCCTATTTCAATTCAATTTAAAATCACCAAATATCCGTTTACCGTAACCACAAAATTAACAAACAACAAAAAAAAAATAATATTAAAAAATCGCGAAATCCATCTAAAAATAAATGCATATACATTCATACATTTAAATAAATTTATTTATTTTGATATTAACTATACAGTATATATACTAATATGATAACATTATCCAATAAATGTTAATATCCTTTCAAGAAAGGAAGTAATTTGCAAATTTACTATAACAGTAAGTATGTACTATATATATATATATATATATCTAATATTTACCATCTATCTTATTTATTAATAAAAAAAAAAAAAAACAATTTTCACCATATACCCATTTACCCATTAACCATTTTTTTAAGTATTAAACATCACCATTATTACTTTTCATCTATTTTCATCTATACAATACATTCACCTTAAATCCTATATATACTTTGACACACATACAAGTATATTGAATTTTTCCATTGATTTTATTCGAGTAAAAAATTTTCAATTTTAACTCTGAAAATAGGAATGGTTTTAATATTAAACATTGATTTAAAATTTTACTTCATCCTATATCCTTTTATAAAAATTTTTTTGTTGTTGTTGTTTTTTTTGTCTCTTTCTTTTGGATTTTTGAACCAGTGGATATTCTACGATTTAATAAAGTTTTTTTTTTTTTATATTTTAAAGATTTATTCAATGTAAAGTAATATTTTCCATTTCCATTTTTATCCTGTATATATATATATACATACATATACATATATATATAAGTAAATTCCTTTTAAAAAAAAACCAAAACAGGATAATATAAAATTCCTAGAAAAAAAAAAAAAAATTTAAAAGTAACGGTTGGTGGTAAATTTCTGTCTGACGTAGTGCATACATGTGTATATATATGTATATATATAATCTTAAGTCCCAGTCTCTATGTTTAGAATAGATGCGGATCATTGTTGTAAGAAGTTCATACAAGAAAATTACAAATAAATTATATTTTTTACTTTTTGATTTTGCATAAACCAAGGAGTCCATGATAAAAATGGAAAATATATATGGATGTATATATATATTGGGATTAAAAAAAAATGAAGAATTTTTTCATTGTAAGAAGAATCCTAAAACTGCGGTAAGAAAAGTCAAAGAAAAAAAAAAATGGAAAAGAAAATCTAATGGAAAATTTGTGTTAACTGGTTTTTCATCAATTTATATTTATCGCAAGTTTTTTTTTTCTTCGATTTGTTGTTATTGTAGCTTTGACTGGCCAGATTTGATTTATATACAAAGTGAATTGGGGTCAGTATCAAAATTCTCTTTTCGAAAATCCCGCAAATAAAAATCTTGCCATGTAAAACCCCGTCAATGTAAAATTTAAACATATAAAAAATTCCTAAAATTCAAATCCATCTTCAATTGAAATTCCTAAATGCCATTTCCCAGATGCGTCCTTTTAGATTTATTTAATTGGAAAATTATAAATTAATCTTCTACATGCGTTCTACAACGTTCTTAATAACGTAGGTTTATTTGAGAAGGAGAGGCAAAAAGGATATTGAAGGGAAATTTGGAGGTAAATTTGAAATGAATCTGAAAAGATTCGTTTTGAATTCTTGCAAGTTGTGGTATGGAACATTATTGACATAGGGGAAAACATTAGATGGAAGCATGATCCTCATCCTAGCAGTCCTACAACAAACAAGTTTACATAACCAGTTTTAAACCATTTTGGAATTTTCAACAGTGTAGAAGTGAGCACTAGTTGCTACTCTTTGGTTACGTTGGAGTTGTTTAATGAGAGGCATAATTGACAATAGTTGAATTAACTCAAGGAAGTTTGAGATACGTCAGCTCAAATATAGGAGTTATACTTCATCTTAGGTGGAATGTAGGTTTTATAGATATTAGATTTTGATACAATATGGAGATACCTGGCTTTTCCATTATTTTCAAATATATAAATTTCCAAGCTCCTGAAACACAAAATCTTGAACACAAATATCTTGCTTTCCCTACTAATTAATTTAACAAGTCTGATACAGGCACATACCCTTCTCCTTGTATCCAACAGTGGTCATGCATAAAAAAAACTAATGCAAAAATTCTAGAAAAAGCCAAATTTTTATTTAAACAACAAAACCAAAAAAAAAAAAAAATATCAATTTTCAGGACTTTGATATGATTGGATTTTAATTGATGGAATTCTGATATGGCATTGATGAAATTCTGATTTTAATACAAGCCCAGGGAAATGTATTTAAACTTATGCATGAAATAAAGTTTTAATCTTAAGACGCAAAAGCTGGACTCTTAAAAAAACCTCGGATCTATATTTTTTTTTTCAATTTTACGTGGAATCCTGATTTTTGTGAAGCGCGCGTGGCATTTCACAAATTCTCTAGCTCAAAAATCAATTATGTAACAACCTGTTGGTTTTTTTCTAGAATATTTATCTATAAAAGCTCGCTTTCAGTAAGTAGGATGGAAGTGGCAACTCTTATTAATAAATTTGTTCTAAATATTGCTGAATATCCTTTAAGTTAATTGGATTGAATGTCCTTTAAATAAATTGGATTAAAAAATGTAGCTTCTTTGAATTTAGTTTTTGCATTTGACTGTATTTTACTTTGAATTCAAAGTGTAATGGTCACCTTTTATATAAGTATATATATATATATATATATATATATATATATATATAAATATACATTATAATATAATCAATATTTATAACTTTAAATATTTTTAAAAAAAATTTTTTTTCTTAAGCGTATTTTTCATGACGATTTTTTCTATATATATATATATATTTTCATACGTATGTATATATATAGATATTAAAGTATCACAGTTATGATGATAGTGATTCCTGTGATAAGCTCAAAAGAATATTTATATCAATTTAGAAAAAAAAATAAAAAAATAAAAATAAAAAACATTCTTAACTTTTTAAGATTAAGAATATGGTAATGTATTTATAGTATAAAAATGGTGATACTGTTATGTCAAGTAATGGATTTACGAATACAAAAAACAAGAGAAATATCTCAAAAATAGCAACACCATAAAAAAGGAAGTATTTTGAAAACAAAATCCCAAACCCACATTTTTTTTTGAATTTATAAAATCATTTTAATTGTTTTTAAAATTAAATAAATTTGAAGCAGCGATCTATGAGAGTTCTAACACTTAACAGGCTCCGTCTCAAATAAAATTTTAAATATTTAGACAAATAAACTTTACTCAAATTAAATGGGGAATCTTCAGCGTACAGCGTTTTTACACTGGGAAAGATTTTTGTATAAAATATATAATTTTAGAATTATGACTTAACCTTTATTGAATTTTATAATTAAGTCATGAGTAATATGATTCATTCCAATTAGAGACACTTAAAGACTGCCAAGTTAATTAAAGATTTATATACCAGTAGGGACATTTTAAAATAATTTTAATAGAAGCCACTTAAATTGATTGGATACCAATAACATTTCTTTAAAATATGAGAGAAGTTATTTAAAATGCTAAGTTTCATTAATTTTAATAGATCTTTAATGTAAGATCTAAAAACCTGCTGGGAAGACTATAAAATAACCCAAAAACCCTTGGGAGATTATAACTCCGATAAATGAGCCTAAAGTTCGTCGAGGACTTATAACAATTTTTTTTTTTGAAATATTTAAAATTCAGTGTGAAAACAATTACTTATTTATTTATTTATTAATGTACAGTCCCCTTCCACATTCAATGTGATAAAAGAGTGAATCTGCCTTTCCTTTTCGGGTGTGGTAGTTAAATTTTTTTTATATTATGATATAAACTATTACCAATTATCGATTTTAAATTATATTTGAAAACAATTAATTATTTCCAAAATTTATAAAAATAATATGGAAAACAGGATAACTTTGATATTTTAACCAACTTATGCTGTCCAAATACTTATAGAATCTCGAACGGTCAAATATATTAATTCTTATACTGTTTTGAATCAATCACTTTCCGTATACATTTTTTAGTTAATATATATTTGAATTAAAAAATGGTTCAGAACAGGATATATAAAATTTTTCTAGAATAAAAATAAAATACGATTTTATTAGCGATTTTCAAAATCGATTTTTTTTTCTCTTTAAAATGCAGTTTGAAACTTAATCACATGTTTGAAAATTGATTTGATGGGGAATTATGTCTTATATTTTACGCAATTTTTTGGCTCTTTCAGGGAAGTTATAATCCCGGGGGCTTTTAGCTTATTTGATGACTCAAATTCCTTTTAGGAACTTATGATTTTGTGATTTTTGTCATAATTCCGTATTTTACCAACTTTACTTTAGATACGTAAAAATACCTGCAGTATCAGAGTCAAAGGAAACTCATTTCAAGTATAGCTTTTACAGTTATAATTGATGGTAATTTATTATCCCTTAGATAAATTTTAATTCTAAAAATATGATAAAATTAGTTTTCCAGAATTAAACTTGCATTTTTAAGGAATTGAAACTTTCCGAACCGATTTATGTAAAAGAAATCATAATGAAACAACAGATTCTAATTTCCACATTTTTATAATATTTCTCAAAAAATTATTTTATCTCCGAAAGATTAAAAATGCATTATCAGAGGTACCAGGCAAAACTAGAATTTCTTTAGAACTCTCAACCATTACTATTAAAGCTTAAGTTTTAAAATTAATTTCTTTGGAAAAACTAGTGTGTAAGTTATAAGACCAGGATAAAGGAATATGTAATATAAAACAAGATGAAATTCAATATAATGTTATTTTTATAAAAAAAATTTCTGCGAAAAATTTAAATTTATTAAAAACACTTAGTTTTAAAATAAAATAAAACATTTTTAAAAAAATTTCAATTAAAAATACAAAATGTTTTTTAAATTTAAAATTTTAATGGAAATAGAAAAATAACCTAAAACTCTTAGAATTTATATTTTTAACACATTTAATTTAAATTTATAAAGTTCCAATTTACAAAAATATGTTTTTAAAAACCAAAAAAACTCGACTCATGCACTCATGGACTCTAATCACAGATAATTAAGCTGGGGAAAAACTTTATTGTACACAGAATCTCAAATAATTCCCAAACGTCTTATGGCGCATTTAAAAATTTTATAACAAATGCATTTTTTTAGACGAATTTTTGTAATAACGACTCTGTTACTGCAGAGTTAGGAATCAAAGTTTTTTTGTTCACATATCTTTTAACTTTTGGAATCATAATGGAGCCAAAGTTTTTGTTTTTTTTTAAAAATGTAAAACATATTGGAAAAGCATCAAAAACTTTAATTAAATTTTTTTTTTTCTAGATTCATCATATAATTTTTTATCTCATAACAGTTTTTTTTTTTAACTTCAGAAAACAAAAAAAGTGTAAAATTTTATAAAGAAAAAAAAAAAAAAAACTAAAACTTTTTGTTGTAATTGAAATCAAAAACAAAGAAGTGTATAAAAGACCGAGTGTTTTTAAAATAGCACATTTCCATAAAACACAATGGTTTATATTGTGTTTTGGATGATAATAAAAATATAATGAAATCCATACTTAGAATATAATCCCAATGTACTCAAGAAAACCGGTTAACGAGTGTCGAAATATAATATTAGAGCTTCAATGTTAACGTTTAACCTTATGTACATAGATTCCTAAGTTAATGATTTTTAAAAATAAGAAATTTTAAGTCCAAATAGACCTTGAATGGGAAAGATTTCGAAGTTTTTTTGAGTAAACTTAAGCTAATTCTGAGGGATTTTCCCCTACCAATATTTTCAGGTTCAAGGAATTAAATTGTGGCTTGCACCAAAATTTTGATCTTCTGTTAGAATTTTAGTACGAGTATATAAGAAAAAATGGTTAAAAATTAGGAGAGACTCTCTTGAACTATTTTAAAGAAGTCCTTTAAAAATGAAAAAAATTTAAAATGTAATATTTGGGCTTCAATTTTTGAACATTACTTCAAAAAAAACAAAAAGTAACGCGCACTCAAGTTACAGGTATTTAAAAATACCAAAATTTTAATTTGAAGCCTCTCTTATCGCATTTAAGAAGTGGGAGTCTCAAAAAAATTTTTTTATATGACCCATACTAATTTCTAAGGATCTAGCATCTCTCAAAGTTTCTTAAAGCTGTTTTGCAGATATGAGTGGTCAAATACTTTGCATAAATTGAGTTTCGCATATTGGTAATGATTAGTGCCGTATGGCAACCCGATAAATTTATTTACATATATTTAAAAAGCCCATAACAGTAGCTATTTTTAGCCGTTCCTAGATTGAAGATATACGCTATAAAACTTTTGGTATAATAACTTAAAAAAAGTCCTTTTCTAGACTTTGGGATCCAGTAGTTCCGTACTGTGTGGAGCTGCAGATAAAAGTTTTTCCATGATATTTTTTTTTTTTTGCAATATTTTCCCATAGTTTAAATTTTTTTTTCTCTTCTTTATTTCAAATGGTATAAAAGTTTTGTAAACACACGGACGGACTGACAGAGTCCTATTTAAGCACATTTTTTTCAAAATTTTTTTTTGTAAATGTGCTAAAAAAAGAAAAATTATTTTTCAATTTTCAACAAAAAAAAAAACCCATTTTGATAAAAAAGTGTAAAAAAAAATTCTAAAATTATTTAACTATAAATTGACTTTATCTAAAATCGTGATAAAAATTTCATAATGTTGTATTTTTTTTTTTTAATTTTTTGTTGGCTCCAATTATGGTTTATAACTTGACTAAAATTTAACATACATTTATGACAAATTTGTTTATTCTATAGCTCATCAATTATTGTATGTTTATTTTATCTAAATAAATAAAATATTTATGAAGTTTTTTAATAATAATATTATGTAATCATTTTTTTTTTAATTTTTTAAAATAAAAAAAAAAATTATTAAATATTCTAATTGAATAAAATATAAAAATTTTAATAAGTAAAGACATCAACCTAATGACTGAATTGTCCATTAAAAATTATAATATACCAGTAATTGATAATGACAGTTACTTTAATTGTAAATTAGGAAAAAAAAAATAATTTAAAAAAAACTATTGTATTAAGAGTGACCGTTACTATAAATTGTAATTTAGAAACAGTGTTTGAAATAGAATTATTGAAATATCTAAAGTAAATTAAATAAAAGAAAAATATTCTGAAAGTCACTCCAAATCAAATGTAATTTAATTTTGCTGGAAATCGTTAAGTAAAACAATATAGCACTAGATGCTATAACTGCTGCATTCTAGTGTGGCGCTAGATGCTACTGAACGCAACCAATATTATGATTATAAAAAAATTTTCTCTATCATAATTTGTAATTTGAATAAGTTAGTATCAGTGTAAATAATTAAATTCTTATTTCACATAAGAGTATAAAATAAGGGTATACCATTATACCTACAATTTTTATTTTAGAGTCTTTCTATTATATTTTAATTCTAAATCTGGAGTTGGTTTCATTAAAAAAAGTCCTATGCATTTAGTAAGACTTTATCCTCTTTTGCACCGATTAAGAAACTTTTTTATATTTTGCTGCACTTCCTGTATCAAATATATTTTTTTAAATTTTGTATAAACAAGTGGTTTGAATAGAGTATGAAAATATTTTGTCTGTTGGATGAAACAAAGTTCCCAAAGTACTTAATTAGGAAGGACAAATAGTCCTTTCATGTTAAATTTAACACTTTATATGCTTTCCATATGTCTTAATCTAAGAAGTTTATTGGGCAAAATTTTATCCTTATCAGAAAGCTGTACAGATTTTATACTTAATACTGAAGTTTTAAATGAAATTTAGATTTTATACTAAGACCAAGAAAGTCGATTCTAGGTTTGGTCGATTCTGGATTCGTCATTGAAAAAAATAGAGTTGAATTGAGTAACAATAAATGTTTTAATCTAAAAACTCACAGGTTCTTGTTGTTCCTTCAATAAATAAAACTTAAAGAAAAAGTAGCTAAATTGGACACTAAATAAAGTATTATAACTTGTTGTTGCACAATCAACGTTAAATATCACTGTAAATAGACTTTTTTTTCTCCATTATTAAAAAACTTACATACATACCTATATTATAACATAAATTGAAATTTATGATTTAAAATATTTGCAAATTACTTTAAACTTAGAAAATAATTGAATTTTTGATATCAAAATATATTTCTTGATAGTAAATTACACGAAAATACTTAAATATTAAAAAATAATTACAAAAGTAATTAAATTCAGAATATAATTACTTTCTGGGAATCACAAATATTTTTACTTGATTCTTTTATTTACTTAAATTTTGCAAGTATCGCAATCTTAGTAGTACTGGTACTTGATAAAGAAATGAGTATTAAGATAATAGTACTGATAATTGTACTCGTACTTGAAATATATAACACAATATAAGTTGGAGTTTATGAATTAAAATATTTGCAAAATTCTTGAGTACTCGGAAAATAATTGAATTCTTGATACTTTAGTATACTTCTTGGTAATAAATTACAAGAAAATACTTAAATATTAAAAAATAATTACAAATGTAATTAAACTCAAAATATAATTACTTTTTGGGAATTAAAAATGTTTTTACTTGATTCTTTTATTTATATACTTAAATTGTTAGTATCGAAATCTAAATAGTGGTACTTGATAAAGTAATGAGTATCAAGGTAATGGTACTACTAACAGACCTCGTACTTAAAATATCCAGATCTGTTCAGAATCTTAAAAGAATCAAAATTTCACCTGAATTTCAAATATTAAACTATTTTATTAAAGTTCTCGAAATATTCATTCCCAATATTACAATCTTTTGTGTAAATCATAAATACAAATTTATTGTAAAAAAAAAATTCTTTTAATATTTACATATTGTGACAGTTACATTGAGTATTTCTTGTGCAACACAACAAAATATGAAGTTTCTAATAATAAAAACTCGTTTTAATTTTCTATATACTTTCTAAATGCGCTGTTACAATTACTTTATAAAATTTTTACCGTAACAAAATAAAAACTTTATAAACTTTGCAAAAAAAATATATATGTGTTTGTTTTTAGCTTTTTGCAACTTTTTTTTTTATAATAATTGCACAACTACTGATAATGTCAAAATTAATTTTTATATTTATTTGTTTTAAAAAAGACATTATAACATTATAATTGTGTTTGTATTTGTTGTTGTTTTTGTTTTTTTATGTTTTGTTGATTTGACAGTTCATAATTCAATATGTTTGTTTACAAAAAAAAAACCAAAAATGAAAACATAATTTTTTTTTACTAATGTTAGTTCTGTTATCAGTGAAATATTTTGTGTTTTTATGTTGTTTTTGTTTTTTTTGTTAAAATGTTAAAATTATTTATGACATTTTCCATAATCTTATATTTCAAAAAAAAAATATGAAAAATTTATCTTTATTATTTCAAATTTAAAAAATAGAGAAAATAAGAATATGTATATATATACATACCTTTGAACATTTAAATTGAAGAAAAAAAAAACAAAAAAAAATAAAATGGCGAGTTAAGAAAATTTTCTTGAGAAAAACAAAAATATTATCATTTTAAAAGATTAGAAATGGCGTCAAATCATTTCATTTAAAAAAAAAAATGATTTGTTTGTTTGTGGTAAAATTCAAATACTCGTGTATAGAGAGAAGTAAAATGAATTATTATACAAGAAAAGATTTGATCTGAAAATATGTTTAAAAGAAAAAGGTTTTCAAGTTTTAAAAATTTTTAAACTTTTATATAAAAATTGAAAAAGTATTTTTATGTTTATATTTTTCCCAGTATAGGAAATAGGGCCTCCACATAGACCTTTTTATCTTACTCTATTATTGGCCACCTGCTTTATTTGCACCTAAGTTTTCCCGCAATCTAGTATTTCCTTTTCTACCGTTCTGTGCCATGATATGCGCGGCCTTTCAACACTCCGTTTTCCTTAAGGGTTCCATTGTAGCACTTGTCAGGCAATTGTTTGAGCAAATGTTTTTATTGTATGACGAATCCATCGCCATTTTTATTTTCTTATCTTCACTAGTTCTAGGTTGCTTTTTTGTTATTTGGAATAGTTCATATTATTACTGATTCTTCTAGGCGTGAAGATTTTGCAGATAAATCTTAAGCATTTGGTCAGAAATACTTGGATCTTATTAATATTTATCTGGCTTGTGTGTGAGGTCTGCATTTTTATATTTAATAGTAAAGTATAAAAAGTATAGAATTTTAGTGGTAGTTGTAGTTAATTTTTACAATTATATAACTTTTTAACCTAAAGAAATACAAATAACGTGGAACGCAATTTTGAAGATTGGTGTTCTTCTTAAAGATGCAATACGAACCTAGAGTATATCGGAATAACTGATACCCTTTAATAATAATACTAAAACCTAAAGAAAAATTTCAAAAACTCACATTATTTTAAAACTGAATTTATGACTATTAGAAATTGTGGGATAAACTTCCGTTAAGAGATGATCATAGATTTAAACGACGTCATCACTGTATATCTCCAAATAATAAATATACACTTTAATTTATGATCACCACTTTGCGGAAGAATATCCAAATTGTGTCATAATCTTTAATAATAAAAAGTTCGCTAAAGATTTCTTAATAAATCCTTATGGTAACGATTGTTATTCTAGGATCTAGTGATCACTTAAATTTTGAAATGATATAATTTATATAATAATTAATATAATTTATATATATATGCCCAATTTAAATAATTTTTTATATTTTTTAAAGGGTATTTAGAAGTTCTAAAAATCAAGTACTTAACTTTGCAAATGTATTAAAATGGAATGGAATTAGAGTGGAATATGTGTACATTATTACCATCAATTAGATGAGTTCACTTTTTATTTAAAAGGTTTTTAAATTATTGTTATAATCATTATTCTTGTTTTCAAACTTCGTTTAAAATTAATGAGTTTTATTAGGCACAGATTAGCTGTATTTTTCACTAAGAAAATTTTGAAAAAAATTGACTACTTATAGGCGCAATAAAATTGCCATTTAAAAATTTTCAAATTTATATTTCATTTAGGTACAGAGTTTTGTTTTAAATAAGTATTAAGTTTAAGTTTAAATTCAAATTTATATTTTAATAAAGTTTCAGCGACTACACACTTAAGTCTTAAAATCTTTAATAATTCATGAAAAGTAAAATGTCTTTAATTGTATTTTAGTAAATTTCGCTTTTCACTGGGCTTGCTCTAATACAATTACATAAAATTTAAGCAGTCTATCGTTTATTTAAAATTAATAAATTCAAAAATATAGTATGTGATTTGAAAGCTAAGCGCGACTTAGATAGGGGTACATAAAGCACTCCAAAAATACCATTATAAATTTATGGCGGCAACTTATTTAAACAGTCCTATGTACCTTGTTTTGAAAAGCTGAGGATCCTTGACATGAATTAGAGAAACGCTTAAAAAAAACTATCTATTAAGAAGTATATAATATTAGATGATATACAACGGTTTATTTAACGATACAGGGTGCTTAAGAAGAGTGAACTTTAAAAAAAACATTGTCGTAGGGCTTCTATGCAAAATTAAAAAAAAAAATAAATAACATAACGGTTAATTTTTTATGACATCACTAGTTAAACTTTCTTATACCCTTTTCAAAACGGCTTCAACAACTACTCAAACTAGCGTTTAATGTGACCTAAAATATCTTTCAGGAAAGTTCAAAAAAGATTTGAAAAAAGCTCAAATTTAAGGCATAAAATTAAACGATGCCTCCAGATAAAATTCTAAAAATTATTACAATCTGTTATCAAAGAGGAGGATATTTTTAAAAACCCAACCCTATATCTCTTAAAAGCTTTCTTTATTTTTACATAATATGTCCTCGTTTTTTAGTTCAAGGATTAATTTATATTTTTAAGTTAAATTTTTTAATTTATTTAATTTTTTTTTGTTTTATTATTTTTTATGTTTATTAATAAAATAACGAAAATTTATGAATAATTTATTTCATTATTTACATTACATATATATGTATTATTTTATTTAATATACATATGTACAAATTAATATATGTTTTTTTTTGTAGCATCATACGCCAATATCAATTTTAATCTGATTGTCAGAATATAATAAAATACATATGAAAATTATTTTTTTATTTTCTTTTGTAAAAAATTTTTTTTTTTTTATAAAGAGTTTTGCTTGTAATTAATAAAAAAAAATAATAATAAAAAAACAACAACAAAAAAAAAACTGGGATAAAATAAGTTATATAAAATACAAATGCAAAAAAAAAGTTATATACTACATCATAAATTTTCATGGAAGTAAAAAAAAAATATTTGTGTGGTCAATATTCATTGATTCTTATATGAATACTGATTTTTTTTTTTTTATACCCGTGCATACATATATGAACATCGGGTATATTAAAATTACTCCTCCGTTTGCAACGCATCGAAATATAAGAGCTAGATATAGTGTCAAGGGTACGTATCGAATCAGCATCGAAAAGTGAATCGATCTAGCTATGTGTGTCCGTCCGTCCGTCCGTCAGTACGATAACTCAAAACTATAAAAGCTAGAGTTCTGAAACTTTCACAAAGTAATTTTTAGACAATTTGTAGGTTCCCTATTGTTTTTGGTTAAAATCGGAGAAAGGCTTCGGGTAGCTGCCATACAAATTTTTCGATATTTTATGAGTATTTTCTAAATTACTAACGAAATAGAACCCAAATATAAAAACAAACAAATTGTTGTTAAATTATTAATCGATTCATGGTGTAGTGGTTAGGACATGTTACTTGTAGCAAAAATGTCTCGGTTCGAATTCAGGCTAAGGAAAATTTTTTTTTTTTTTAAATTAATTTTTTTTTATCTATTTTTTTTTTAATAAAATATTTATTTTATGTTTGAAAAAATTTAATTTTATAGAAAATTTACCAGAAGACTCTCATTTATATTAAAAATTATTAATTTTTTTTAATATTTCTATAAAAAAATTCAAAACTGTTATTTAAAACAAACAATTGATACCATAGCAACTACGATTATTTAAAACTGTTATTTAAAACAAACAATTGATACCATAGCAACTACAATTATTTAAAAAAAAATAATGAGATAAATAAAAACTCGTTTTGTAGACAAATTTTTAATTGTTCTATGGTATAGTGGATAGGACATGGGACTAGTAGTCAAAACGTTTCGGTTCGATTCCCGGCTGGGGCAAAATTTTTTTTTTTTTTAAATTCATCTTAAAATTCTCATTTATAAATTATTTATTTTTTTTAATACATTTTTAAAAAAATTCAAAACAGTTATTCAAAACAAACAATTGATACCATCGCAACTATAATAATTTAAAAAAAAGATTGAGACAAATATAAAGTCGATCGCTTAGTGGTTAGGACGTCGACATTTTAATTGAAAAGTGTGGGTTCGAATCTCGTTGAGAGCATATTTTTTTTTAAATTCATCTTTTTTTTTAATTCATTTTTTTTTTATTAATTTTTTTTATAATTAAATATAAAAAAACAAATATTTTGAATTTTCTGTCAAACAGTTCAATTGCAATATAAGAATTTCTTATTTATTTAATACACGCACGGGTATCTAAAAGTTGACAAGGGCAACTATAATCTTCCTCGTTTTTTTTGTTTTTATTTTTTTTTTCATGTAAATTATTTGAAAAAAAATATATAACAGGATATAATTTGCTTTCAGACACACTCTCCAACACACACACACACACACACACATATTAATTTATCAATTTTTTTGTACTTTAGAATTAAAAAAAAAAAATAAATATTTATTATAAGATCCTGAATATGATGCTTGGATTGAATTGTAAAGTAAACTGAAGATAATTATTCATAATTCATCAGTTAAAAAATAAATAAAAGCGGATTTTGTATTTTTGTTTTTGTTTTTTTTTTTTTTGTTGTAAATGAAAGTCAGAGAAAGAAAAAAAATAAAAAAAAACCAAAAATGAATGGTGGTTAAAAAGAATCAGGATATTTTATTTAAAATAAAAATATTACAATAATAATTTTTTTTTTTTTTGAAAAAAAAAGCACAATTAGTAATGAAATTTAAAGTTTATAATAACGTTTTTTTTGGGAAATTGGTATTCTTGCCATTCTATATGGATGAAGGCTATAAAATTTTTTAAAATGAGTTTTAAAGAAGATTACATTAGATTTTAGTGTAAATTAAATCGATGGTAAGAAGTTTCCCTATAAGCTGCTCATTAACTTGTAGAACTGCTCACTTATCTGTAAAACTGGGCCCCGATTGCACCAAAATTTATCTCTTAATCCAAATAATTGTTTGTTTTTCATAAGTAAATGTTTTTTACTAATCAAAGTTCATTCATTTGTTATCAAATATGGTTGTGGTGCAAAATAAATTGATCGAAATCATGCGATAGTTTGATTATTTAATTAGCAATAAGGTTTTCGTGAAATGGAGCCCTTCTCATAGAACTGTTCATTTATTGGAAATTTTAATAAAACATACCAAAATAGATAATGAGCTCCTTGATTTGGGCAGTCACTTAAAGGCTTTAATTAATATTGAAGAGTTAAGACCACCCAGTACTTTAACAAATATAATATAAATGAGAATTATATTCATAGGCCTAGGCCAAATATACGTTATATGTACATAACAAATGGAAATTAATAGCAATAAGTTATGAATCGGTTTCCATATGTTTGTTATTTGATTGGAAAAGTTATAGGGTAATTACCCTTAAAAATCTAAACACTATAAATGCAGTTGTGTACATACAACATAGTCTATAAAGTATACTTTTATTTCTTTGAGGTACTAGGTCTTAAAAATGAATAGAAAGTTTCAAGGTTGTTTTAAGGTTAAATAATAAATTTTTATTGAAGTTCTTTTAATATAATTCCCCCAAGCGTTCAAGTGGCAAAAAAACTCATTACCATATGTTAGGCTAATTATATAGCTTACAATTTGGTTAGAAAATATACCCTATTTGAAAAAAATAAACTATTTCAATTTTTAACGGGATTCTATATAACTTTAGGACATTACTACTAAATTTACATTCATATTCCGTTAAAAACAAATTCTGCCGTTTATAACATTTTAAAAGTCAGAACTATAAAATTTATAGTGTTCCCCATAATGTACACTACAACAATAGTTTCAAAATTCTTTTGATTAATTTGTTTTACATTTTTCTGTAATTGTATATATGTAACAAAAACCTTCAAAGTTACCGGAAACACCAATTTTATATTTTGTCATAATTAAGAAATAAAAGCATAAATTATTTTTTACCAAAATAAAAGTTAAACACTTTTTCAGTTTTTCTTATTTTATTTTAACTGTAATGGTTGGCACCATATGAATACAAATTTATCATAAACAAAAATTACACAAAGTAATACAATATGTGTGCCATCCAAAGAAAAAAGAAAGGACGAAAACAATTTTACTCTATTATTACATTTATTTTTGTTATTTTATTTTGATTTTTCTATAATTTTTCGTATTTTACTGTGGAATTCTACAGAAATTACACCCGCGAATAATGGACGAAGAAGGTACAATTGAAATAATATATTTTAAAATAGTGCATTATATGCAGCACATTTTGAAGGACTCTTTTATCTTTAGTATCTAAAGATTTTTTTTATTTTTAAAAGTCAGGCTAAATAATTTAAATTTATATCTTTTGATGTATACAAAAATTGTAATTGATCTTTAGCTTCAAATGTTTGATTTAGGATTTTTTGCAGAAAATCTTTTAAAATAAAGTGCAATTTTATTTAAAAAAATTTACAATCTTCTCTGAATCTTAATTTGTATTCACTTAAACAACCTACCGATCCTTCATATTAAGAGAAAAACACTTAAAGGACTTAGTGTTTAACGTATAAGATCTCGGATACTAAGGTAGCGAGTGAAAGATTTTATTTTTCAGAAAAAACTTCAAGCTTAATGTGGCTTGAAAACTTCAAGTGGCCATGAGCTTGAATTTATATGGGAATCCGCCCGCAGTTTGTGTAATGGAAAACAAAAGAAGGACTATTTAATCTTAATTTAAGACAGACTGAATATAAAAGCAATAAGTTATCTTCTATTTAAATTTTTGCAAATCATAAGAACTGGGAGGTAACATGTACCATAAAAATTCAAGAGTTCCTCAATTTGAGAATTCAAGATCAAATAGTTTATATCAGATATTGAGTCGCTCTTTGAAATAAAAGGAGCTTAAAGAAATACCATAATGTAGATTATATTTCTTAGAATCCATTTACCTCATCTGCATTTTTGAACTTCATTTTCAATAATCACAATATATTTATTGAATTCATTTGTTAAACTTGGCTTTTTTTTCGTATTCATATAAAAGATACACTTTTATTAATTCGTGAATGACCTCTGTACAAATTAGTACCTATTATTTGTAATTTAATACCTCTGTATTTAGATAGGCCAAAAAATATAAAACCTTTAATTCTTTTAAAATTGTCTTACTAGGGTTATAAAAAGACAAATTTTCACTCAATATATGTTGCTCATATAATAGTTGAATAACCTTCAGCTCCAATGCATTTTTAAATAATATCCCTAAAAAAAAACTTAAACGAATTCAAAGTTTGAGTTGAATTTGGCAAAATGAGTCCACTTAGAACCTCTTTTTATATTTATTATTTACAAGTTAGGATCTGTAGTTAAAAAACTCAAAATCTTACCTTAGTACCCCTAAAAATTATTTGAAGCAGTAAATTGTATTCTACTGTATATACTGAATGATTGAATTATAATTATTATATTGTAGAATTAAAACAAAAGTTAATTGAAATAAATTGGAAACATAAATTTTCACAACTGTAAATTTAGTATAAGGTATAATCAAATTTAAAGTTAATTACAATAAATTGAAAATGTTATATAATATAATTAACTTATATAATCAAATGATAAATATATTAATCAAAAGCATTTGATCATAATTAAATTAAAACAAAATGTAAACAACAAATTTAAGAGAGAGAGTGAGGGCGTGATCAGTATTGACAAATTGACAACAAATTTATTTTGAAAACACCATTGTTCTCCCATCCCACTCTTTATATCAATATCATATTATTTATCTCTCTCATCTCTCACATCTCTTGCTCTTGATATATATTTGACACATGATAAAAAATTCATATCATTCGCAGTTCAACGTTTAAGCCGTGCACTTCACTTATTCTTCTAAAATATAACAGGTATTATTGTACTCTTCTCAATATTTTGTCTGCCAAAACAGTCAGACACAAAAACAATTAAAAATATAAAGTTTATAACCAATTTTTAAAAACTATTTCTGTCCCATGCATATATTCATTCAATACAATTACATTTAATATTTGCCAAAAATAATTTGTAATGACAGAGAATATGTATGCATTCATCATAATCAGAATATGAAACGATGGAACCTACTGTCGTTCTGTCACTGAAATATTTAAAAAAAAAAAAGTAAAAAAATAAAAAAAAAAACAAACAAAAAAAAACATGAATTTGAAAGAGTGAAAATATAAAGAAAAAGGAGTGAATTGGATTAAATTAATAAAGTCAATACTAATTTATATCCTTTTGAACAATACCCAATATCAGGTATCTATATATATACATACTTGTATATGTATATGTATATGTAAATATATATAATAAACAATGAACGTATTGTGATCAGAATTTTTTGACATCATTTTTTATTTTCATTTTATTTTGTTTTTTTTTTTTTTTTTGAAAAATTTTTTAAGCTTTATTTTTTTTTTAATTTTTTTTTTGTTGCTATCTCTTTCTATATATTATTTACTGTTGGATGTAAGATATTTATGGTATGCAATCAAGATATTTTACGATAATTTTTGCATGTTTTTTATTATATATTTTATTTATAAATTGGAATTAAGAAGGAAGGCAATAAAACAAAAAAAAAAAATTTAAATCAAAAATATGTTTAATTTAAAAAAAAAAATTATTTAATATACAAATACATGAATGTGTATATGCAAAATTTTCTTATAATAGCAATATTAGTTAATTTAAATAAACTACTAGGAAAGAACTTTTTGGGCTTTCTAGTTAAGTTGATTTTGAGTTTTCAACAAATCGTATATGTCATTTAGACAATGTTTTTGAAATTCAACATTTCCGGGTTTTCATTAGCAACTTCGTTTTTATAAAATCGATAGGTAGCAGGTTCAGAATTACAAATATATGAAAATACAAAGAAATTTAGTTGTTGGACATAATTAAGGTAAGTGCAATTTTATTTAATATTATATTTTATAAAAATCTGTTAAAAATTCGCATTAAATGACGCTTTTGTATTAGAACGTTCTTCGATTCAGTTAGGACCCTTATAGTTGATTGATTAATCCAGAATTAATACAACTTTCTTATTAATTCAGTTTTTGAACTACAGACTTTGACACTGTTAGTAATAAACATAAAAAGGGTTCTAAATGGACTTATATATAGAGTTTCCATTTCCCGGCACTTTTAAATTTCCCGGGATACGGGAAATTTAAAATTTAATTTTTCGGGAAATCCCGGGATCCCGGGAAATCTGAAAAGATTTAAAAAAAAGTACAAATAATAACATTTTAAAACAAAAAACAAGACATTTTTATAATAATTCAAGTCTTTATTCAAAGATATAACAAAACTATAATAAAATAAACAAAAAAACAAGTAAAGCAACAGTCAGTCGGTGCAACCGACTTAGAAATACCCTACACCTATTTGGTTCAAATTTAAGGACATATTCACAAGTCATTTTAGCACCATAAAAGCTGCTATTAATTTGATCGTAAGACATAGGCAACCAAATTAACTTTATAATACTAAAAACATTTTCTAATTACACTATCTATTAAAAAATATTACAAATTCTTACTAATTTATCTATTTAAAAATATTAAAAAACAAACAAACTTGAAATAAATGAAAATATATTTATTCCAATTCAATTACAAAATGAAAAAATTCTAATTATTAAATTTTGTGATAAAAAGATAATCAAAGCATAATATATTTAATAATCCAAATTTTTAAAAATTGCAATTATTTTAAATGGTTAGTTTATATGCCTAATAGAAAAGCTTATAAACGCATAGGAAATAGGAAATAACGCATAGGAAATAGGGGGACACATAGGAAATAGGAAATATATTTTTTGGCTTCGAAATTAAACTCGACCAGAACCAATTCCCATGGCACTTTCATTACTAGTAACTTAGTGTTAAATTTCATCAAAATACCGGCATTATTTTTTGAGTTATGGTGTTTTTAAGATATATGTTTGCTAGTCCTTGAACTTTTCAAGGGTTCCAGAACCCGAAACCATGGTACGATTTCGCCCATATGCAGTCCCGTCATACTTTCAATACTAGTTAACCCTTGTGTAGTGCATTCACTAATTCTAACACTACAATTATTACAATACCTTTATAACTTCACCGTACACATACATTTAATTTATACTAATACAATACCTAGTTAACTTCAACGTATTTTTACATTCTTTCTCACGAACACAATACCTAATTAAAAAGTACGCTAATAACAATTTAATAAAGATATCTAATTTCATATATACCTTAAGTATATACGAACACATTACTCACATTAATTCTTTAGCAAAAAATGCTGATTCTAAACATTTAAATTTAAAAACAACAATTAACACCCGTACCATATAATATTATATATTTTTACATTTATAAAAAAAAGTCATTATGAATAGAAATTGCACATTCAGGGAATTTCCTTAAAAAGGTTGAAGAACTGAATGTAGCACATATGTTTAACACACAATTTAATATTTGTCAATTTAAATTATATTTTTAAGAAAATAGCCCATATGGCACTTTTTATTGTGAAATAATAAATTTAATAATGTTAATGTAATCACCTCTACTAAAAAAAGTAGTGGGGATAAATTTTAAATATTGTATAAATAGCTTTGTAAATTTAAAAAAGATAACAATTAAAAGTTTAAGCTCTTAGATAGCTTAACAAAGAAAACTAAAAGGCTTTTAATTGACTTAGACAGAATCTCTAAATTGGGTTCCGCCCATAGAGAAATAACCATCACAGTGTGACATAGGGCTTATGGCCCTCAGCACTTTGGTTAAGACAAGGACCGCATAAAGACATAATTAAGTATCACCAAATAAGGAACTAACTTATTACCATATTACCACAAATATATTACCTAAATTTATTACACTTGTACACAATTGGAACGTTCTAGCTTAATTTTAAGTTAATTGTTTTAATAATTTCGATGATAAGCTTTTACACATTGGGGGGGTCTAAGAGAGGTTCTGAACCAAAATTGAAGCTTCTACATTTGTTTCAAGTTACTATCTTTATTAATTTCGAAAATATGCTTTAAGGTCCTCGGAACTGAGTGGCTGGTCCCCGACCCACTACTCCAATGGGGCCCAAATTTCAATGACACTTACGAAATAGGAAGGGACACCCTGATACCAAATTTGGAGGTTCTATTTTTATTGGTTTCGGAATTATGCTCGTTTGGCCTAAATTCGATCAAAAAGTTCTAAGTTCCGAACCCATTGTCCAATCCTCACCTTACGTAATCACCGCAGTAGTTTCATTACCAATACCCTACAGCAGAAATTTCATGAAGATAGCCTCATTAGTTGTTGAGCTATAGTGATTTTTTATATATGCTCGTTAGCCCTGACACCGACTAAAAGGTCCGGAATCCGAACCGTTGGGCTGATTTCGCCCTTATATAGTCCGCGCTGAACTATAGTACTAGTTAACCCTTGTACACAATTTGAACTGCCTATCTTAATTTTAAGTAACTATGTTTAGTAATTTCGATTAAAAGCCTTTAAAACTTGGGAGGTCTGAGAGGGTTACAGAACCACCACTCCAACTGATCCCAAATTAGGGGAACACGCAAGAGATAGTAAAGAACACCCTTGTGGCAAATTGGAAGCTTCTACATTTTTTTAAGTTGTTATCTTTATTAATTTTAAAGATATGTTTTAAGGTCTTCGGAAATGTGTGGCTGGTCCCCGACCCACTAGTCCAATGGGGCCCAAATTCACAAGACACTTAGGAAATGGGAAGGGACACCCTGATACCTAATTTGGAGGTTCTATCTTAATTGGGTTCGGAATTATGCTCGTTTGGCCTAAATTCGATCAAAAAGTTATAGGTTCCGAACCCATGGTCCAATCCCGACCTTACGCAATTCCCGAAGTAGTTTCATTACTAGTAACCTACAGCACAAATTTGATGAAGATAGCGTCATTGGTTGTTGAGTTATCGTGATTTTTTATATTTGTTCGTTAGCCCTGAAACTGATTAAAAGGTCCAGAATCCGAACCCATGGGCCAATTTCACCCATATGCAATCCCCGCCGTACTTTCAGTCCTAGTATCCTACAGTTAAAATTTCATCAAGATAGCTCCATTATTTTTTGAGTTATCGTGCCTACGGACGGACGGACGGACGGACATGGCTATATCGACTAAGGCGGTCACGCTGATCACAAATATATATACTTTTCCATATCTAGCTCGCTTCCTTTAGGTGGTTACAAACACCATACCAAAGTTAATATACCCCTTTACCTATTCTATAGGTGTAGGGTATAATAAATGTGTAATATTCAAAAGAAAACATTTGGATTTAAAATAGTAATAATAAAAATATAATTAAACTGCTAAGTGCTATGCTATTTTACTTTTTATATTTAATAAAATAACTTTTCAAGAAGCAAAGTACATTAAGTGAATGGCCACTTAGTAAGGATCTTTTTTTGGTAGAAAATATGGCAGCTATTGAAAATACTCGCTCGCTTTCAGTTGATGTAGGCCTTATTGTTTTTAAACAATAGAATAATTTTTTTAAATTTTCAGTCAGTTCACCCGTTAATTCATACATTTTTATTTCTTTTTGAATATTATTAGAATTAGTGTAATCTGAATTAATTGGCATCCTTTTAAAACATTTTTTCACTGCAGTTTCCAAGTTCTTCCGTAAATTTAATTCATCGATGTTACCTTCCATCACTACTTCACTATCGTCACTCTCAATATCAATTGCAGCAGCATCAGGATAAGTTTTTGTAAATAATTTTACCATTAATTCTTTTGCCAACTTTATAATGCAAGCTTTGCTGCTTTTTTCCAAAAAAATATTATTTAAATTTTGTGAATTTGGATTTTGCAAAAATTGTAAGAGCGAAACTAAATCTTTGTGGCGTCTTTCTATTAATCTTGTTTTTAATATTTGTAGCAGTTCAGCACTTAAAACATTTTTTTGAAATATACATATTACAAAATCGCAATTTTAGACTTGAAAACTATTGAAATGACAACTTTACATGACAATATATTAGTCTGAAATATGATTTTTATTGGAAATTAATGAACTTAAATTTCCCGGGAAATGAAAATAAAAACCCGGGATTCCGGGAAAAGAAAAATTACATATTTCCCGGGAATTCCATCCCGGGATTTCCCGGGATGGAAACTCTACTTATATACCAAAGTAAACTCAAAAGTTGAGTTCGGTTATGATTTGAGAATAATTAATTAAGAGTGCATTATATGTGGAGGTTATTTAAATATTATTCGACCACTGATTCCAAATTTGAATTTTTATTCCTGTATTACAAATCCTAGTATTGTAGTATAGGACTTTCCGAAACATTCCCATTATTTCCTATTAACAGACCGACATATTAAGTTTTATTATCTACAGCATCTCTTAATCCATATTGAAAATAAATTTCCAATTAAATAATAGAGGAATATAAGAACATAATTTTTGACCCAGAATATAAATGAAAAATGATTACGAATGAGTTTTGTATTTACAAAATAAAATCTACAAAAATGGAGAGGGCATCCAGAGGGCTCTGTTATATCAAATTTCTTTGAAACCAAAATAGAAATACAAAAAAAAAACCAAATATACAAAAAATTCATCGTTATTCCGGATTAAATTGACTTGACCGAACAGAAAATTTGAAAATAAATAAAAAAAAAAAATAAAAAAATTTAATGATCAAAATTTGAAACCATGCATTGCATCTCAAAATTTTTCATTTCAAAAAAACAAAACAAAATTTCTGCATTGGACGAATTATTTTAGCGAAACTATTTTTTGGTACTTGTTTTAAAATTTTTGTGTCTGTTTTTGTTTTTTTACATTGAAATGAATAATTGTTTAAAAGCACCAAAAAAAACTAGGTACGAGGAAAATTATAGACGACATACAATATTATACGTTTAAAAAATAAAACGGAAACAAACACAACACACACATAACACATAAAAAAAAAAATCCATTGAATCCCAACATGAAAGAACGGATCATGTTTTCGAAGATAATTTATGGCATTACATATTCTGCATTGCAGCAGATTTTCTCGTTTTGTTTTTTCCCAGTCTTTTGGTGGTATTATACAATGGGCTCTTGTTAAGCTTTTCTTTTTTTTTTGTGTTTTTGTTGATATCTGAATAGTTTTTGTTTTTTTTTTGTCAATAACGCGTTGATAAAAACATTGGTGTTTTTTTTTGTGTATTTGCCATATAATTTTGCAATATTTTTTTTGTGAGCCTATTAAAATTAAAATCATAAATAAAAAATGTAAAATAAATTTTTTTAACACTTCCTAATGTTGAATTTATAAAAATATAAAAAAAAAACAAGAAAGTTTTTAGTTCGCCTTGTAAATTCTAAGATATCCATGCGACCAAATATCAAAATACAAAAATACCATTTTTTATCCATTTTCCTAATTTAGAGTTTAAAATAAAAGGAGAAAGGTTTTAGTGTCCCTTGTCCCTCTTAGCTGTCTAAATGTTTAAAAGTCTATTGAGTTAAGATTACTATTTTATACATTTTCGACCTTTAAAAGGAGTATGGAGCATTTACCAAGTCACTTAGAATAAGCTTCATTTAGTTTCGTTAAGCCTTTAATTATGAATACACAAATGGTGCTACATCTATTATTCTATACAAGAGTTAGAGGTGCTACATCTATTATTCTATACAAGAGTTAGAATAAGCTTCATTAAGTTTTGTTAAACCTTTAATTACTGGTCTGTAGGTATAAGATTATAAATACATAAATGGTGCGACATCTATTACCTTATATAAGACTTATATTTATATTTTTATATATATCTTATTTTATATTACAATATAAGCTATTACGTCACATACAATTTTATGATAATTTTTTTATTAGATATAATTTGGCAGAAGAATCCGAAACCTTTCATATCTGGAATAGTCGTTAGCTTCACCAATACGCTATTGGTCAGATCCCTTTACTGAAATTTTTATTTAACTTTACATTTTTTTATTTATTTCAGTTTCAGCTTATATATTGCTGTAATAATTAAATTTTTGTAGTCCACAACTTGCATGATCTTCATTAAAACAATCTCAATATTTGCCAAAACTTTCATTTTTTAGGATAAAAACAGAAGGTTTAAAAATAAACCCAAAATTTACACGTCCTATTACTCTAAAACTCCGCAGAATTTCCATTACTCCAAAATGCAGTTCGAATAATTTCAATTCTTATCAACGCACTTGAGATTTTGTGTCCCTATTTTCAATTTTAACTGATAATCTGATTATTTAAAGAAAAACAGATAAAAAATTTCTAAAAGTACTACTTGTATAGTAAGCAGGCAAACTTTAAATACTTTGCTTCCCTATTATATTTATTGCCGATTCTAATTTTCAATCTTGTTGCTCTGTTTCTTTAACGTAATAGGATTAGAAATCTCTTTTTCAACTAGACTTAATTTTATTTCCATAAATTTCAAACTTTGCCAACATATCTTCTTTTATTACTTTAATTGTCAATCGTCAATATCCCCTCCGTATAGTGTAATAAGTTCTAAATATATTTAAGCTCAAAAATTTGTATGACAGATAGTTGACAGTTGTCATGAGATAGCCTGTAAAAGTGCTTGCCATGTTTTTCCTGTTTAAGTGCTTGCCCTATTATATACCTTTCTCAGTTGGCAGTTGTATTAGTGTTTAGGATATGCAAATGAATATTGAAAATTAAATGCGGTACCTAATTAATATACGATCCAAAATAAGGTCAAATAAATTAAAAAAAATATATATATTTTTTTCAATATATGCTTTTATTAAAGTAAAACTAGCCCACTAAGATGTAGAAAATAAAAAAGAAATTGAAGATCTTCGGAATTTATTACCGTTTTAATATAAAAGTAATATAAAAATTGTTATACCAGCATTGTTATACCAGAACAGTTCTTTTAATGCTTAAAAACTTTTAAGCTTAAAATATTGTAGTTCAAATATTGAAAATATTGTAAATGGTAGTTCTTTTGCATTTAAAATTGCTTTAATATAATAGTAAATTGCTGGATTTAGGTTAACAGAAAGAAGAGCTTTTTCTCAAAGTTTTATCGCTTTAAAACCTTTAAGTATACGCCAGGTTTTCTTAAGTCAATACCAAAAGTTAAACTCAAAAACGTTAATAAAGAAATAATCTTATATAATCCTTAAATTATTCAAATACACATAATATTTTTTATTTAAAATAAATGTGCATCTAATAAGATACTTTTTATAAGAATAAATATACAATTTGTTACTATTCAAAGTCCAACTTGCATTTATTGAAAATTTAATACCAAATAAAAACTAAATTAAAATCTAAACGCTTACTGTTAAATTGTGCATTTATTGAATTTCTTTTCTAACTTTATTTATTAATTTTAAATTCAATATTACTATTTAATTATTTTGTTTACTCAACACAAATATCATATAATACCCATATATATAGTCATAAAATAAACAATTTAAAACAATATTGAATAATAAAAATTGTAAATATTTTTCAATTTCAATATACTTTTTCTACAACTTTTTATTACAAAAAAAAAATAAAAGTTTTTCTTTGTGCAGAAATAAAAAAAAAAAAAAAAATAAAACATTAACTATTATTAATAAAAACTACTACTAACACCAGTATTAGTAACTGCATCATGTATTATTTTTTTTGCTGTTCATATTTATTCTCAGCTTTATTCACTAAAAACTTCTTATCTAGTTCACTCTATAACATTAGACAAATTCTAATATGTGAATTTTTTAAATATATATTATATAAAAATATATATATGCATAACAAATACCTAAACACATATATATATATATATTTTTTATTTGTTTTATAAACAAAAATAAAAAAAAAACTATCTCATATAATCTAATCTTCAACACATCGTAAAAAATATACCAAATATTTTCTCATAACTGTTAGATTATACACATATTAGAAATACCGTTATATTGGATACTATATTTTTAAAAAATCGCTAAATATGTTAAAATTGTAAAAAAATTTGTTAGAAATAAAAAAACTAAAAGGATTTTTAAAATGCTCATTTCCAAAATTAAATAATGTTTCCAATTTATAATAGGTCCCTAGAACTTTAGTTATTGTATATTAGTAAAAAATTTGGAAACGTATTCAATTTATAGGTGTCTAAGAATATAGCGAATTTTCAGTGTTTAACCCCTTTAAGCTTCCTAATAGCAGTCGACACCAAAATATTTTCTTAAACGACTTAAACCTATTTCTATGTATCTAATACTCAATCTTTAACCAAACTTACACCTTAACTGTTAAGGTTTCTAACCTTAACAGTTTGGTAGATAAAATAGGTTAAAACTCTTGGCAAAATTTCTGTTTCGAATAACGGTAAATTAATTAATTTATTTAAAAGGATTTTAAAAGCTGCTGTTGTTTTGAGCTTCAATTTTTAAATATAGGGATTTCTAAAACCGTGGTAGCGCTGTAGTTCTGTAATCGCTGCCGCTATAGAAAAAAGTTGTTGAATAAAATTTATTTTCTTTTGATTTCTAATAGGTTAAAATTTCCTTTGTTTAAAATGGTGCAAAAGATTTGTAAATACCGTGACAGACAGACAGCAGAATTAGCCTAGTAGTAAAATTTTTAAAAATTTTTCAAAATATGCTTAAAATAAAACAATGTTATAAAATATATTTATTGTAGCAAAATATTGGTATGGAATTATGATATCTCTTTACACTCTTATGTTTATCTGATGTTCTCGAACTTTATCAACTAAAATTAAAACCAGCCGAATTAATTCGGACCTTAGGCGAAATTTAAGTTCTATAAACCTCTTATTAGGTTAGGTTGGAAACGGTACTAAATCCCCACAAAGAAGGGGTTTAAGGAAACTTTAAAATTGAATTTAAAATTAGGGTTAGTCCCTATTCTCAATATTTTTATATATGTCTTAATGGCTTTTGCGGTTTTTGTCTTGGAGGTTTCTGACTTAATCTTGTAAGGTTTACTTTCATTTTTAAACAGTGTTACCTCTATGATGTTTAGGGAATATTCTGTTAGTAAATTTCCAAAAATTTACCTGAACTTTCTTTTCAGTTTCAAGCTAAAACGACCGCGATCAACAATGTGTCAAATCATATGGTTTAAGCAGTTACCTAATTCGTTAAACAGTTACCGCGATTCTTATCGTTAAATGTTACCTAAATTGAAAGTTAATTTAAAATTCGTTAATTATCATTTAGTAATTAGTTAATTAAAATTCGTTAGAAAAAGGGGTCCAAAATAAAACGAAATTAAAATTAAACGTTCCGAAAAGATATTTATCAAGAAAAATTGATATTCGATCCTTTAAGCTCGTTTTAACAAATAGCCCTCCAAAAATATCGTGCCACTTTTCAAAATTTTTTTTCGCCTTTTAGTGTTTACCAGAAAATCGGGAACAATATTGAATTTTTTGAAAAATTTTTTGGTTTTTTATAACAAGTTGGTTGCCAAAATATGAAGGCCGTAAGTTTATTTGAATTTCAAATCGAAATTGTTCCGAAACGAACTTAATTTTTTCGTTTAATTTGAATTCGTTCTTCGGATAAAATTAAAAAAAAAGAAATTTTCCCGACCCCTGGTTCAAACATCTAGATAATGTGTCCTCGGAGTAGAAAAAGTTCTTTAAAATTTCCTTAATGCCATATTTATATAGTACCGCAAATTTTAAACTCAAATGCCTCAATCATTCTTCCTAACAATATTACAATTCTATCCTTCTTCTTTTTTTTCTAAAAAAATTATCGGAAAGTAAAACAAAGTATAAACATCTCTTATATTTTTTGTTTTTCTCTGATCAAGATTAAACTTTCAATTTTAGCCGTCATTTGGTAAATATTGACTTTAGAAATTTGTTTTTTTTTTGTTTTTCTTTTACTTTTTTCCAATAACAAAAGAAAAATGAAAAATTATCAAAATAAAAACAAAATAAAAATAAAATAAAAAAGTTAAAGTAACGGTACAATTTAATAACGGTACTAATTTTGTTCTATCTTTTAGTTTATTACAAAAAAAAAAACAATCTAAAGGATTGTTAATATATTTCGAAGCGGGATTTACAAGGAAAACTACAAAAAAAAAATTTTTTATTCAATGTATAACAATATAACAGTAATTTTAACTGTAACATAAGTTCGAAAAAAAAAACGGTAAAAGAAAAAATAAACAAAAAACAAAAAAAAAAAAAGAAGCAGAAAAAAAATTGAATAAAATTAAATGAAAACAATAATGTGTCGTGTAATAATAACAACGGTTCATCGTTGTTGTCAATTTTATCATCATGTTTCAATATGCAAGTAAAAATGTAAAGATAATAAAAAAAAACAAAAAAAAAAAAACTAAAAATATCAACTGCAACAGCAGCAGCATCAATATTATATAGTATCACTGCAGCCAAAATATTATTATTATATGTAGAATACATATGAATATATTTTGTGTCAATTGAATGTGTTTGAATGTTAATGGACCTCATACTTATGTATTTTATATTGAGTAACAGTTACTGAGGAATTATCCTTTTTTTTTTGTTTTTTTTTTTTTTTTCGGTTGCTGGTTGCTTTCTATGAAAAACAAAAAAAAAACAAATACAATAAGGCGAATCCTGATAATAATGAATGCATATATGTAGAAAAGGATTTCCTTTTTTTTTTTTTTTATTTTGTAATTTTTTTTCTAACTGGAAAATATTAAAATACATAATCCCAAAATATTTTCTAAAAAGTGATATACAGATAGTTTTATAAAAATATCTAAGTGTGTAGTTTTTGTTGTTTTTTTTTTTTTTTTTTAATAATATTTTAAACGGAAAATCTTTTCAATAAGTGCATAAAAGATTTTTATTAGAAAATAAAAATGTCGTACAAAAATTGTTTTAAAGTTTAGAAGTTAATATATAGAGAGTTTATTTTATATTATAATCAGAACTGTTCTAGATTATTAGCATTGGTTCCGTTCCGATTTATAGTGACCTATAGATTCCAATAAATCTAGTAACTGTTATATGTATAGTGATATTAATTAAAGTATTAGTAGTTTCTCAACACGTAATTTATATAAATGTTAAAAATTTTGAGAAACCAAAGGGAGATTAGGGCAGGTTTATGGCAGTTTGAACAATAATTAGGTTTTTATCAAATAAAAATCTAGTTTTTGCGACAAACTGCACAAACATTTCAAATTGAGTTTAATTAGACTTAAAGCCCTGCCAATCTGCCTGCGTTATTAAATATAGTCTTTTCACGTGAACTTGGCCTTTTTTAGCGGAAATTTGTCGAGTTTTAAATGAATTGGGTCTTTTCTTGAATTAGTCTTAAATTTCTCAATTTAATTGGGGCTGTTTTTAATCAGTCCGTTTCTTGGAATCCAGCAGTCACATCAACATAATGGAAAAAATGTGGCAACAGATTTTATAGTAGATTCCAAATGCAATAAGAAAATTTACAAAAGTTTGATTAAAATTTAAAAATGAAGAAGCCATTTTTTTGGGACTTATATTAAGTTTTTTTAGTTTTTCAGCTTCCACTAAAGAATTCCGGACTACGTTTTTCAAATTATGCTATTTTGACTTCTGTGTCTAAGATACGGGAGCGTTTTAAAAAAAAACGACCAAATTCATTTGAAAAGAGTATTTATTAGTTTCTGAATTTTAATTTTAAATCCGATTGGAATATAATTTTTAAAGAGCTTCTAAATTTCATTAGAACACATCAGAAAGTGTGTTAAATAATAGTATCATAAATTTATTGTTTAATTGTAAAAAACTTATCTTTAGGTTTGATACCCTGAAATTTGACATTTTTCAAATGATTGAACAATTAATGTAGGTTCATAAATTGCTGAGGTGAACTTTAAATTATTCAATTATTTAAACCATGTTCAAAATAAAATGAAACCCTTTAGTTTACCGGCCCAATTTAATTTTACTATTCTAATACTGATTAGAAAATAATATAAAAAAAAAAAAAAAAAAATTTATTGAGTTTTAAATTGAAATTTTCTTTTAATATTTTTTTTTATTTTTTCTATTTTAGATTTAATTTTATCTGAGTATAAATGGAATTTTCTATATTAATATGTTTGGAATATGTTAGTTTTTCAATAATAGAAAATTATCAATATACTTTGTGCGCACAATGTCCAAAATAATATATATATATATATATATATGTATTCTTCAATATATACAAATATAATATTATGTAGTTAAAAGATTTCATCCATATTATCCATACAATATATTACACATTATTATATTACTATTCTTATTTTACTAAAAATAGATATTAATTTTGTTAACCCGTTGGATATATAAAATGTGCATAAATAAACTCAAAGTGTAGACTTTATGTAGATGTTTTATTCTGTGTTTTTGGTAATATTGGTTAAACAAATATTTAAAGTTTTTAGTTGCATATTCTTTTTAGAACAGCTTCATAACACCGTTTTTCAAATGAATGAAATTTACTTTAATTTTTTTTTGGGAATATGCCTTATATTCACTAATCCTGTGAAACCCCGAGATAGCTTTAGAAATTACATTTTAGTTTTAAGCTCAATAAAGGAAAAATCTAAAAATACATCTTACCATAGTAGAGGAAGTTCAATGCCAATTGTGATTAAGGAAGTTGGGGATCGAATAAGAAGCAGATTAATATGATTGAAGGCATAGCCAATATTCAAGGGAAGGCGGATAACTAATTGATTAAATTTTCTAAGAATATAATATAAAGTCACAATGGCTTAAATAAGGTATTGGAAAGAAGCAGTGTCTTTAGATACATTATAAATTATAATTAAACAAAGTTTGGAAAAAACTATTGTGGAGAACATCTTATTCAAGAGGGAGAGGCCGGATATTCATTCTAGTAAAATTAGAAAAAATTTGAAACCTATGACGAATGGTAACTAAATTGGATTTAGAACATTTTCAATAACTTTGATATAGAAAGACTTGTTAGTCTTGAACAACTTTGCACGCTGTTAGTGCTATTTTAGTCTGTTTTTTTTTTTTAAGCGCTTACTGTTCAACCGTTAGGCTCTTCTATACCATTGGGAGATGTGGAAAAATGGGTCATATACTTTTATAATTAGAATTGATCAAATGAATTTCAAAAACAATTTAAACATGAGATATTACTACGCTTTATAACATGTATACATTTTCAATAGATAATTTTGTATTTGAGTTATATGATATTATATATCTGTGAGTTATATTATTCAATTAAATTATGTGTTTATATTCTGTATTGGTTATATATAACATTCTATTGGTATTGGTAATGTAAAAAATTTAATATTTAGGGTTTTTTTTACTAAAGGTATATAATTATTAATTAAAAAATTAATTTCAATACAATTTCGATTGGTAGGAGAGTCGAGTCGAGAACTAGATAAAAGATTTTTCACATTCAACGAGATTCGAACCCGGGTCTTTCTCATGAAATTTCGGCAAACTAACCACTGTGCCACCCAGCCGATAGTATTGTTTATTAACTACATACATATTGTTAATTAATTAAAATTTAAGTCAAATTATTATTCAAAAAGTTTTTAAACGATTTTCTTTCCAAGAAGTTTAGTAAATTTGATATAATCTAATTAATCAATCCAATAAGGTAATTTGTTAATAACTAGTGATAGTCCTTTTATAGGTATAGTGTACACTCAAACAAAAAATAGAAAAAAAAAACAAAAGGTTTGACAAATTTTTCTATCTGAGTTAGGTATAGTATAAATTATAAACTTATCTACTTTAGTATACAAATATCTAATTGCATATCTCATATTTAATATCTTAATCATATTTTCTTTGGGATAAATGATAATATCCTAAATAACCAAAATAAAAAGTATATTTAAAATTAATTTAAATATTTTGAGAACGTATAAGTAGACTCTTGAGTGTTATATAATAATCAAAAAAACAAAAAACACTACAACCCCATAAAATTTTTAATTTATATCAAGATATATTAATATTTGCCTAAATAAGTCGTAGATATTTGTTAATAATATAGTCGTATATATGTATAGTTTATATACATTTATTTATGTAATATAATGAATATCGACCACACCACCACCTACTACTAAAAAATAAAAAAACCAAATATCTCTTGTGTCCAACCCATATCGAATTTAATGACATTTCTATTTAACCTCACAATATAATCCCAGTAATAAATCAATGTAATACCTTCCTTTTATATTATTATATATGTAATCATAATAATTTTCCTAAAAATATATATATATATATATATATACATACATATTATATTATCTAATGAAAATGGATAGAAAGAGATAGAATTAAAAAAAACAAAAAAAATAAATAAACACTATTTTGGTGTAGTGCATATAATATAAAATACCGTTTTATTTTTTTTTTATTTAAACAAAAAAAAAAAAAATCAAAAAAAAGGATATTTGTTCAAAGGATAATAATAAAAATTGTACGGTACATGATAATATGAAATAATTAACGGTTTTATTCTAAAAACAATACAAGGATTTTCTATTTTATACATGAATAAAACTTTACAATAGACTTAAAAAAAAAAAAAACGTACACTACTACAAACGAAATTTTATGTGTATTTATAATTGGAGGAGTGAAATAAAATCCAACGAAATAAAGTCGAACCAACATTATTACCAAAAACAATGGAAGTAAAGTCGAATTAGCAATTCTATCTTATTCCAAAAAAAAAAAATAGCAATTCTATTTTATTTTGGTAACAGAGTTGAATCGCCTTAATTACAAAAAAACAATAGAAATTAAGTCGAATAAGCAATTTTATAATATTTCCAAAACAAGTGATGAAAAAAACCAAGGGTTTTTAAAAAAGTACATTTACAAAATTATATTCTGTTAAAAACTGAGTTTAATTTGAAACTTAGTTTTAACGACTAAGTAGTAAATTTTTAATTTTTAAGTCCCAATATCCTTTCAATGGGGAAGTTTGCCAAATTTCTCAAGGATCTAATCTCACTCCCTCCCCCTTCTCCCTTTTTTTAAGGTTTCAGGAATTAAACCAAAATTTGGAATTTTACTTATAATTTTACTATCTTAGCAAAAATGGGTGAAACTGAGAGACACTTTCTTCAATTTAAAGAACCGCTTTTAAAATTAAGAAAAACCTTTAATATGTGTTACAATATAATGTTGGACCTTTCAATTTTGTATATTAATAAAATAAAAAATTGGACAGGTATTAAGTTACAGGTGCTTAAAAAAAGCCAAATTTCAATTTTGAACACAGCACTTACAGCTCTTAAACGGGGGGCGCAACGAAAAATTTTTCTTAAACGACTTCTACTAATTTTTGAGAATCTAACATCTCCCAAAATTTCAAGCTTCAAGCCGTTCAGAAGTTATGTGACCCAAAAGTTTTGCAAAAATTTAGTTTTGGATAATGGTAAATTTTAATACCGAATAATAACCCTATTCATACCCTATTTAATACCGAATAATAACCCATTTGTAAAGCTTATAAAAACAGCTATCTTTTACCGTTTTCAGGTTTAAAATATACCTTATAGAACTCTTGTTATAACTACTTGAGTATAGGGCTTTTTTCAACTTTGAGGGGCTGTAGCTCCGTAACGGATGGGTTGCAGAAAAAAGTTTTAACATTAAATTATTTTTATTGCAATACCTATCCGTTCCTGATATTTTTTTTGTCAGCCGTAGGTCAAAAGGGACAGACGGACGGATGGAAAAATGTGCTAAAAATATTAAGTAACTTAAATAAATGAAATAAAGGCGATTCGATGTAATTATCGCAAAAAATTAATCTAAAAACTGAAAAATCAATCATTTTTAATTTTGCGTATAAAATTATAGAAATATTCCACAAAAAGGGAATACGCTGATTTTGAAACATCCTCAAATCCCATCCCATCCATGGTTCTCTTCGAACATATATTCTCAAAAAAGCATTCGAAGGCTGTTCTAAAGTCCCTCATTAAACAAAACATTGAAACTTTATTTTTGCAAATAACGATAAAATCTTCCACTCATTCTTTTAAAATATAGTTTTTGATAATGCAACTTTCTGTTAAGCAAATTACTTAAATCCTGACATTGAATTTAATTCTTATATTTCAATATACAATATTAATATATTTAAATATATGTGTACACAATTATACAATACAATATTATATAAAATATTTCATATACAAATATGTTAATATTCCGGAAAAGGGGGTAACCCAAATTTAATAACCAACTATAAAATCTCTTCTAGTTTATTAATTCTCGCTTTAAGAGTTGGATACATATTCAGGGTATTCCCCTTTTCCAGAATATTTATATCTCTACCTGTTATATGTCGAACGTCCAATTTATAATTAGAGATAGGGTTAGATTTGAAATCAGTTACCTCTTTTCCGTTTAATTTATTTTTTGAAATATTTTTTTCCAAGAGAATGTACTGCTCAGTTTGACCTTATTACGTTTTTTTGCAATAGTTTCTTAATATGATTGGAAATAAGAAGTAACGGTTTTTTCGACTTAATTTCCATTGTTTTTGGTTATAAAATCGGATCGTGTTAATTTTTTTTTTTTTTTGCACTCGAATTTATATTTTGAACATTTTTTTTTGGAAAAAGGATAGAATTGGTAATTTGACTCTATTTCCGACTTTATTTCGCTCGACTTAATTTCACTCGTCCTTTTAATTTTTAATACGATAACCTACGAAAAATGGAAAATGTTATAACGAGAACAAAATTAAAAATAATAAAAAAATAATTTATGATAGAATATACTTTTTTGAAAATTTTTATACAACCTTATTATAATGTTACTTTTGTGTTTTTTTTTTTGTGTTTTTTTTCGTTTTAACAATATTAAAGTTCTTTTGTTTCATTCCGGTTTTTTTTTTCCAATTATCTGTTATTAAATTTACAGATTAAAAGATTTTACAATTTTATATATGTATATAGGAAACAAAGAACAATATTATAATGAAGTTTTATTGCATTGAAATTATTGTCTAGAAATAGTTTGTTATCAATTTTAAATCTAGCACATGAATTTGTCATAGTTCTGTAAAACGGTATAGTGTTGAAAAGTTAAATGTGATGATTGAGTACTGAATTTGTTTGGTAGTACAAATTGATGTTAAATAGTAAAGTATCTAATAAATATATATAATATTTGAATGTGTTTGTGTACATATGATATAAATACATAAAATATACTTTTATACAATTTAAATTGGTCTGCAATCTTGTTTCAGAAAATGTTTTTTTGAAAATCTCGTTTTTAGAAAATCGTGTTTTTAAAAAATCGCGTTTTTGAAAATATCTCTTTAGAAAATCGTTAATATTCTGGAAAAAGTTTATAATTCAGACATTGGATCCAACTTTAAAATCCTTAAAAGTTAGATTTTTTAAAAAAGCGATATTTTCTAAATAAGATTTTCTAAAAAGCGATATTTCCTAAGGGAAATTTTCTAATCCGAAAATTTAATAAAAGCGAAATTTTCTAAAAACGAGATTTAAAAAAAAGATTTACTAAACCGAAATTTTGGAACGCTTCCTATTTAAAGATTTAACAGATAAAACTGGGGTTTCAACTCAAAATCAAAAACAAAGTTTTGATTGTAAATACGAGTTGTGAGTTGAAGCTCAGTTTGATGTGGGTTAAACGGATTTTATATTAATTAAAAACATTAGTGACCCATATTTAATTAAAAAATTTTTTAATTTATCTAAGATTTTTTATCAGTTTTTGAAACAGGTAAGAGTCTGATATTTAAAATATAAACCTCCTCTTAGTAGGTATTTCCTTATAAAGTTTTTATATATTTTAATCTAGTTTTTTATTTGTTTATTAAAACTTAAGAGAAAGTCAAAGGAAATATCCAAAAAGTTTCAAAGATTTAACAAAATTTGGAATAATATCGAAAACACTTTTGTTTTAAACTAAACTCGTAAATATTGAAAAGTATTTAAAATGTGTACAAAATGAAGTATTAACTTCTAAATCTAGTGAGTTTTCTAAATACAAAGTATGGGCACTTTATTTATTATTTTTTTTAATAACTATTTATAAATATTTTGTGTCTTATTTAAAATATATTCTGCATTTTTTTAAATATCAAAAATCTTTAATATCCATCTCAATTATGTACAGCTTTTCATTCGGCACTTTATAATATGCATTAGTTTAAAAGACTAAAGGAACCTTAAATAGAAACTAAGAACCAAAGACTTCAATTCATATACTATAACACCAAAAATTAATGTGAATTGTGAACTAAAAACTAAAACGACAAACTTTTACAATAGGTACTCTTATGTTGCAAATTACATTATGTACACAAGAATTGTGTATATGTGCGTAAAGTATGTAATATAAAACAATATATTACCTTTTGATAACAGAAAATAAATTTACACTATTTACAGTAAAATTATAACAGTATAAAAGTACTAGTATATATATGTTACTCATAAAACATGAAACCAAAGAAAACTAGTAGAAAAAGTTTCTCAAATTGTTATTTGAAACACCTTAAGGTATTCTTTTGCCAAGGTTATATCTTACTCGGTTTTATGCATATGTTGCTTCAAATGTACATAAATAAAGAAATATCCAGTGTATTTAAGTAATTTTTGTAATACAGCTTTAATTAATGTGACAGCTTTTTAGACTGTCTAGCTAGAGATTTTCGACTCAATGGAACTTTTAACAAATAAGGTATTTAAGATCAAGCTAAGTATATTTGGATAAATCTATAAATATTTCTTTTAAAAAGTATTTCTGTGATCTAAAAATCATAAATATTATATAAGTTCAATATTATATTATTTACCATAAAATAACTTGTTTCCAATTGGAGCTATAATGTTTTAGAACTTAGCACTTCTAATTGCAGCTAAGATTTCTAATTCATAATTTAATAATATATCAGTCAATAATAAATAAACGATATGAAGTTATTAATTTATTGAACCTCTTAGTTCAACGATCGAACTTTTACAATCTTATATCATTATAACTTACACATTTGCTGGACTTTTCCAAATTTTGAGTCAATCTTATCAGGAGTTCCACTTAAAACTTGTTTTAAATTTTCCGAACGATATACTCTTTAGGGAAAGACAATCTTATTTTAGAAGAATTGGTGATGAGAGTTTTATGTGAATACTGTAAATTTAAACTATTACGTAAAGAAATAGTTTATAATTTTAATCACTTATTTAATTTTTTATTCAATTTGAGTTGTGTCTAAATTTTATCACCATACGAAACTTGCAATTGCCACTAAAATATTTAAAAAATAAATATTTTCCATTCCTTTCAAAATATGTATTTGTAATTCACATTTGTATTGCATACTTTTAGGCAAAAAATTTAACAACTAAATAAAATATTTAACTATTTATTTAATATATCTATAAAAATATATTACTGTTATTTTATTAACGATAAAGATTTTATTTTTTTGTTGTTGTTTTGTTTTAACATCTCATATTATTAAAATAAAGTTAAGAGAATCTTTAAAAGAGCATAAAGAAAAGGTTTCTATAAGAGCTACTATACTGCTAACTACTGAAACGCTGTACACTACTTACAAAAAACTTTATTTTAATGTATTTTTTAGTTTTTAGTTTTTCCTTTATATCCTTACTAGAGTTGTTAAAAGGGTATAAAAAATTTGCTTTTACGTTTGTAACTCCGTAAAGAAGACGAGCGAAATAGAACACAATTGCATATTTTGAATTAGATTCGAAAAATGAAAACCCAGTCGATTAAAAAAAAAAATGTTAGGATTCTTAAAATTTTACAAAATTTATACAAGAGCAGTCTTTGATGTCAAAATTGAAAAAGTTTGTTCGGAGAATTTTATAAAGCTGGGTTTTTGACATTTTCGTAAAAATATTTTAAGTATTATGGTTAACAAATGTACTAAATTTTGTTTTTCTTATACCTTTTATAACCAAGAGGTTAAAAAAGCTGACATATAACTTTGAGTCGAATTAGCTTGTGTATTTGAAACTTCTCCATAAGTATACTAAAGCTTTATGTAAATTAATTCTGCCAAATTTGACTTCTTGACGGATTTAGTTAGTCTAGAACTAGGACAGAACTAAATAGCAGCTTTAAATCCCTCAAAACTCATATTCTCATAATCAACCTAAGACGTCTGAGGTTTTGTAAAAGAGTATCAACTTTTGAGGCAAAATCTTCTATGAAATTTCATTGGCTTTAGTAAAACACTTTCGAGTATTAGCCTTAAAACTATAGTTTGTAAATATTAAGGAATCTCATTGTTGGCAGAGTGTACTCTATTTTCTACCTCGTTTTTGTTGGTAATTTTTTTTTAATATAATTTTTAATGATATTGTTATTTTATTATACGTAGCATATATAACATTTACAACAATCTCTAGAGTTCGGGTATATAGTTACAAACGGTAATATAATATGAAGTACACTATTTAAAAACAGGGGGCCAATAAAGGAACAAAGTTTTAGTTTTTGGTTTTTGTTGTTTTTTTGTTTCAAAATTGGTTTTCTGGAATTCAATACTGTACTGCTGAAACATATTAAAAAGCGTAAATTTTTTTCTTTAGTTGTTTTAGTTTTTTATTTTATTTTTTTTTTTGTATACAGTTTAAGTACCTGTATCAAAACTTTTTCTGTTTGTGTATACTGGGTGTAAAATTTCATACACACAAATATTATTTTTATATTTGTGTATACAAAAAAAAAAATCTTAAAAAGAACTATAAAAAAAATATATATCATCCTGTGAACTTGTCACATAAATTTGTTTTATTTTTTTTTTTTTTTTTTTTTTTTTTTTTGAAATTTGTAGTTTAGAGAAGCAACTCTCGCATCTTTATATTACATACAGATATAAAATTAACTGGATTTGAAGAAACACTGAAACAAAATAGAAAATTATTAAAAATATAACGGTAAATCCTTAAACAGAAAAGTTATATATGCAGTTTGAAAGTTTTTTCATTTAGCTTTGCAGTACGTTTTTAAAAAATTTTTTAAAAATATGCCTATATAGTTTTACTCTGCCCGTCCATTCATCCGTAGGTTTATAAAACTTTTACACTACTGATAGATATTGGAAATTTTTTTTCTGAAGCCCCACTCGTTACGGCGCTACAGCGCTAAGTTAAATCCTTAGAAATTTAAGAAAAAGCTTTTTGTGACCCCAACCGTTTTGAGACGTTCACAGTTTAACTATTAGAACTTAAAAAATATTAAAAATTATATTTTTTAAATCAGCAAATTAGGCGATATATGTATTTTTAAGATTCATATTATAAGTTTATTATACCCGCATGATTATAAGTCAGTAGGGTATACTGAAATTGTCATTAAGTTTGTGACGCAAAGAAAGAGGAAGGTGAAGAGGTTCGATTTTAAATTCATATATTTAAATTTATTCATTTTTCACTCAATTGTAACGTCAAACTAATGTTAAATCTTATCATGCTATTTATATTGTAATATTTGAATTGTGTGCAATCTACAATGGTTGAGTGCATGAGTACAATTTGTTTAATTAACAGAAATTGTAAATTTTATATTATATGTGATCAAGAATCTTGTAGAATAGTTCCAGCTTCTAGGGATTAATAGCTAAGGGTTAATAATTTATTAGACCAAATCTTTGGGAACTCAATTTTTATTAACGACCTCTGTTTTTTAAAGGAATAAAAATAATTTGATGGATATAAGTGAGAGTTCTCTTTAAACAAAGTCTACCTCAACATTTTAATTTGGTTCCGTTCTAAATCTTTCATATTTTTCTTGATTTCAATAAGCTTCTATTTTTAATAGAATTTTAGATTCTTAAGATTTATAATACCCACCCGAACTATTAATTTGATTTAAGTTAAAATAAAGATATTTATACAACTTCAAAAGGTATTTTAATATTGACTACAGATTTATAAAAATATACACTATATTTTTGTTAAAAAAAGACAGAATGTATTTTACACAACACGTAAAGAGTTTAGTAAGAAATAGAAAAAGTGTAGCTAATTTTTTTTGTATATATAGTTTTAGTTTAGTTTTCTCTTAAGTGCAATTTAATAACAAAAAAACTAAAAATATCTTAGAAAAAAATATAAATTTATTAAAGAAAAAAACCTTCTGTAAACTGATAAACTTTTCTAATTTGTAAAAGTTTAAAAACTTACGTACATACGTTATACATAGGTATGCATTTGAACGCGATTCTAAATTTTTTTGTGATTTAATTTCAGTGAATTTTGAGCCTAAATTGACACAATAGCTCGACGCTATATATCGTAATTTCCTGTTAATAACTTCATACTACTAACTAGCAAAATTAAAAATTTATAAAAAATTTTCTAATCAATTAAAACTAAGATTAAAGATAAAGTTTGGGTTACGAGCTATCAAGATGACGTCATCACATAACGCTACTTTATATTTCAAAGTTTCCGAATATATAAATTATTATATATAGTCGAAAAATGCATTACTTAAATTTTCCTAACAATTTGTAGTATTTTAGTATTTTTTTAGGTTATATTTTTCCTGTAAGACAGTAAACTGGAACCATTTTCTACAATATTGTAGGCCATGATATTGTCTTTAATATACATCTTGTTTCATCTGAATCGGTGCTACCGTTTTTGAGATATTGCAGTTTCAAGTGGTAATTTAAAAAAAAAAAAAAAAATTCAGATTTTCGAAAAAACCCCTATAAGTGTGAAATTTTCAAAAACACCCTCAAATTATTATTATACCGTTAGAAATGTTTCTTTACATTCCTTTAAACGGTATACAATGTATGCATATGTTGACATAAAACCCCACCAGAGAACATAAATGCAAAACTGAAACAACAATCTTATTAAAAAATACATTTTCATACTTAATTTCAGATACATTTATTTTGCCTTTTTATGCACTTTAGAATTGGGTTTTTATAAGTTGCTTAGGAGGATTTTGGAGGTGGCAACCCCCATAGTTTTAAAATTTTATAATTTATATATTCGGAAACTTTGAGATATGAAGTATCGTTATCTGATAACATCATCTCGATAGCTCGTAACCCAATTTCGGAAGTTTAACCAAGGTTTGAAACAGGCGGAAAATAAGATAAGGTGGAAGGGTTTTAGAAAATTTTGTGGGGAAAACCCCAATAATAAAACTAAAAAAATTTTAAAAGATATAAACATTTGAAATGAATTGTTTTGAGGTTTATAGTCACTATTGAAATTATAAATTTCATTTTTTTTTTTCTACCTTTACCAATTTGACAAAAACGCAGCTATGTTTCTCTTTTTTGTAAAAAACACGAACTGAAACTAGTAGGTCCTTTAATTGTTTATTTATTTTGTCTTATATATGAATTGAAACAACTAGTTAATCAGTTTTAGGATATTTTAACAATGAATAATCCATCTATTAGTAGATAAAGTTTCAATCCATTAGTAGAATAAATTGCCATCCATCCAATGTACATTAGCTTTAAAAGCTAAACTGTCCTCTTAGAAAACACTAAACTCTCGTTTTAAGTAAACTACAAACTTTTACACATAAAATGACAATTTCAATTTTATTTAATTATTTTAAAATTAAAATTGATTTTAGAAAACTTCTATGTTCTTCTTATTTCCATTATCCAAATTATTGCATATTAATAAAAATTAATATTTTATTTCGAAATTTTTTTAGATCTCAACAGTAATAAATATATTACAATTAAACAAAGTTGAACTTCCCGGTAATACATTATAGTACAACATATATATTATAATGTTGCAAAACATTTTATCACTTTCAACATCTTCAAATTAATTTTATATCCATTCGTTATGTCCTCCGGCATTTCCTTATCAAATTAATCTAAGATCAAGCAAACTGGGTTTTTTATATGCTTTTATAATATAATTTTCAGTTTATAGACCAATAAACAAAAATGCGAAACAAAGAGATGGGGCATCAAAATAAATTTTATATCCAAAAATTCTTTTTTGTTTTTAAACTAAAATAATAATAGAGTATACATTTTAAATTCACCGGCTTCCATTGCCATTCCATTTCAAAAATAAATCAATTACATAGATCTTTTAACCCCCCCATGGATTTATTTGGAACTTAAACTGAAGATATTCAAAATAACTGAAAGGAAAACAATTTTTATAACAATTTTATAACTTAAAAAATTACCCCCTTCTTCTGCTTTCTATTCCCCTGTCACTTCCTTCTCCTTCTTTCTTCCCAATCTGTATACTTAACCCTCTTCAATAACTTACTTCTACTATTTTTAAAAGCTAAAAATCAAACTGTTTTTTTTTATGTGTTTTTTTAAAAAAAACAGATAGGGAAGACCTGAAGGTATAAGTTAATACTTAGTTAAAAGAGTGTGATTGAAACAAATGTTATCTAATTTTTTAGACTATTTCCCTTCTTTTTTTGTTTTTTCTGTTCAATTTTTCTCAATTGTCACTGTATGGGGAAGCGAAATACATATTTTTTTTTCGAGACTAAGTAAACTTTTTTTTGTTTTTTTTATTTTCTTCACTAATGGTGTAATTTTTTTCTTTGTTTCAAATAATACTAGCTATATTTCTAATATAAATTTTGGAATGCGCTGGAATTATTCTACAAAGCTATTATATTTAAAATGTTAAATGTAGAAAGGTTGAACCCTTAGAAAACCTGTTAGACTTTGGAATAGATTCCGCAGTAAAAAATAAAAGAAGGAAGATGGCGGGAGCCATGGAGCAGGTCAGTCGGAAATATAGTAGATAACTTGAGAGTTAAACCTAAAATAGAAGAACTGTGTGGAAGTCTTATGTACCTAAGAGGATAAATTAATGAAAAAAAAACATTCAAAAAACTGATAGAGTATTCGTACAATATTTCGCATCAGCTAATCGAATCGACCCGACTGTTAAAAAAAAGGTAGGAAAATCTTGTGTGTCATGGCGCTGATCAGTCGATATTAAATAATAGAAGATAGCCGTAAAATTTGGGCTGAAATTAAAAAACAAACGCCAAGCAGACTTAGATTAAGTCAGTAAATAAATAACGGAAAAAAATATTCAAAATAGTGATAGAGTATTTGAATAATATTAGGCGTCAGACCTTGGAATAAACCCCATAGATACAAAGTAAAATATGCACTCCTCGGAAAAATGGCGCAAGTCAGTCAAGAGCTTAAACTCAACAACTATAGTACAAATCTGAGTTAAAAGGAAGAACTTTGTGTAAGTCCTATGGCCACAAGGGGAGTATTTTCAAATATTTAAAACATTTAAATAGTATGAATCGATTGTTAAAAAATCGGTTATCGAGGAACAACTGTCCCGAAACAAGTTCTCTTAAGCAAAAGGAAGGATAACTGGAAATGATATTTTAAAAGGATATAAGGGGTACTTAGAATGCTTTAACTTTACAGTTTTTAGTAACAGCTATAGCTGGATGGACGCCTACAAATAATATCCAAAAATCTTAGCTTCCCGTTCTTAAATTTTTCGTTTAATGCAAACTATTTAATTTTATTTAAAACTAAATTCAATATTAGTTTTTAACAGTCATTCAATCCTGCTGAACTCAAGATTCCTCAAGTTAAATGACGCAAATTATAACAATAAACTGGAATTGTCCTAATAAAGAAGACAAACAATATGTTTTAGTAGTACAGGCGCCAAAATCTAACGCATTCAATATACGAAAAGTTTTTTTCTAACAAAAAACAACAACAAAAAAAATCAAATGTACTGCTATTAAAGATGAAAGTGAAAAAGTACAGTTATAAAGAGTTGTTTAAAAAAAAAAAAAAACAAAAGAGTGCTTTTTCATTGCAAATTGCGATAAATATAGTGATAATTTTCTGCTTTTTTTTTTTTTTTTTTCGTTGTAATTTAAAAAGTTTATTTTTTATGAGTTTTAGATATCAGTATACCTTTAGATATATATATATGTATATAAATGTCCTCGTATATATGCTTAGATTTATACTGATTGATAACTTATTTTCGGAACAAAGTATCTTTATTAAAATGAGGGGAGCAGCAGTAGTAGTTGAGCACACCAAAGAGAATAGATCTTCAAATAATGGAAAAAGAAGATAGTTGGAAATATTAGGCAGGAAATGGTTTTGACAGAATGAAATAGGACAGTATCATTTTATATCATTTCTCTAGACCTAAATCTCTATTATAGATTTGAAAAAAAGGAAATATACAATTAATCAGATAATTTAAAAAAGATAAATAATAGAAAAAGTTGTCTGCGATATTGATTAGTCGGAAATGTATTAAAAGAAATGAAGAAATCATATTAATAGGTCTTATTAAATTCTAAAAGTTTAAGACATGTGTTTAAAAAGTTGAACAATCAATCAGTATATTGTTATATATAGTGTATATAAGAGTTTTTTCAGAAATATATTAATTTTAAAATTCAGTAATGTTTTAATTTTTAGCACATTTTCAAAAAATTTTGTAAAAATGTGCCTATATAGCTTCACTCTGTCCGTCCGTCCGTCCGTCCGTCCGTCCCTTTTTACCTACGAATGACTAAAAAATATCAGAAATGGGTAGGTTTTGCAATAAAAATAATTTAATGTTAAAACTTTTTTTTGTAGCCCCCCCCGTTACGGAGCTACAGCCCCACAAAGTCGAAAAAAGCCCCATATTTAAACAGTTATAATTAGAGTTCTATAAGGTATATTTCCAATCTGAAAACGGTAACAGACAGCTGTTCTTATAAGCTTTACAAATTTTTAAAAACCAATTGTATAGGGTTACCATACGGTACTAAAATTTACCGTTATTCAAAACTAAGTTTTACAAAATTTTTGGTCCTTCATAACTTCGGAACGGCTAAATCTAGAAACTTGAAATTTTGGGAGAAGTTAGATCCTTAGAAATAAGTAAGAGTCAGTTAACAAATTTTTTTTGTCACGCCCCCTCTTTAGGAGCTGTAAGGGGTCGAAAATTGAAATTTTGCTAAAAATTTAGCTTTTAAACACCTATAACTTGAATACCTGTCAAAATTTTTTTTTATTTGTATACAAAATTGAAAGCTCCAAAACGAAAGTTTCAATAAGTGTCAAAGGTTTTTCTTAATTTTGACTTTGTCCGTCCGTCCGTATGTTTACAAAAACTTTTACACCGTTTGAAATAAAGTAAAGAAATTTTAATCACGGGTAGATATTACAAAAAAAATAATTTCGTAGAAGAATTTTTTTCTGTAGCCCCACCCGTTACGGAGCTACAGCCCTTCAAAGTTGGAAAAAGCCCTATTTTTAAATTATTATAACATGAGTTTTGTTAAGTGTATTTTCAATCTGAAAACTGCAACAGATAGCTGGTTTTATAAGCTTCACAAAAATATAAAGCTAAAATGTATAGGGTTACCATACGGTACTAAAATTTACCATTAAGCTAAACTCAACTTTTGCAAAATTTTTAGCCCCATATATCTTCTAAACGGTTCAACCTAGGGTTTTGAAATTTTGGGAAAAGTTAGGTCCTTCGAAATTAGTAGGAGTCGGTTAACAAAATTTTTTTGTCACGCCCCCTGTTTAGGAGCTATAAGGGCTCGAAAATTGAAATTTTGCTATTTTCAACCACCTGTAACTTTAACACCTGTTCAAATTTTTTTTTACAAATATGCAAAATTTATAGCTGCGGCATCATATTTCAACATACGTTAAAGGTTTTTCTTAAATTTGAAAGGGTCTCTTTAAATTGAAGAAATTGTTCTTTGTCTTAACCATTTTTGGTTTGATAATAATATTCTAGGTAAAATTCCAAATTTTGTTGGAGTTCAAAATTGATTTCCTAGAACCGAAAAAAATGGAAGGGTGAGGACAGGAGGGGGTGGGCAGATCCATCATAAGTTTGCTAAGCAAAAATTTGGGAACCTTCCCAATTGAAGGGCTGCTAGGTCTTCAAAATTAAAACTTTTATGTTCTTATAAAACAATAACTTATTCACCATTGTAAGTTTTTCCAAAATTAAACGCTAACATTGAAGCTCCAACATTATATTTTGCACTTATTAACAGGTTTTCTTGAGTGCATTGGGGTTATATTCTAAGTAATTCACTATTAGTCATATAATTAATTATTAATGAAATAACAAAATTATAATATTATCATAATATATATTTTTATAAAAATACATGATAAAATACTCAGTAAGAAACCGTATATAATTTTAAAAATGTGCTTTTTAAAAACCCTTGGTTTTTTCCCCTCACTTGTTTATTTATTCCTTTCAAAAAATTTCTAAATTAATTTTTGGGAAGTTTCGAAGAGATGAAAGCTTCTAATAATATAAAAATATTAACAGTCCAGCTACACTCTTTTCCATATTAAAATTTCCAGTTGTCTTTTTAAATAAACAAATGAAGCGAATATGAATTTTTAAAATTCTTAATATTTAAAAATTGAGGTATAATCCATGTAAGCGTTTTAATAACTATGTGAACCCATTATAGTCTTAAAATACACTAAACCGTTACTTTACTTATATTATTTTCGAAATTTTGATATTTCTAAATTTTAATATTTCAAAATTTTTAATGCATTTACCCTGGCAATTATTTTTAGTTCTAATCTCGAGTTTTAATTACTTTCAAAGCAGTTTGACAATTTTGTCTGACTCCCATCCGAGAAAAAGACTCAAACTTCTTAAAATTTGCCAAAAATTATTGACCTGTTATATTTATTATCCGTCTGTCAATTTACAATCATCTTTAGATTGGAGATTTTTGTCCAGTAATCTTTTTAATTAATACTCCAAGTAATTCGCCTGAAAGTATGCAATTCAATGAAAAATTTTAATTGAAAGGAATGGAATGTCGTCTAACTGTACATGCAATATATCAAGATTAAATTTTCGTTTGAGCAACTTTTATTTTAACATTAAATAAATCCTAAAGTTTATTTGAGGCAAAAAATTAAAAGAATTACCAAATGCATATTTAAGGAATATGTGCTTTCTGTGATAGTATGCGATTCGGATTGCCTGGTAAAACTAACAAACTTGAAGAATGGAAAACAATGACAATTAAATAAAAGAAAGTTCATCTTTATTTTTAATATTTAATTATATTGTAATAATTTGTAAAAATGGTTTCCAATTTTTGAGAAACCTTGGACCAAACCCAATTTGCCAAACACTAAAATAATATAGTCTTTACTTTCAAAATTTTTCATTAAAAATAGCTTGAAAAATAATTTACATTTGCTAACGATCAGGGCCTCATTTCATAAATATTGACAGGCGAATATTTGACAAAGTTGTCATAATAGTCTGAGAATTTTAATTTTAAAAACCTTTAATAACTTTGAATTTTGATTAAATTGTAGGTTTTACAATTTTTCTCCTGTAAATTGTGGGATTGTCAGTTTGTATGAGTAGGGCACTGTTCGCCTCTTTTGATCGAACTCACTTATTAATAAAACAATAATCCTTTACTTAACGCGCGTTTTTCAAATAAAAAATTTTGTAAATTTTTTAATTTTAAACTTTAAAACTTCTCATTTTTTAAATTAAAATTTTGTTACAAAATTTAACAGACTGTTTCCAAATTTAGTTTTTTTTTTAGCATTACGAAATAATTAAAAACAAAAAAATAATTTACAATTGAAATATGTTTTACTTTAAAATTAGGACAAAAGTTTTGATTAAAAAAAAATTTTTTTCTTTTTATTTCTAAAGAAACATTTCATGTACCATCGCTAAGAACTAATCCTCCATTCTATTTTCCAGATTAATATAATATATACCTACAAAAGAATGAAAATTGAATACATTTTGACATGGATATAACCAAATAGGATCCCTTAACTTAAAGTTTTCTGAACCAAACAGAATCCTTTAAATTAAAGGCTGTTTTTTTTCATTGTCAAACATTTATAATTACCCTTAAATCTTTGTATATAATCGAACAATATAAATATTCTGATTTCAATTGATATATATATAAAGCCTGGTTACTTTTTAAAAATTCGAATTCATTAACACCTTTTTAAAAAACCTCAAACCATTTCCATACCATACAAATGAATATCTTTATAAAGCACCCAAAAAACTAAAATAAAAAAAAAACTTTTTGCAAAGTTGTGGTTATATCCGACCCTCAAGCTAATCGAACCTAAGTAAAATTTAAATTTTATACGAATGTTGATATTTACAGTGTTGATTAAAAGTAAATATCCAATTTAATTTTGAATAAATATTTAAAAAAATAAACAAGGAATAAAATAACACTAAATGGATGAACCCGACTTATTAATGCTCTACACTTGGAAAATTCTATTAAAATTTAAATCAAGCTTCTTTAACAGAATTGCATCAAAGCATAAAAGTTATTGTTATTATTGGGAGACGAGTGGTTGTTGCACGAACCACCACTTCCAGCTATTTCAGATTTCAGGAATATTAAGAAAACTGAACGAAACTACCAAATTTCAAATTTCTATTTCACAAACATAAAAGAACACATTGTAATGCTCTTCTAAAAATTTTTAAAGTTTCTATTTTTATGAGTTTTGAAGATATGCTTTTAAGTTCTGGGAGATGTGAGGGAGGTCCCGAATTCTCGGACTCAAGAATTATAGGAACGAAGACTCTTGTGCCACATTTGAAGGTTCTATCCTAATTGGTTTCGGAAATATGTTCGAACAATAACTTCCAAGATACCAACAAATAGGTTGATTTGAACATCATTATTTTTTGAGTTATCCGATTTCCGGAAAAATAGACGGAAGAACATTGCTAAGTCGACTCAAGAGGTAGCACTGATCAACAATATAAATACATTTCCAAATCTAGCTTGCCCCCTTTCGGTGATTACAAACAACGGTAACGAAATTAATATAACCTTATACCTACCTATTTAAAATGTAGGGCTTAAAATTAAAAGAAACAAAGATTAACCTAGGTAACACACACTCTAGTCATGGACTTAAAATCCAATTTCAGCCAGACAAAACAATTATTAGTTTGGATTTTTGTATCGCTATTAAAATTACTTTTGTTTAAGAGAACTTCTTTGTCATAATACATTATACAGAAAATGGAGAACCTATAATGCTAATAGACTGTAGTACTCCAAATAATGCTGCGATATCACGATGAAGTGCTCTATAAATAAAACCCAATATTAAGTCAACGCTCACTTCATTCATCCATGACCGTATAGTTTAGCTGGCTAAGACCCGGTTATCAAGTCTTCACTGCAACTTTCCTAACAGATGTGCAACAGATGTTCATTTCTACATTATAGAGCTATCACTATTACATAATACTGCAGCTTATGGAAGTCATCACATCGCAAACTTCTGTTTCTAACATCGCAAACTTATTTCCGTCAAAGCAAACTGAACTTTTATTTTAATGATCTAAAAATAGAATGGATACTCCGTAGATGAGGTAACTTTAATTTATCAGACCCTTGATGTTGTGAATAAAAAAATTTTATTGCTTAAATTTTTCCTCAGGTTGTTCAAATCCTATACAAATCAGTTTTAGTAATTTCAGTGAATCAGTTCCGTAGCTTAATTTTTTTTTGGTTTTTTTTTTTTTTTTTTTTTTTTAACTAAGGGGATTTAAATGTAAAGTTAAAGTTGTCCTTGTAAACGGTTTAAGTAAATTAAATGTGAAGTTTTTCAACTAATTTTCTTTTTCTTGTTTTTCTTTTTTTGATTTTCATAAAATTCCAAAAAAAAAAATTCTATATCCATCTCTTTCTATTATAATAATATTTATATATATATATATATATATATATATATATCAATTACTATTTGGAAAAGTTATGTAATGGTATAAAATGTGACTAAGTCTCATCAGCATTTAAGACCATTTGAGCTCTTTAAGTTACAAAAAAAATTTATTTATTGTATTAAAAATTGTGAACGGGTAGAAATGAAATTCATAGAGAATTTTTTTTGTATAGAAAGGATGTGGAAGTAGATATGGTGTTTTTCTTTTATACAAGTATACATGGGTTGATTTTCTGTGTTTTTCTGCTTTTTTTATTTTTCTTGTAATGTTATTTAAAAACTTAGCAACCCAAAGGCGTTAATTTTATGCACCCTTGTCATTGGGATTTACTCTTTCTTTGGAAAACAACAACAAAATAGTATTTTTAATGTATTTGTTGGTTTTATCTTGGCGTATAGTTACTATTTTGATTTCATGCGCTCCATTCTCAGTCAATCATTTTGTTTTAAAATTAAAATTTATTTAGTTTAAATTTCTAAATTGAATATGAAGGTTTTTTAAAATTACTAATTGCTATTCTATTTGTAGTTATATAGTTAAATACTTTAAAGTGAGATATTTTTGTTTCAAAATCAAAGTCTAGTTTAAATTTTCTTAAAATATTGTTAAAAATGTAGAAATAAATTCAAATTACTTTTTCTTACTTTAAGTGATTTGTATTGTAAAGACTTTTAATAGTTTTTGTTGGGTGGGTCATTCAGGAGACAGGGTAGAATCATACAGGGCTCTATACAGGAGCTCCACAATATCATGGTCTAATTTGGCCTATTTGGGAAAAAAAGCATTCATACCAGATTTCATTAAAATCGGTTGAAATCTTGATAAACTATTAGAACTTGACATCCAATCCTATGATACTGCAATAAATTTTTAAAAGCTATTCTTTTAGGTTTATGTACCAAAATTGTACTCATCCCGACGGTTAGAACTCGAAATATATCGAATAATATGGTTTTTCTGTATAGGAGCCTCCTGATCCCGTGGTTCTATTTGGGCCATCCACGAACTTTACCTTAATATTAATGAAGAAAGGATTAATACCAAAATTCGTTAAATCAGTTTAAATTTACGTGAGTTGTCGTGTTCACATGCACACACTTATAGTCACACACACACGAAAAATTTTGGATTTACGGGTTTTCGTGACAGTAAAAATTCAACTTCAGTTTTTCCGAGGAACTTATAACCTTTTCTTTTGTAGTAATGACACTGAAAAAAAGCTAAAAGTTTAAGGTCATTGGTTTATTGGAAAATTTGCCTTCTATTCACATTCTATATAGAGAATCCTAGAAGTATGCAATCAGTTTTGGAATGGTACTCTGAGTCTGAAATGAAGTTTATTAATCAAAATGTTGCAGGGGTTAACTTTAAATACTATATAGTGAAGCTTTTATTCAGTGTTTGTTATTCATTCATTCGAAGCAGTGCACAGTGCACATAAAAAAAACCCTTTCCAATAGAAATTATATTTTTTTATATAACAAGTAGATTTGATCCTAAATACTCAATTTTCCAAGCAAATACCCGACAATTTTTTTTATGTACAAGTGAAACAATTCTATAAACTAAATTATATGCCCTATTTATCTGACCTTTGTTTTATCATATTTAATTAAAGACCTGGTTTTTAAACTTTTAACCATACATATAAATATATATTTCAGAGGCCGATTTTTACATCAATTAAAAAGAAATTTTTAATGACTTTAGAAAAAAATTAAAAAAAAAGAAAACCTTATGTCAAAAAATATCAGGATCATACAAAATAAAATGAAAGAAATTAGTAAAAAGGAAAACTAGAAAAAGTCAGATAATACAAAAATATTAAAGAAAATGAGACGGGGGAAAAGCAATTTTTAATGTCTATTTTTTTTATATTTTTGTCTATTGCTTTCCTGTCAATTTCATTAAAAAATATAACAATAATCGTTTTCTAGTTGATGCAATACTCAGATTCTATTTTTCAAATGGATAATCTTCGTTTTCCTATTACACACACACATAAGAATTTTTTTTTGTTAGTAAACAAACCAAAAGCAAAATAGATAGCGGAATTAATAACTATGTTGGCTTGTTGAAAATTTAAATTGTAATTCATACACTACATGAGATTGTAAATACTTCACATCCTGTGTTATGTGTGATAATTTTTTTAATTAATTGTTTTGTCAAGGAATTTAATGAAGCTCTAAACTAAGTCTATATATTTGAAAGTCAATTTGGGAATCATCCAAGTTGTTCTTGTGATCCCGGTATATCCATCACTACACTATAAAATTTGAATACTACGAATTCGAATCACTATACAAATGTTATTGATTTGAACTAACGAACAAGATTTAATAGCACGGAAACCATAAGCACTTTCAATTGTTCCGGAGTCAGAAAAGTTATAACCGGTTTGTAGATAAGAAGTTTGGTAATCATACAATTGATTTGCAATCACGCGTAGAGGCGTACTATATTACCGGAATCTAGTATAAATTTTTAAGAGAGCAAGTGACTGTACAATGTAAAGATAAGCAACCTCTGTAAAAAGTATATTCATAACTAGCGTAGATATAGTTAATTTTTCGGTTCTTAAAGTGCAAAGGCCTCTTTTTAAGGATTAGTAGTTTTTTTAGAAATAAATGGTACCTTCTTATGATAATTTATATATTTTTCATAATCAAATTCAAATTACTGATCACACTGATTGTTCTGATCTCTCCCTTCATAGGAAATTAATTGAAAAGTACTAAATACTATTAGCTGACGTATGTATGTATTATTATTATTATTATTAATGTCCTGTTATTAATATTATTATTTTCTAAAGTTAAAAACATATATGCCTATTATCTTAATTAATAACAAACAGAAGATCTTCACAAATATGTAAATTTTATTAAAAAATTGTACATATTTTACAAAAAGAATTTGTATAAATTGTAAAAGTTGAATAATTGTAAATTTTGTGAATTTGGCCCCAGTAATATATTATAATATCTTACTATTATTATTAATATATTTGTCTAGAATGAGGTGTAACAAACGCATTCAATTAAATGTATTTTGTTGGATGTGTTTTATTTAAGAAAATAAAATATCCAAAATTAACATAAACAGGCCAAAACATATTTTATTTATTTTTAATAAAAAAAAAAAAGTTTTTGATGAAATAAAATTTATATATTAGTTTATGAATTAATTCATTTCAGCTTTAAAAATCACAGATGATTTTCTGAAAATTTTAAATAAATAGTAAAACATTTTGTAAATAAAAATTAAGAAGATTTTGCTTCACATGAACATTTGTGTAGTAAGTCTTAATTATTCGCTTTAATGCATTGCTTGCTTTGCTTTGTTTCCCTCATCTCTCCCACATCTCACTCTTAACTCTCCATCATCTATCCGCCTTCCCTGCATGTTTCCCTAATAATCTTTTAAATATTTTTCTATTTAAAAAATGGAAGAAAATGGTGTTAAGTTTAAGCAAGTGTCTTCTATAAATAATAAATTTTTTTTAAACTAAATTAGGTACATCAAAAAAATTCAAAATGAAATTTATAATTTGCATTTGATAATGCAAAATTCAATTCAAAAATCAACATGTATTTAATACAATTTTACGTAAATATAAATAATAGATACATTAAGGTTGAGTAGGTACATTATAGAATTTTAACAACAAACAAGTATTTCGATTTGAATCTAAACAAAGGAAACAATATAGAATATATAGCAACAATTTTTAAAAATATATATACAAAACATTAATAAATGGAGAAATTGATCATTATTGAAACAAAATAAACCTATAAAAAAATTTAAAATCTTTTATTAATTTATTTAATTTAAGCAAGTACGCACTTAAAAAAAAAAAAATATTAATTGAGATTAAAAAAAATTATACCAAGAAGGGATTTGAACTAACGACCCCAACAATTTATAAAATACGAAACATATAAAAAGTAGACTAACTAACTTATTCATCTTCAAGTTTTTAAGATACAACCAGAAATTATATGAGTCATTTATTTATTTTTTGTGTATCTATTACTAGAATCGAAGCATAATATGCGTTATATAAAATGTAACGGCTGCAATTTTATTTAACATACTTTTAACATAATGTACATAATAAAATTAGAAATAGTTTTTAATTAGAAAAAGTTCTTCTTTCAATTGACCTTCCGTCATTCTGTGACGGGTCAACAGCTAGTATGTATATAATAACTTCCTACAATCAAATAACCTAACTTTTCAGCACAAACAAAACAAATTCCAAACAAAACTAAAAACCATTTTGTCATGGGGGTCGTATAAAATTAAAGAGGTTGTGTTGTTTAAATTTTACACAAACAAACAAACAAACAAACAAATTTATTAAAAACAAAAATATTAAACTAAATATTGTATTGTTGAACATTTAAGAACCGTAACGATCTATAATGGTGGTATACTGACTGACTGGGCAATAGTTATTATATTTTTTCTTTTTTTTTTTTGCTTTTATTTTGTTAATTTTCCTTTCTTTCACTTAATAATAACCGTTAGCCGAACGAATGATGATTATGGCAGGTTACTTTTCTTTTATTTATTTATGATTTTTTTTTTTTTTATATCTTTATATCTTTCTCTTTTCTTTTTTTTTTTAATTTTTATCTATTTCTTTCCTCCTTTACTATTTCTGTCAGTTTTAGTTTTTATTTGTTTGTTTTTTTAAAATTTTTTTTTTTACTTTTAATTTTACAATTATTTTTGCCTTATTTTCTTGACTTTTCCGCCGCCGTCATCATTATTTTGATCATCACCATTACCATTATAATAATCATAATCAACAACAGAAGGAGTATTTGTTTTTTTTTTCGTTTTTCGTTTTTTTTTTTTAATTTTTTCATTTTACCCCAAACCTACGAAATATTTAGCAAGTAAAGTTTTTAACCGAAGATATTTAAGCTGTTTTCTATCAAAGTTTTCAGAGTTGCCAAAAAGAGTTTCTTTTTTGATTAATAATTTTATTATTTGTTTTAATTTTCTTAATTTATTACAATTATAACTGAGGTTGTAGACTCTTTAGTGTGCCTGACGAAAGTCGAAACAATATCCTTATCAATTGTAGCATCAGAATTTAAAGACTTTAATTTATTAGAACTGCAATTTACTATGTGAAGGAGCTACCATAAAAAATTAAATCTTAAAATGATAAGTTTGAAAGGAAATAGTCTACTTGGAGACGGCTTTTCATTCAAATGAAAGAAATAAATGATTACCCCGCGTTGTATTCTCAAGTTCGCCTGCCACAATTACATGGTTGAAGGTGCTCCCATTACGAATAAATGCTCTGTAAACAAAGAGGCAAGCAAGAGTTAAACCTTTTCAAAGGTAAGGTAAAAATTCAACCAAATAAAGTAAAGAAACAGCTTACTATTATTATGACAAACGTTATGATGGGATACCACCAAAAATTGGTTAATCCGTTCCTGAAAAAATATTACTTTAATTCTCTCATTTATTTTCAGGCTTAATCTGGTAATAGGCTCTAAAGTACTATCACAGATATTATGTTATCATTCTAGCCATTTTGAATGAAAATAATAAAATTATGATGTTCTAGTTTTTTATGCAATATGATATATGCCATCCCAACTTCTAATAAGTGCGTCCCGTTGTGCATCGCTCTTACAATACTATTACATATACTTACATATACTATTCTATTAAAATTATTTTTTTAATTTTTCTTGTGTTATAAATTTTATATTTGGTTACCATGAGAATTTTGTTAAGAAAATTTTCTATAATTATTTTGCCATTAAATATTTAATAACTTGTGCTATCTCTTATTTGCATTTTATCAGTTAGTTAGCCAAATGCTCTCCCATAACATCACCGAAGTCTCTACATTTATTACTTTAATTAATTCATATCATTCACTATTTATTCAGTAAGAACCTTTCTTGAATCTCTTTAATTTGACTTGACACATAAAAGGAAAAAAAGGAAATCGAACTTTACTTAAACCACGTCACTTAAATATAAAATCAGATTCTTAAAGTGAATAATCACCCAGTCGCTCACATATTACATGATTATTATTATCTTACATTTAAATTGACAAACTCTTGGCAACACTTTAATATTTTATTATAGATTTAAAGAAAAATAGAAAAAATAAAATGAATATTATATGCTATCATCTAACTGTATACAAATAAACAACAATAATAATAACGGTAAATTGTAAAAAGCGTGCAAAATAAAAAAGAAAAAAAAAACAAACGATGAGATGATAACAGTGTTAAGCAGAAAATTTATGTAGAGTGACAGTTTAATTATTTGAAAGCTCATAATACCGTACACAGATTATTTTTCTGTTCGAAAGAGAAAATGAATCAAAAAAAAAAAAAAAACAAATATACATAAAAATAAGTGAGTTTGACGGCTGACAAAGAAATGAAGAGAGGCAGAGAGTAAAAATAGAAAAAGAAAAATAAAGAAGTGATTTTTTTTTGTTGTTTTTTTTTTTTTATAAATTTTTGTTCTATTTATAGTTTTACGATATTAAGTGAAAAAAATCAGGATAACGTAAAAATAGAAATGTACATATATTATTTATACATATTATATATAAATATAAAATCTATGATCTCTCATTAAATTTTTATTTTTAGCTGGAAATTTTTAATTTTTTTTAATTACCGTGAGAAAATATTCAATATGGTTTTGTTTTTTTTTTGTTTGTTATTCTTTCTAAATTTTTATCAAGAGTTACCTCTAATAATTTTAGGAAATAAACAGTTAACTGATTTATAAAATTGATTGATGTATAAAGATGATTAAATTGAAATTATGTATAAAGATGATTCTGTTGATTGGATTAGAATCTCTTTAAATATTAATTTATAGTAAGTGATTATAAATATAGGTTACATTTAAGGAAATATTTCATTTAATTAGATCGCTTGAAATTAAAAAAAAACGAGGAAGAGTGTAGTAGAGTAGACTGTGTCAACTCTGGGATACCCGTATGACCGTAACATAATGTATATCATTCGGTTAATTATTTCGGCAAAATTTCAAACATAAAGCTTTATTAGGTGTAGTGTAATGCTCATATAAAAGTAGGAGTTGTATGGAAGCTACTCGAACGCTCTGATTTAGATTAACCAAATTTTGCAGTAACTTTGGCCATTACACTTAACTATTTTTGGCAAAATTTCAGACACCCAACTTCAATAGGTATAGAGTAGGGCGCATATAAAATAAGAAGTTGTATGCCAGCTACTCGAGCCCACTACAGTAGACCAACCAAATTTTGCAGAAATTTTGGCCATAAAACTGAACTACTTTTGGCAAAATTTCAGAGAACCAGCTTTAATAACTACTGAGATATGCTCATTTAAAATTAGAAGTTGTATGCCAGCTACTCGAGCCCACTACAGACCAACCAAATTTTGCAGAAATTTTGGCCATAAAACTAATCTACTTTTGGCAAAATTTCAGACACGCAGCTGTAAAGTACAGAGTAATACTCATATAAAAAAAGAAATTGTATGGCAGCTACCCCCACCCATGGACCAAAATGGCTGGATTTGAATAGCGATAACGGCTATTGCAAAAAAAAAGAAATTGCGAAAATTTCAAGATCCTAGCTCCTTTAGTTTTAGTTATCGTGCGGACGAACGAACAGGCGGACGGACATAAATAGACTAAATCGATTTATTTTTCGATTCTGATCCGATCCATACACTTGAGTCTATATCTGCGTTCTCTGGTTTTCAACAGTGGCTAGTGTTGTATTGAACAATTTCTTAAGGTAAATTTACATTTTAAAATTAAAAAGAAAATTTTTCAACCAATTCAAAATGAAAGTTACTAAAAATTACATTAAGTTTTTTAAGTTTAAAGAAACTTTTACAAAACTTGAAGTTGTGTACTAAAACTTTTGCAAATAATAATTTTAGTATTAGAGATTGGAAAAATAAATTTTCCTCTGATATTTGTATATTAGTCTCAGACATTACCAAATAACAAAATTATATTTGTAAATGCAATTTATATGGAGCGAGTGACAAATCATAACTTCTAATATTTACATAATTAGTTTACATTTAAAGGAAAGCAGATTTTCAATTTTTCCTTTTGTTAGATCAGTAAATCAGTAAAATCTAAGTAACTTTTCTAGTAGGGCCAGGGTTTCTTAAAAATTGGTTGGCTACTTTGGTCAGTATTAAATATAATAAAAATATAAATTTACTAAAAATGTTACTTGTTTACTGAAGAGATAACCTAGTACAAAGTAATTTTTAAATTTTATATTGTCAAAATATTTAATATCCGACCGCTAGCGCTGTTGTTAGAACATCAGCCAAACGAAACTAAGATTCTCGGGTTCAAACTCTAGTCAGATCATATTAAATTAAAAAACTAGGAAGATTATAGTTCCCTTTGTCAACTTTTAGTTTCAAACTAAAGTCTAATGTCCAGCTTTGCCAAGTAACTTGCCATACTACTTTACTTGCCCAGTTTTAGTTTTAACCTCATAACTCTATTAGATTCGCATTTATCGAATTGACAACTTTATTTGCAAGCACCTCGAAAATGAAGCCATATCATTTTGAAACTTCATGTAGGTGCTTGTCATATAGCCCTAAAACTAACTTTGTGTAATTTTTCTCCTTCTAGTATAATTAGTTTTGAAGAAATTCATATTGGATCAAAAAAGTTGTATGTTAGAAAACATATAATATCTTTTCTAGTCATAGTGTTAATAAAATTTTCCAAACATTTTTCCTACATTCTACCTATTAATTAATTATAATGATTCTCCATTAACATTAATTAACATCTCTCATTTATAACTTAGATTGTTTTTTTTAAGTAAAGCTATTAACTTAACTAACAAACATTTAAAAAACAAACTTAATTTTTAATACTTTTTGTATTAAAACTTTTATACAAAATAACATTTTAAGATTAACAAGTAATGAAAAAAAACCAAGGGTTTTTAAAAAAGCACATTTTCAAAATTATATTGTATTACATACTGAGTTTAACTTTGGAAATATTTACTTGGAAATAGTTACTGCCTATACTTATAGAATTTACTGCTAACAGTAAAGTTTTTATTTTAAAGTTGTTATAGCCCTTCAATAGAGAAGGTTGCCAAGTTTCTCAAGGATCTAACTTCATCTTACTGCTCACCACCCCTCCCCTCCCCCTCCATTTTTTTAAGTTCTAGGAATTAAATTGTGAATAAAAATTTGGAATTTTACTTAGAATTATACAATTTAAGCAAAAATAGGTAAAACTGAGAGACACTTTCTTTAATTAAAGGAACCGCTTTTAAATTTAAGAAAAACCTTTAGCATATGTTAAAATATAATGTTGGACCTTCAAATTTTGTATATTAAAAATAAAAAAGATTGGACAGGTATTCAAGTTACAGGTGCTTAAAAATAGCAAAATTTCAATTTTCGAGCCTTTATAGCTCCTAAACAGAAGGCTTGACAAAAAAATTTTGTTAACCGACTCCTACTAATTTTTAAGGATCTAACTTCTCGCAAAATTTTAAAACCCTATCTTAAACTGTTTAGGAGATATATGGGATCAAAAATTTTGCAAAAATTGAGTTTTATATAATGATAAATTTTAGTACCGTATGGCAACCCTATACATTAAAGCGACATATTTCTGTAAATCCTATAAAAGCAGCTCTCCAATACCGTTTTTCGATTGAAAATAAACCTAACAGAACTCTTGTTATATCAATTTAAATATAGGGCTTTTTTGGAATTTGCAGGGGCTGTAGCTTCGTCACCCTTCAAAATTAAGACAAACCTTTGACACATGTTGAAATATAAGTATAGAGCTTTGAATTTTGTATATCACTAAAAAAAAATTTGGACATGTGTTCAAGTTACAGGTGTTTAAAAATAGCAAAATTTCAATTTTCGAGCCCTTATAGCTCCTAAATAGGGGGCCTGACAAAAAAATTTTGTTAACCGACTCCTACTAATTTCTGAGTATCTAACTTCTACCAAAATTTCAAGACCCTAGCTTGTATCGTTCAGAAGATATGTGTGGCCAAAAATTTTGCAAAAATTGAGTTTTGTGTAGTGTTAAATTTCAGTACCGTATGGCAACCCTAAACATTTGTCTTTTAAAAATTTATAAAGTTTATAAAACCAGCTATCGTTTGCCGTTTTCATATTGAAAATATATCGAACAGAACTCTTTTTATAACAATTTAAATATAGGGCTTTTTCCAACTTTGGGGGGCTGTAGCCCCGTAGCAGGTTGGGCTACAGAAAAAATTTCTTCTACGAAATTATTTTTTTTGTAATACCTACTCGTGGTTAAAATTTCTTTTCTCTATTTCAAACGATGTAAAATTTTTTGTAAACATACGGACAGACGGACAGACGGACAGACGGACGGACAGAGTGAAGCTATATAAGCACATTTTTACAAAATTCTTTGAAAATGTGCTAAAAACGGCAATATATTCAAAGTTCATCATGAGTTCAAGAATTCAAAAAAGATGACAATATAGAATAATACAACAACAATAATATTTCCTGTGCCGGAATGCAGTTAAAAGAGACATAAAATTACTCAGGTGTGATTTGAACACAAACAGCTTTATATTTCAAGTTTTTTTTTAGTAGATATTAAGAAATTAAAACTAAAATCATTGCACAAATTCACATTATATGTAAAAGATGCATTAATTTTCAAAAAAAAATTGAGACGTTAGAAAATAAAAAAACGTGCGTTAAATTTAAAAGGCATAAAGTACAAGTAAAAATTAAATTTAATTGATTTTCTCATAAAACAAAGTAATTGCTTTGTTACATGCAAATATTTCGCAAAAACTTTTATCATCATCTAAGTTTTATAAAAATAAAAATGTTTCAGGGTATTTATTTTTTTATTACTTCAGACACGAAAAAAAAAAAATAATGAAATAAAAATTTTAAAACAAAAGAAAACACTTGATATTAAATTGTATATGTATTTTTTCAAAACATTAATATATAAAACAATCTAAAGGGTAGAAAAATAAACAAATATATGCAGAAACTTAAATAAGGACGATTAAAGAGTGAAAATAAATTTTTTATTTTTTTTTTTTATTAATTTTAAGTGGATTGGTGGGAATCTTCGAAAGATACAAACTGCCCCGTAGCAGAATTGTGTGTCGGATTCTTACCGACTAAACCACACCCTTCCCTTATTAAAACTAGTCAACTGACTAACCATTAATTTTTTGATTTTTTGGTTTGAGTGTAGATTTTGTGTACTTTCCCGTAGGAAATCTGTACTTTATAATAAATTATCTAATGGTATTTTGCTTTTAAGCCTTCCTTTAATAATCTGATTATTTATTAACTGAGCAGCTTCAAAATTTATATGGCCTTCTAGACGTTCTTTATGCTTTATGGTATATCTACTTATTTCATCTATAACATTGGGAATTTGTAAATCTCTATGAATGTCACTATTACGTACATACCAGGGAGCACTTACTATGTTACGTAGGACTTTATTTTGAAAGGATTGAATTTTTTTTTTTGATATGCGAAAATTAAATAAATTGGCAAATATTGTTAATAATAAATCTAACCTAACACATTTTCAAACAATTTTCTGTGTTGGGTACAAGATCAGAGTTCAAATAAATATTTAGCAGATTGTGTGGACGGCAGAAAATATGTTAAAGACGATTTTTAATTTTTTTTTTTAAGTGTTTACTGTTCAACTGTTAGGCTAATAAGCCTGTCTATACCAAATGTTTCTGGAACGGGGAGGTCAAATTATATTCTTCTTGTTATTAGAATTGATCTTAATCAATTTCACATACAATTTAAACATGAGATCGTGCTAGGCCTTATAACATGTAGAAGCGTTTATATTGTAATAATTTTGTATTTGAGTTATATGACATACCATATCTGTGAGTTATATTATTCAATTAAATTATTTATTTATATTTTTTATTTATTTTTATTATTATACATTTATTTATTTTTCATAAAATATTTGGTCATTAATTTGAATCCAAAAGCCCGAATGGTAGCTTAGTCAAAAACCAATTAAAAATTTTTCACTTTTATTGCGGTTTGAACCCAGGCACTCGTATCAAAAAGTTGGCACTTTAACCAATTTACCACCCAACTGCAATAATACTAATAATAATAATGTATATGTTACGGTCATACGGGTATCCCAGATTTGACACAGTCTACTCTACTACACTCTTCCTCGTTAATTATAGATTGAATTCCATTATCATTCAGTTTAGAAGAATAATGCAAATGTAATACTCGAAGATTATTAAAATTTTTTGACATAGAATTGAAAGCATATTCAGTTATATTTAATGAACACTTTAGTACCTCTAAATTAAAATCCGGTACAGCTTCTTTGCCTTCATAACAACAAGTCAAACTTTTTAAATTTTTCAATTTAAAATATTTCTGTATTGGAATAATTTTTGATTCTTCAAAATAGGATATATTCAAATTTTTCTAAAATTTCAATTATTTCATTATTTAGAAGGCAGCTTCCATTAAGTGTCAAATCTTGTAGATCAGTTTGTTTTCTTAAGAAATTTATAAATTCAAGCGAAGAAAATTCATAACTTTCCTCAATTGTTAAATTAAATTCATTTAACATTAAATTACTTTCTTGGAATAAATTTTTCAATTTTAATCCATTGAAAAATGCGAAATATATTGATAAACTTTTCAAAGTTTTTTCATTATTTTTGATAATTTTGATGAGATTTGTACCAATTTCATGACTTTTTTCTATTACTTCCAATTTTATTAAGTTTTTAAGATGACAAAAAATGTTTAAAGTATGTAATCCAAATACTGTCAAAGATTTTAACTTTAAATCAAGTTATTCTGTATTCGGGAAATATGCCAACTTCAAATCAACATTTTCTGTATTAGGACAGTATTCCTCCATATAGCAACGTAAATCTTTCAATTCTATTAAATTATCTAGATTTTTTAGTATCTTTAAAAATATATTAACTCTTATGGGCCATGAACCATTTTCAATTGATTCTGTACTTGTTCAGAAATATTTTCTAGATCAGAAAATAATGATACATTTTGAAATTGGTTTCACAATTGTTAAAAGTTTCTATTATGGAATTGTTAATTAAATTTGGAAAAATTAATATTGATTTCTTTAAATATTCTGATGAAATTTTAGATGCATTTAATAAATGAATACGTGTTAATCTTGCTCTATTTATTTCATTTACACTCAAATATTTATAAATGTTAACTATCATCTAAATATTAATGAATATATTAATAATATTAATTTATGTTATAGATTAATTACCTCTAAAGGTAGGTCGTTTAAACTTATCATCTTGTTTAATACATATCAGATAATAATTTAAATATTAATTAGTTTAAAGATATCGACTGTTGCTATCGAATATCTGAATATGAATTTAAATATCTGAAATTAAAATATATTTTATTATTAAGTAAGGTTCTCTGTTACATGAAAAAAGGTGGGCAATTCCAGCTTTCAATTTTATAGCATTAGTTTTGTCATTTTAATCAAAAAGATGAAAAAAAGTAGGGTAGACCAGATTTAATAGACACACAGAAATAATTTTAATATATCATTGAGTTTGAGGATTCACAATAATTGTTTAAATATTTCCCACAATTTCCACTAAATCAAAGTAATTTTTTGCCATAAAATTTGACCTTCATCTTTGAAAAACATTTAAGAAATTTCTAGGTTAATTATCAGCACTCCTACCTCTTTTATTTGAATTATCGTGGAGTGGAAGGACAGAAAGCCTGAAAATGGCTTCAAAACAGACGGCTGGACGGACACACATAGGTAAATCGATTCACATTTTAATTTTGTAATTTTTATTAAATCAACAAAACATTATAGTACTTTTTGCCATAAAACTTTATCTTGATCTTTCGTTAATTATAAGGATTCCTACCTCTGGACGGACGGACGGACTGGACGGACACATATACGTAAATTGATTAACTTTTCCATTCTGTTCGGATTCATGCACTTGAGTGATACGTATTAATTCATAATTTTTCTATTGTAAAATTAATGCTAAATTATTTGCATTAATTATAACTTAAATTCCGAGTAATGAAAAAGTGGTTATTATTAATACAGTAAAATGAAAAACAGGTTATTATTAATACAGTAAAATGAAAAACATTTAATTTGAATAAAAACATATTTACTACTTCTAAAAATAACATTTACTACGTGATAAAACAAAATATTCTTTAATAAATTTCGTATTTCCAAAAATTCTAATCAATTTGTTTATTTTGCCATTACGTGGAAATGTTTTTTTTAGATTTTTGTTTATCGTAAAATTTTCAATTTCCTCCCCACATTTTCAACAATTTCCCAAAATTAGTCAAATTCTATATTATACATACGTATTAGCTATTTTAATTTGAAAAATATGTTATGGATTCAGATGTAAACTTAATTAGTACAACTTTGTAATGTGATTTAGGTTAACCATTAATTAAATTTTACTTTTTTTATATTAAATTTTTTTCTTCTCGTTCTAATTCAATTTTTTAAGAAAATTAAAACTCAACTAAATTAATTTTTACTATAATACCGTTAATTACACGAAAAATTACACGAACCACTCAAATTTCAAAATTTTTATTAAAAATTAACTACACAAAAAAATATTACAAGTTAAAATTAATTCAAATGTCAAAAAAAAAAAAACTTTTACGAGATCGCACAGAGATTGGATTACGATCAATTTTAAAAATAATTTAATGGGATGGGCGACATCTTACGACAAAGTTAGAAAGTTAAAAAAAAATTGGGAATAAAATTGATGGTAGGTGTAGGTATAATAGATATAATAAAAATAAAAGAAGTGTTATAAATTAGGTAGGTGCTTATATCTTAAAAATAGTAGATATAATACACACCCTCTATTTAACAAAAGTATTAACTTGTTAAAATGTATATCAAGAAATTTATTTAATTTTAACTATATGGAGCTACTAATAGATGGAATTACATCTAAAGTATAACTTTATGTTAAATTTTTTTTCATGACATTGTGGGCGGGAGGAAAGGTAGATACAGACTTAAAGGTATGGATCGGATCAGAATAGAAAAGTAAATCGATTTAGCTATATATATCTGTCCGTCCGCACGCAAGATAACTCAAAAAATAAAGGAGCTAGGATTTTAAAATTTTCACAAATTCATTTTTATGCAATAGCCGTCATCGCTATTGAAATCCAGCCATTTTGGTAAACGGGTTCGAATATCTGCCATTCAACTTATTTTTTATTTGATCATTACTCTATACCTATTAAAGCTGGGTGTCTTTTGTTTGCCAAAAGTAATTAACCGGATGATAAAATCCGAGAGTTGACACAGTATACTCTACTACACTCATCCTTGTTTTTATACCCGTATGACTATAGGTCAAAGTGTATAATAAATTTGCCATTACGTTTGGGACGCAGAGAAGGAGGGAGTGTAGATATAGACTCAAGTGTATGGATCGGATCAGAATCGAGAAATAAATCGATTTAGCTATTTATGTCCGTCTGTCCGTGACCACGATAACTTAAAAAATAAAGGAGCTAGGATTTTGAAATTTCCACAAATTCGTTTTTATGCAATAGCCGCCAAAAAAAATAGGTACCAAAATGCTTATTTTTTTAGCACATTTTCAAAAAATTTTGTAAAAATGTGCCTATATAGCTTCACCCTGTCCGTCCGTCCGTCCGTATGTTTACAAAAACTTTTACACCGTTTGAAATAGAGTAAAAAAATTTTAACCATGGGTAGTTTTTGCAAAAAAAATAATTTCGTAGAAGAATTTTTTTCTGTAGCCCCACCTGTTACGGGGCTACAGCCCCCCAAAGGTGGAAAAAGCCCTATATTTAAATTGTTATAACAAGAGTTCTGTTAGATATATTTTTAATCTGAAAACGGCAATCGATAGCTGGTTTTATAAGCTTTATAAATATATAAAAGAAAAATGTTTAGGGTTGCCATACGGTACTAAAATTTAACATTATACAAAACTCAATTTTTGCAAAAATTTTGGCCACACATATCTTCCGAACGGTTCAAGCTAGGGTCTTGAAATTTTGGAAGAAGTTAGATACTCAAAAATTAGTAGGAATCGGTTAACAAAATATTTTTGTCTAGGCCCATGTTTCGGAGCTATAAGGGCTCGAAAATTGAAATTTTGCTATTTTTAAACACCTGTAACTTGAATACCTGTCCAAATTTTTTTTTATTAATATGCAAAATTTAAAGGCCCAACATTATCTTTTAACATATGTTAAAGGCTTTTCATAAATTTAAAAGTGGTTCCTTAAATTGAAGAAAGTGTCTCTCAGTTTTACCCATTTTTGCTTAGATTGTATAATTCTAAGTAAAATTCCAAATTTTTGTGGAATTCACAATTTAATTCCTTGATCCTAAAAATATGGAGGGGGGCGGAGGGTGGGGGGGAGGTAGATGAAGTTAGATCCTTGACAAACTTGGCAACCTTCCCCATTCAAGAGCTATAACAACTTTAAAATAAAAACTTTACTGTTAGCAGTAAATTTTTAAAGTAAGCAGTAACTATTTCCAAGTAAATATTTCCAAAGTTAAACTCAGTATGTAATACAATATAATTTTGAAAATGTGCTTTTTCAAAAACCCTTGGTTTTTTTTCATCACTTGTTTTTAAATAAGAACTGTATTTAAAGCTAATATTTTTTTATATTTTAAATTTATATTTGAAACCATCATTCAATCGAACTTCTCTAAAGTCGAGTTCGAGGTTTCTGTGACAACGAATTAAACTCTAATCCTTAGCAAATTTGTATATAAGTAAAAGTGTACTACAATTATCTTTGTAATCATATGGAAATTAGGATTTTCGATACTTAAATATGGGAAATATCAGAAACTTTTGTATTTTGTTCTCCCGAATGAGATGTCTAAAATCTTAACACTGTTGATATATTTCATGGAGTTAATATACTTAATTTTGATTAAATTTTATAATTGAAAATAGACGTTTTTAAGATCTAATTAAATATGTGTCAACTTTACTTTACACAGTAGAAGAATTTAACTTCATCTTTTCATCGTTTAAAAATAAAACAAAATATTAAATAACTTTTTTAAGTATTCACTAGAATAAAAACTAATGTCAACAAAAGTTAAAAAATGTTCTCAAATTAATAATACCAAAAAAATGTCATTGATAATGGAACTTCATTTTAAGATGAAAATTTGTTTAAAATCAAAAGTTTAAATACTTATGTATGAATAACATTCATAGTAATTGTTCTTAGTATAGGAATTGCATTACGTTAACATTCAAATAATCTACAGCTTTTAATATAAACTATGTACAAATAAGTTTAAATAACAACAACAAATTTTCATTTTAGTATTGTTATGTAAGGTAAAATACTCGTACTTTGTAAACACAATGCAATTTAAGAATTCCAGAAAACAAATTCTACAATCTATTATTATATACAATAATTTTCTGGGATGAACGTGATCTCTTCAAGAGACATTTTTAAAATTTTTATACCCGTATATACCCGACTATATGTCAAAGGGTATAATAAATTTGTCATTACGTTTGTAACGCAGAGAAGGAGGGGGAGTGTATGGATCGGATCAGAATCGAAAAAAAAACAATTTAGCTTGTAAGTCCGTTCGTCCGCATGATAACTCAAAAATTCGCTTTTTTGCAAAAGCTGTCAACGCTATTTAAATCCAGCCATTTTCGGTCATGGGTTCGGGTAGCTGCCATACAACTTCTTTTTTTATATGAGCATTACTCTGTACTTCAGCTGGGTGTCTTAAATTTAGCCAGAAATAGTTTAGTGTAATGGCCAAAGTTACTGCAAAATTTGGTTGTTACGTTATAAATTTGTCATTACGTTTGTAACGCAGAGAAGGAGGGGGAGTATATGGATCGGATCAGAATCGAAAAAAAACAATTTAGCTTGTAAGTCCGTTCGTCCGCATGATAACTCAAAAATTCGCTTTTTTGCAAAAGCTGTCAACGCTATTTAAATCCAGCCATTTTCGGTCATGGGTTCGGGTAGCTGCCATACAACTTCTGTTTTTATATGAGCATTACTCGGTACTTCAGCTGGGTGTCTGAAATTTAGCCAGAAATAGTTTAGTGTAATTTTCAAAGTTACTGCAAAATTTGGTTGGTCTACTGCAGAGGGTTCGAGTAGCTGCCATACAGCTCCTTCTTTTATATCAGCATTACACTACACCTAATAAAGCTGGTATGTTTGAAATTTTGCCAAAAGTAATTAATGTTTATAATAATAATGATATAATGTTTATAAACGGTCATACGTGTATCCCAGAGTTGACACAGTCTACTCTACTACACTCTTCCTCGTTTTTATATATATATATATATATGTATATATATATTTTTTATGTTATTATTGTGAAAATTCAAGAATAAGGGCTATTATTTTAATGATATTGAAATCTATGGTAGAATATAGAGTACGAAAGACAAATGTTTTTAATGTTAAAGGAATGTTATTATAGAAATTTGATTTTGTTGGTTTAAAGATTGTTTTTATTCAGTTACATTTTAGAATGCATCTTAAATGCAACGGTTGAGACTTCAGATTTTTAGAAATTTTTGTAGACTAATATTTGAAACAATTTTTGTATTATAAGTATGTCATATGCCTGTTCTTGTATTTCATTTGTCCGTAGTATTATTTTTTTGTATTGATTGATATTTTTGAATTGATTATTTTACTGTATTTCACTTGTCTGTATTTCATTTGCCTGAATTTTCATTTGCCTGAATTTAGCAAAAGCTAGGCTATACGCCATTTACAGAATATTTATTATTATGTATGTATGCATGAGATTTTGAGTTAGGAGACATTTTAGAGTTAGTTATACTAAATCACTAAATCAGAGCATTAATAATTTGTTAAGCGGATGGTTTAGGGTCAGCAGACTCCACTTTTGGAAGTTTTATGTTACTGAAAATATATATCAATATAAAAATATATCTAGGAGAATTTTATAGTTGATTACAAAATCTGGACTATACGCTTTTTCCAGAATATATATGTATACAGGCGAATGAAATACAAATCCCATAATTGAACAGATAGAAAGATAGAAATCTTATTAAAATTAAATTAGAATTAATTTCTTTATTCCATGTACAGCTTAGGACTTGATATACACAGCAGAAAAGCTCAGTTTAATATTTTGAGCTCAGTTTTAAAAAAAATCTAATGATTACCTTAAAATCTTTCTTATTATTTTCAAAAGTTATACACACATTACTTATTTGGAAAATATTCATTCTTAGTCTACATTCATTCTAGTCTAGTGGACTTAACTCGGCTTTCCATCGTGTTAGCTCCCCTTCATTTTGTTTGTTGCATTTGATCTATATGATAGTTTTTCTGGGCCACATCCGAGAGGAAAAGGCCCATTAAATTTGTTTATAATATTTACTGTTATAAATAAAATATTTCTAAATCTAAATCTATGATAATTTTAAATATAAAGTAAGTTTAGGGCTCATTTTGAACATTAGATTCGGCAGGCGATGAGATGGAGTAGTTCTGATGTGATTGTTGCTGCATGATTAGTATCACTTATTTCTAAATTCTCACCTGAGTTACCTGAAAAGGTCTAAAGAAAATGAACAAATATACAGACGAACAAACACATTCAAATTAGTACTCAAATTATTTTAAAATTCCTTAAACTATACAACATGAAATATAAACAAATCCATCTTAAAATTATACTTTACATCACTACCATAATATACAAACTCTTAAATATTTTGTTCGTATAAATTTTAAAGAGTTTTTCTTTATTTTTTGTTATTTTTTTTTCCTGAAAACCGTTACATAAAAACTTTTCATAAGAATCTCCAAATTGGAAATTCCAAGTTTGGAAAAGAATATTAAAAAAAATTCTGATGGTGAAAGTAAATGCAATTGAATGCCTAAAATACAAAAAAAAAAAACAAGTGAAAGTTATCTAAATTTTTAATGAATAACGAGTGAATGAAATAAAAAGAAGAATTAACCATTTTTTTCATAAAAGTGTTGCAGCTCAATTTTTCTTCAACTTATGATTAACGTCAAAGATTCTATACAGAACATTCAGTAGGTTCAATCCCTATACTTGCATTCCATTTCATGTTTTAAGGTATTTAAGTAGAAATTTTAGTTCTATTACCCAAACCTTAACCTTTACCAAACACTTGGGAAAAAATTAAAATTTTGAGAAAGAGATGCACAATGAGGTGTAATGATTCTTGCAAAATTAATTTGAAAAATGAAAATTTCTTTATCCTTCGAGTGTTTAATTTTTTGTTGCACTTAAAATGAAATTATGCAAAAAAATAACGGTTATTTTCTCATATTTTACAAAACCTAATATTATATATTATAAAAATTTATGATTTACTAACACTTTAACATTTCTTTTATGTTAATAATGAACAAGTGTTAAAAAAACTCAAGGGTTTTTAAAAAACTACATTTCCAAAATAACAGTGGTAATATCCCAAATACCATTAAGTTACACTGAGTTTTAAAAATAAGAAATTTTAAAGTCGTAATAGCCCTTAAATAGGGAAGGATCCGAATTTTTTTTGCGGCTACCGTAGCTGAATTTTATGATTTTAAATACTGTCCCCTCGCACAAGCTTTTAAGATTTAAGGAATTCAGTTGTGACTAACAAGTTTGGATCTTTTTTTACAATTTTATTATAGAAATAAAGTAAAAATTGTTAAAAATTAAAAGATACTTTCATTTTAATTAAGAAACAATTTTAAGGATGCCTCTTAATATTAAGAAAACCCTTAAACATATGTTCAATTTTTATGTTGGGGCTTAATTATTGTATATTGCTTTAAAACATTTGAACAGGCATTCAATTTACAGTTGTATAAAAATATCAAAATTTAAATTTTTGATCTCTTGTAGCTCCTTAACAGAGGCGTCACCTAATCCTATATATTTGTGTTTTTCGAGTTGGGGTCGAAATCTCGGTTTTCAATAAATAACGGTTCCAAAAGCGAGATTTTAAAAAAACTTTTGTTATAACAGTTTAAATATAATGCAGGATTAAGTTTGAACTTTGCGGTCTGTAACACAGTTACAGGTGAGGTTACAAAAAAATTATGTTCATGAATTTAATTTTTTGCGACCTTTTTTCAAAGTAACAATTTCGTTTCTGTATTTCAAATGGTCAACATACGGACAGACGGACAAACTGACGGACGAAGTGAAACAATATAAACAGCTTTTAACAAAATTTTTTCGAAAATAAGCTTAAACTAAGTTTTTCTTTTTGTATTTTGATTTATTTATCACATGTGAAATAGTACACACATAAACACACATTGAATAATGAAAACTCATATTGCTTAACAATTTTCTAGGATAATTTTGGATACAAAATTGTATTGCATTACAACACATGCATAACATATTCGAATGTAAACATTAAGAATTTCTATATAGGAGAAAAATTTACTGGTGCAAACAATTTGAAATCCTTAAAAAAAATCTAAAAATAAAATTATATAACGGTATATTAAGATTAATGTTATACAATCTTAAGGAATAAGTAAATATCCTTTTAATATGATTGTATATTAAAATATTGTTAAAATTTTATTAATATTGTTAAATTGTTCAAAAATACTTAATTTTGCAATTTAAATAAAGAAAATTCTTTGAGGAAAATTATGAGGTTACAGCCAAGTAATCAACCGCTTACTGATCGTAATGATTACCAGTACTTTCTCCTTAAAGGATTTAGAAAGGTTTTAAGAAATTCAATATTTTGTTGGGGTAGTTTTTATATTAAAAAGAAGTTTTAAATTTTTAAAATACTGTGAAGAGGGTGTATCGTCTAAGAATGCACATATTTCAGGGGTTAGTTCTTGACATCAAAGCCAAACAAATTCGTATGGGAGGGGGATCTATTCTTAGTAGTTTTCGAGATTTTTTGTGTTGTTCGGCATTCGAAATTCCTGTATAATTCTGGTATTACATGCGCTACATAAGCTAATTTGGTGCTATTTGAAAGTCTATTCAAGGATACATGTGCCAAAAAACATGTTTTTCTAGGTTAATTACCTTCTAAATTAGAGCAAAAACATAATATGAATTTCTTATATTTTTTTTTTAAATTATATTTTGTTTTTTTAAAAATAACGGTTTTTCTATAAAATGTCTTATTAAGGTACCGTTTTATTTAGAAATTTTATTAATTATTTTAATTAAATCTTTTTATAATATAGTAGAGAGGCTACATTAATATTTTATGTTGTAGATTAGTTTCTCCAGTCAAGATCATGTGATATCGAATAAAAAAAAAATCCTCAAAAACCAAAAAAATAGACCTCACCCTGCTATACGTTTTTTAATCTTGATATGATGTCAGGAACCACCTATTTGAATAAAGTAATTATGCAGACCACCTTGTATTAACAATCATGTAAAAAAAGTCAATCCGAAAAGTTTCAGCACTTACTATATTTAACCAACAACATATCACCCATATAAATATTATAATATCTCTATCTATACATATATATAATATAACGAATTTTATAAGCTTGTATATTACAAAGTAATATTTAGGTCAACTAATATTTTCTTAATAAAATTTCTCTATGTTTGTTCTAATACATCCCAAGGCCATTTACTTTCTAAAATATATTAATTCTTTAAAATTAATTTATTTAACAACATTAGATAACTAAATTATTAATTTTTTTTCATTTTACTTAACAAATTTTTCTTTTTTTTTTTATATATATATATATATATATATATTTTCCAGATAAGAAAATATTTTATGCAAAAATTTTCTTATTTTTATTGTTTTTGCAAATTTTCTTAAAATTTTTAAGTATTTCCAATCATTTGGGGAAAGCCATTTCTTATATTAAATGCAAAAAATTATTTTCTTAATTTTTTTCTTCAAAAAAAAAAAAATAATAACAAAAAAACAAAAACAACAAAAAATTTAGTAAAATGTCCTGTCAGCAAATTAACTTTAAACATACACAAAAAAAAAAATAAAAAGCAAAAACCAAATTAATGCATTATACATTATTATATTGTTTTAAGTGTATGTAACAAGGATGCATAAATTAATTTTTGCTTACATATAATCCTTAAAACCGGATAATCATCATTGAATTTTTTTTTATATTTTTCAGCTCCTTTTATAATAATATCCTTAAACTTTTGTTTTATATTAATTGTATGTATTCACAAACACATATAGAAATACTCACATTATACACATTATATATAAAATTTTAAACTATTAAGTTTTTTGTTATCTATATATTAATATTTAAAATTATTATTCTTTCATATAATACACTTATCTGCAAAAGGATATATCTATTAAAATAAAAATATGACTTTTTACCGTACGAATTATTTTTAAATTAATACTTTACTTTTAATACTTTAAATTAAAACTTTAGTATTATTATGGGGGCTTGGAATATGTTTACAATTCTAACTGTTTTTTATATATATACACGTTTGAGCCCAGCTTTTTCATTATATTTCATCTGGTGAAACTGTTTAAGATATTAATTTCCGGTTTTCTAGCCCTAAGCAAACCAATCCTCGGTGAGGAAAATGCTGTTTGGCTCTTTTACTCATTGCAACACCAAATCATTTTAAAGGGTTTTATTACTCCTAATTAAAGTTAAATTCACTGCGAGTACATTTTAATTATTTACATGTGTGGCTTTTTGACACCGGAGTTAATTGTAATATTTGTGTAATTAATTAACCTCTTCCTACTTGTGTGGATTTGCAGGATTATTGAATACAGCTTTTTAAAATTTATTTGGTTTTCTGAAACTTTTGTTTTCTCTGAGAATAACTTTGTGCTAGAACACGGTTAGTTCTTTCTTAAAAGAGATTTTTTAAAAACGAGATTTTCTGAAAATGGGATTTACCAAATCGAGATTTCAGACCCAATCCCCTGCCAAGTAATTTAAAGATTTTTCCGAAGATATTTCAGCTTTCGTCAGTACGTTTTCATTAAGTTCAACACACTGATTTGATGCTGGAAATTTTACCGTTATAACTTGACATCTATTAATTCACATAACACTACAACTGTAAATTATTTATGCAATACATATACATATATAATAATTTTTTGTAACAAAATAGGATTGAGTTTTTTTTAATATATATACATACATATACACATTTAATATTTTCATTGTTTTTATATAAAAGACACCCAACACTACACACAACTGCATATAAAATTAAAAGGAATAGGATATGAACTTAAGTCATAATTGTAATAAAGGAAAAACAAAAAAAAAAAAAAATAAAAACTTAAACTTTTTTCCATCACTCCACAAACAAAGAAAAATATAAAAAATATTCTATATTTGCATTTTTATACACAAGTACATGTATATGTGTTTATTTTTTTATGTAATTGTAAAGTAGGTACTTGCATTATAGGTGTTAATATTCATAAAAAAAAAAAAAACAGAAAAATGGTTATATAGGGAGGGGAGGAATAATATGTAAATACATATTTGATATTAATGCTCTATTTTAAATTTCTGACTTAGGTGACTATATAATATAGTATATACAGTCACCATGTATATATAGACATCCTAATATTTATTTTCATTAATGTGTGTATATATTTCTAAATGTTCTTTTAAAAATAATAATTACTATTATCTATAGAAAATAATACGAACCCGAGGCTATTGACTTCTATTTTCACACCCCAGCATAATATTTGAACAATTTTCTAAAAGTGAAACAAAAAATGAAAACGAAAGAGGAAGTGTAATGTATAAAGTAAATTGTTTTCTATTTCAAAATGAATTTAGGTTATTTTGTTGTGGTAGGGATGAAAATTAAGTTCCAGAGTATCTATAACTTTACATGTGTGACAAAATTACTTAAAAGCTCAATATTAAAAAATTAAAATAAAACTAATTTATTAATAATTAAAGTGACTTTCGAAAAATTGAGAAGGCAGAGTCAGTGGAAATTTAAGAAAAATAGTTTTTATCTAACTATTACTGACTGTAGTGTCCTATTTTAATCGTTGAATATCTCTATATTTCTTTAGAGTAATTTACTTTTAGTGAACTTTTAGCTTTTATAAATTCAATTATAATATTTATCAGCTTCAAAGTTTTAAATTAACTAACTTTTAATAAATCAATTATGTAGTACCTTTACAAAAATATTGTCTCAGCACTCAAATCTATTACTGCACTCGGTAAATATCTTCACTCAAAATGTTTGTGATATTTAAAAATCTTTTTTTTCTTATGAAAGTAGTGTTTTTTTTTTTTTTTAAGTTAATTTAACTTTTCCATATAAGCTACAAAATTTTTAATGTACTTTTTATATTAAAAACTAGATTTTAATATTTCATTTTTCCGCCACTAATATTATTTAACCAACAACAACACTCAGTAAAGATCCTACTGTAAAATATTGATCATCGCAAATATTGCAATTGAATATCTTTGAAAAAGTACTTTGGAGTACTTTTAAACTCCAACCTCTTAAGAAATATCTGGCACTTTATTTACTAATAAAAAAATAAATATTCAAAAATTCTAAAATTTTTAACTAAAAAACCTATAAAAGTACACCCTGTAAAACAATGATTTTTTTTTTTGTTTTATTAATCACATCTTAGACAAGCAGGAAAGCAATTATATTAGAAAAAAAAAAATCAAGAGAGGAAAAAGCTTAACTCATAGATTTAAATAAAAATCAAAAAGATTAAAACACGCAACAGAGAGAAGAGAGAGAGAGATGTGAAGAGAGATAATAATGGAAAAATGTTAAAAGGGTTACCACACTTGAAAGTGTTCTAAAATTAATTTTTATTTTTTTTGTTATTTTTGTTTTTTTTTTTTTTTCTATAAAACAATAAAGTAAAAGAAAGAGAAAAAAGATAAATTATTGGTCATGGCCAGTGGCAATGTTATGTTATTTTCCATGTCTTGCAATTTTTCTCTTAGAGTAATTTTAAAAATTTTTTTCTTCTATTAAAAATTTTATTAAAAAAAAAAAAAAAAATTAACTTTTATAAAAAGAAATTAAAAATGTGGAGAGTAGAAAAAAAAAAATTTCTTTTTTTTTTTTGAAGTGTGGTGAAAATGGTGATTTTTATTTTCAACATTTCATTTTTTTTTTTTGAATATTTACAGTATCATATCATATCGTAAAAAGGGCAAAAATTAAATTATTACTGTGTAGATCAAAGTAAAAAAATATAATGGATATATTATATACTATGCAAATAGTATATACATATATATATTTTAATATATATACATATTATGATCCTTTTGAAAAAAAACAAAAACGATTTGAAATAATTGGGTTAAAAAGTTATGCGCAAAAAAAAAAAAAGAAAAAGGACATCTTCGTCATTTATAAGACTAATCAGATAATTTTTTTTTTTTTTTTTTATTTAATGGCTAACGCTCATATCAATTTTCATATTTTAAATTCACCCACTTATACTAACACCCAGTTTTCATTGAAATTTTCACCAAAAAAAAAAAAAAAAAAAAGAATAAAAATTTTCTCTAACTTATTTAAAAAAACAAAAAAAAAAAAAACTAAAAAAAAATTGCGACATCAAATAAAAAAGAGTTTTTAATGAAAATATAGATAAAATGAAATGAAAGAATAAAAAAAAATCATAATAAAATAAAGCAAATTAATGTTTAAACAAGGAACAGAAGGAATTTAGTTTACATTGAAAAATGTATTTTTTGAGCACAACTTCGGTTGTATGTAATTAATAAAATGTCCTGGAAAAAATTAAAATTTTGTAATTGATAAACTCTAATAGGGGAGCGGTACTAAATCTCAACATTTTTAATCTCGCTTTTCAAAATCTCGTTTTTTTAAAGATTTTATAGTTGGATACAAAAACCAGAATTATCAGCTTTTTCCCGAATATAACAAAAAGAGATTACCTAAAATAAGATTTTAAAAGGCGAAATTTAAAAAAAGCGAGACTGCAAAGAGCGAGATTAAAAATGTCGAGATTTCGCACAAGACCCTTCTAATAGATATGCTTAATATCAGTATATAATACTGTTTTTACCATGCATAGATAAAATATTCGGATATCTATGAAAGGGTTTTAGAAGCCATGTCACTGTTCGGATTCCAAAGAATTTCAACTGAATCTAAAAATCTCATATGTTAAACCTATTACACTCTTACTACAACATTTATTGCCTTGGTATCAGCCTCATCCTGTAAGAGTCTTACAAGTCTAAGAGTCTTTAATTTTTCGAATAGTAATATTACTTTCAATATCAAATTCAAAAAACCGAAGTTGCCTCAAAAATACTATGTACGTTCATATAGAAGGTCAGTTAAAAATTCTATATATATATATATGTATATATATATACTATAAATATTTCAGCATTAAAAAAAAAATTGAAATAATTAAATTTTATTATTACTGGGGACTTTTTTTTTCTAACATTAACATTAAAAGCAAAAAAAAAAAAAAAAAAAAATAGCCCCTGAACCTTTAACAGTAAAAATTTCAAAAAATATAACAAACTTTTTTTTTCTATATTTTATGTAATTTTTAAAATTTAATTTGAAATTCTCTCGTTTTTTTTTTTTCTTTCGGTTTGGTTCTAATGGTTGGGGATATTAAGATCTATATCAAAAAATGTTTGAAAAAAAAAAAAAAAACAAAAAAAAATGAAAAATAAAACAGGAAAATGTGGGTTCCGGTAGTTTTTATAAGAATTTCTTTTGTCAAACGGATCAAAGGGGATACTAATTAATTTTTACTGGCTTAATTTTTTTTTTCCTTTTCAAATATTTTTCTTTACTTAATAAAAAAAAAAACAAAATGGATTCTTCAAAATTACAAAAAAAAGTCATCCATTATATATTTTTTTTTTTGTAAATTATTTAATAATTATTAATTTGAACTAAAAGAATCAAAGTAAATTTGATAAAGTTAATTGAACTCATACCTACTTATTACATTTTATAAAGAAGAATTAAATACGTATTTTTACTTTTCTTGATAACTTGTAGGTTATTTTTGATTCTTGATAACTTATCGGTTATTGATAGATTGATTTTGTAGGAAATCATTATTAAATGAGAATAAACTTTTTGTAAAATTGATTTTTGTACTTTAGATTTATTTACACACTTACTATTATTTGGAAGAATACAAACCCTTGGAAGAATACAAAACATTTTAATGGTAATCCGTGTGCTAGATTTCTTTCTTAAGGATTAGTTCAAGACGGGGTTCTATTACAAGTCGTATTTATTTGATAGAATTTTAAAATTGCCTTAATATCTTATGTTTGGGATATTACATGAAGTAGGTCGGCTTTCGGATTTTATTTTTTTATTTATTTGTAGTACCAGACAATAGTAAAAATTTCCTTACAATATTAATCCTTCGGCGATTTGACATTTGGACTTATTATTAAATTATTGTAATATACACTATATCTCTTTTATTGGATATGATCCGACCAGAGTTTGAAAGCGAGACTTTTCGATTGAAAAACCGCCCTTTACCCTGAGCTATCGGTCAGATAGGATTTTGGGCAAAACTTCCGCAAAGGGGTTGTGAGCTATCAAGATGACGTCATCACATAACGGTACTAAATATCTCAAAGTTTCCGAATATATATACCATTAGTGGCGATGGCGCCATCTAGTGGTCGAAAAATGCGTTACAAAAATTTCCTAAGATTTTGTAGCATTTTAATTAAAATGCTATATTTTTCCTGTAAGACCATAAACTAGAACCAACATCATAAAATATTGTAGAGAATGATATTGCCTTTCATATAAATCCGGTTTTATCTGAATCAGTGCTACCGTTTTTAAGATATTGCAATTTAAAGTGAAAATTTAAAAAAAAAAAAAAAAAAAAAAATCAAACTTTCAAAAAAACTACTATAACTGTGAAATTTTCAAAAACACCCTGTATTATTATTATACCATTCGAAAGGTCTCTTAAAACTCTTTCCAACGGTATATAATAAGTATGGCATATGTTGACAAATAGCCCCACCAGAGAACATAAATGCAAAAATGACGCAACAATTTTATTAAAAAATACATTTTCATACTTTATTTGTCATAAATTTATTTTGCCTTTTTGGCAAATTTAAAAATGTAAGAATGCATTTTAGGTTTGGATACAATATTGAGTTTGGTTCTGACAATTTGTTTTGAGGGATTTTGGAGGTGACAACCTCAAAGTTTTAAAATTTTTTTTATTTAAATATGTATGTAAAAATATAATTAGAAAGGCCCTTAGGCTACAAAATCAGAAGTAATTTTATTTGTGAAAATAGAAGTAATTTAATTTTCCAAACTTTTTTATTTAAATAGTTAGGAAGGAGTTTTAGAGTTGGTTTCAAAAGCAGGGTTTTACGCTTTTTCCAGAATATTTATATATGTGTATATGTGGGATT